>CM077670.1:20027500-20527500 GCA_039707655.1 Elymus sibiricus | reverse complement strand
ATTAAATGCAACTCTGAAGATTGAGAACTCGACAAAGGTAATGAGTCAGGTATAGTACTTGAGTTTGATTGTGCTAAATCTTTTATGGCCACCGATGCTTTTCATAAGTCTAGCACTAAATATGGACTTGACTCTGAGATAGTAGCTTCCTTTTGTGAATCATTTGCTACTCATGTTGATCTCCCTAAGGAGAAGTGGTTTAAATATCATCCCCCTGTTAAAGAAAAGATTGAGGAACCCGTTAGTGTTAAAGAAGAAACAATTATTTACAATGTTGATCCAGTTGTGCCCACTGCTTATATTGAGAAACCACCTTTTCCTGTTAGGATTAAGGAACATGCTAAAGTTTCAACTGTGGTTAACAAAAGTAATATTAGAGCACCTAAACTTTCTGAACAAATTAAAGTTGAACCTAATGTTGCTATGGTTAAGGATCTCTTGGTCGATAATATAGATGGGCATGTTATTTACTTCTGTAATGAAGCAGCTAGAATTGCTAAACCAGATCCTAAAGATAAAAACAGACCCGTAGTAGGCATGCCTGTTGTCTCTGTTAAAATAGGAGATCATTGTTATCATGGCTTATGTGATTTGGGTTCTAGTGTTAGTGCTATTCCGTTTACCTTATATCAAGAAATTATGAATGATATTGCACCTGTTGAAATAGAGGACATTGATGTTACTATTAAGCTTGCAAACAGAGATACCATTACACCACTTGGGATCGTTAGAGATGTTGAAGTTTTGTGTGGAAGAATAAAATATCCTACTGATTTTCTAGTCCTAGGCTCTCCACAAGATGACTTTTGTCCCATTATATTTGGTAGACCTTTCTTGAACACGGTTAATGCTAAGATTGATTGCGCTAAAGAAATTGTCAGTGTTGATTTCGGTGGTACATCTCATGAGTTTAATTTCTCCAAGTTTCGTAGACAACCTCATGATAAAGAATTGCCTAGTAAAGATGAAATTATTGGTCTTGCTTCTATTGCCGTACCTCCTTCTGATCCATTAGAACAGTATTTACTAGAACATGAAAATGATATGCATATGAATGAAAGAAATGAAATAGATAAGATGTTCTTTGATCAACCACCTATCTTTAAACATAATTTGCCTGTTGAAACCCTTGGAGGCCTTCCTCCACCTAAGGGTGATCCTGTATTCGAATTGAAGCAATTGCCTGATACATTGAAATATGCTTATCTTGATGAAAAGAAGATATATCATGTTATTATTAGTGCTAACTTTTCAGAGTATGAAGAAAAGAGATTACTAAAAACTCTGAGGAAGCACCGTGCTGCTATTGGATATACTCTTGATGATCTTAAGGGCATTAGTCCCACTCTATGTCAGCACAAAATTAATATGGAGCCTGATGCTAAACCAGTTGTCGACCACCAACGACGATTAAATCCTAAGATGAAAGAGGTGGTAGGAACCAAAATATTTAAACTCCTGGAAGCAGGTATAATCTATCCCATAGCTGATAGTAGATGGGTAAGTCCCGTTCATTGTGTCCCTAAGAAAGGAGGTATTACCATTGTTTCCAATGATAAAAATGAACTCATTCCACAAAGAATTGTAACTGCTATAGGATGGTAATTGATTTTAGAAAATTAAACAAATCTACTAGAAAAGATCATTACCCCTTACCTTTTATTGATCAAATGTTAGAAAGATTATCTAAGCATACGCACTTTTGTTTTCTAGATGGTTATTCTGGTTTTTCTCAAATACCCGTATCACAACCCGATCAAGAGAAAACCACCTTCACTTGTCCTTTTGGAACTTATGCTTATAGACGTATGCCTTTTGGTTTATGCAATGCACCTGCTACCTTTCAAAGATGTATGACTGCTATATTCTCTGACTTTTGTGAAAAGATTGTTGAGGTTTTCATGGATGATTTTTCCGTTTACGGAACTTCTTTTGATGATTGCTTAAGCAACCTTGATCGAGTTTTGCAGAGATGTGAAGAAACTAATCTTGTCTTGAATTGGGAGAAGTGCAACTTTATGGTGAATGAAGGCATTGTCTTGGGGCATAAAATTTCTGAAATAGGTATTGAAGTTGATAAAGCTAAGGTTGATGCTATTGAGAAAATGACATGTCCTAAAGATATAAAAGGTATAAGAAGTTTCCTTGGTCATGCTGGTTTCTATAGGAGATTTATTAAAGACTTCTCTAAAATTTCTAGGCCTCTTACCAATATTTTGCAAAAAGATGTTCCATTTGTTTTTGATGATGATTGTCTAGAAGCCTTTGAAACACTTAAGAAAGCCTTAACCACTGCACCTATTGTCCAACCACCTGATTGGAACTTGCCTTTTGAAATTATGTGTGATGCTAGTGATTATGCTGTTGGTGCTGTTCTAGGACAAAGAGTTGATAAAAAATTAAATGTTATCCATTATGCTAGTAAAAATCTAGACAGTGCCCAAAGAAATTATGCTACCACTGAAAAAGAATTTCTCGGAGTTGTGTTCGCATGTGATAAATTTAGATCTTACATAGTTGATTCTAAAGCAACTATTCACACCTATCATGCTGCTATCAAATACCTTATGGAAAAGAAAGTTGCTAAACCTAGACTCATTAGGTGGGTTTTATTGCTACAAGAATTCGACTTGCATATTACTGATAGGAAGGGAGCTGAGAATCCCGTAGCAGATAATTTGTCTAGAATGGACAATGTTCTTGATGACCCACATCTTTATAAAGAAGGAGAAGATGGTATTATTAGACGCTGTATACCTGAGCATGAACAGGAACAAATCCTACGGAAGTGTCATTCCAAGGCTTATGGAGGGCACCATGCGGGAGACAGAACTGCACACAAGGTATTACAATATGGTTTTTATTGGCCTACTCTTTTCAAGGATGCTCGTAAGTTTGTCTTATCTTGTGATGAATGTCAAAGAATTGGTAATGTGGGTAGACGTCAGGAAATGCCTATGAATTATTCACTTGCGGTTGAACCATTTGATGTTTGGGGATTTGACTATATGGGACCTTTTCCTAAATCCAATGGGTATACTCATATTTTAGTTGTTGTTGATTACGTTACTAAGTGGGTAGAAGCTATTCCAACTAGTAGTGCTGAACATAACACTTCTATTAAAATGCTTAAAGAAGTTATTTTCCTGAGGTTTGGAGTCCCTATATATTTAATGACTGATGGTGGTTCACATTTTATTCATGGTGCATTCCATAAGTTGCTTGCTAAATATGATGTCAACCATAGAATTGCATCTCCATATCACCCTCAAACTAGTGGTCAAGTTGAATTGAGCAATAGAGAAATAAAATTAATTCTGCAGAAAACCGTTAATAGATCTAGAAAGAATTGGTCTAGGAAACTTGACTATGCATTATGGGCTTATAGAACTGCTTATAAAAATCCTATGGGTATGTCTCCTTATAAAATGGTTTATGGAAAAGCATGTCATTTACCTCTTGAGTTAGAACATAAAGCATATTGGGCAATTAAAGAACTGAATTATGATTTTAAGCTTGCCGGTGAAAAGAGGTTATTTGATATTAGCTCATTAGATGAATGGAGAACCCAAGCTTATGAAAATGCCAATTGTTTAAAGAAAAAGTTAAAAGATGGCATGATAAAAGAATTCAAAAACGGGAATTTAAAGTGGGTGAGCAAGTTCTATTGTACAATTCTCGTTTGAGATTCTTTGCAGGAAAACTTCTCTGTAAATGGGAAGGACCATATATCATCGAAGAAGTTTATCGCTCCGGAGCCATCAAAATAAATAACTTTGAAGGCACTAATCCGAGAGTGGTGAATGGGAAAAGAATTAAGCACTATATTTCAGGTACCCCCATTAATGTTGAAACTAACATTATTGGAACAATCACACCAGAGGAATACATAAGAGGTATGTGATACGGTAAGTAAACCGACTCCAAAAATTCCATAAAAATATTTTCTGTCAGTTTTGGAATATTTAGAAAAATACAAAAATAAGAAACAGCCGGGGGGACCCACCTGGTGCCCATGAGGCACCAGGGTGCGCCAGCCCCCCAGGCGCGCCCTGGTCCCTCATGGGCCCCACGTGAGCCTTCCCGACTCCGTTTTCTTCTGGATTACTTGTTTTGCAAGATAAAAAATCTTTATATATACTCCTGAACGTTTTGACCACCGTATCGCAGAAATCCCCTCTGTTCTTCTTTCGCGCTATTTTCCTGGCAGATCCGGAAGTATGTCGTCTCAAGACTTAGATGGGGAGAGCTTCGTATCACACTATGTTGCAAATCGAAAGATCTATGGGGATATAGACCCCTATGGATGGTCCGAGGAGGAGGAGCAAGATGACAACATAAAGGGGATGGAAGACGCAAGTTCGGATGAAGACGATGCCCCTCTACCTCAACCTGGAGATATGCATGTGGAGTTCAAGAAGTCGAGCCTCCCAAACACAGTAAACAAGTCTAAGATCCAATTTATCCCGTCCCGTTTTCTGCAGGAAAGCAAGGAGGCGTTATGTAAGAAGGTATTGAAGCTTGAGCAAGAAGTCGATGATTTGAGGGAGGAAAATTTCATCCTCAAACGTAAGCTGGACAAGCTCGCCACACCACCATCTCCGAAGAAGGAGACTTGAGCACACGGGTATGAGCACTCCCCTTGGCTTGTGCCAAGCTTCGGGGAGGTGCCCCGGATCATATCACCATCACTTTCATTATCTTTTCCTATTTTTAGTTCGATCGTTAGTTATTTCATGATCTAGTTGAATAAAAGTTTAGTATGATCTATTTTCGAGTGTTAGCCTCGTGATCTATCTATCTACGTAATCGAGTCGAGAGTTATATAATAAAGAGTAGTTTGAGTTTTTGCTTCTTCACTTTCATGTTTCAATCTTAGCAATAAAAATAATGAAAAAGATCATATGCTAATCTTATGGAAAGTAATGACATTGCATAAAGAAAAGTATATGTGGTAAAATTTATTGGAAGTTAACAAACATAGCATTAGTCAATGATGCAATTCACGAAAGAGTTAATAAGGGAAGAGAAGATTCACATGCAAATATACTATCGTGGACATCTTTTATGATTGTGAGCCCCCATTAAGTATTTTATGTCAAATTGTTGACGTTGCACAAGGAAGACAACGTAATAAATTATGTTTGTTCATATTCACATAGAAGTTATATTGTTATAGATCCTCCAACATGTGGTGCTTGCCCAATATCTTTGCTAGCCAGAAATCCGCACCAAGTAGAGATACTACTTGTGCATCCAAAACCCTTAAACCCAGTTTCATACCATAAGAGTCCACTATATCTACCTATGGATTGAATAAGATCCTTCAAGTAAGTTGTCATCGGTGCAAAAAGCAATAAAAATTGCCTCTAAATATGTCTGAACTTTTATTGTAAGGGAAATAAGCTTTGTACGAACTTGTGATGGTAAAGAAATAAAAGCGATAGACTGCATAATAAAGGTTGCTATCACAAAGGGCAATATAAAGCGATGTTCCTCTGCATTAAGAGCTCTTGCATTCAACAACAAAAGGCGCATGACAACCTCTGCTTCCCTCTGCGAAGGGCCTATCTTTTACTTTTATGTATTTACTTTATATGCAAGAGTCAATAGTGTTCTCCTCTATTCGTTTTTATTTTTCTCTTTTGCAAGCATCGTGTGGTGGGGAAAGATCTAAGCACATATATCCAGTTGGATATGAGTGATCATGAGTTATTATTGTTGACATCACCCTTGAGATGAATAAGTTGGGAGGCAAAATCACAAGCCCCTATCTTTCTATGTGTCTGGTTGAAACTTTTTGCTCCATATATATGTCGTGAGTGTTAGCAATCATAGAAGACTAAATGATGGTTGAGTATGTGGACTTGCTAAATAGCTCCTACATGAGACCCTTCCTGAAAATATGATGAATTGCAATTGCATTGTTGACTGAGAATATAGTTTGTTAGTTTTCAAGAAAGTTTATGCCTTATACTGTATTGTTATGGTGAATTGTTACTTGCTCATGAGAAGTTTATGATAATAAATATTGCTGTTATAATAATGATCATGATGCTACTACGTCCGTATTTTGTTTTTATCGACTCCTCTCTCTCTAAACATGTGGACATGATTATCGATATCGGCTTTCGCTTGAGGACAAGCGAGGTCTAAGCTTGGGGGAGTTGATACGTCCATTTTGCATCATGTTTTGCTACTGTTATTTATAGTGTTTTTGATCAATATAACACTTTGAAGAGCAATTCTAATGCATTTTCTCTCTTAATATGCAAGATTTACACAAGGAGGGAGAATGCCGGCAGCTGGAATTCTGGACCTGAAATAGCTATGTCAGAGATACCTATTCTGCACATCTCCAACTGAGCTGAAATTTCACGGAGAATTATTTTGGAATAAATAAAATATACTGGAATCAAGAAATACCAGAGGGGGCCACCGAGGTGCCCACGAGGCACGAGGGCGCGCCACCCCCCCAGGCGCGCCCTGGTACCTCATGGGGCTCCTGGTAGTCCTCTGACCCCCATTTTCTGGTATATAAGTAAGTTTGCCCTAGAAAAAATATAGAGAAGACTTTTGGGATGGTGCGCCGCCATCTCGAGGTGAAACTTGGGCAGGAGCACTTTTGCTCTCCGGCGAAGAGATTCTGCCGGGGATACTTCACTCCGGGAGGGGGAAATCGTCGCCATCAACACCACCAGCGATCCTCTCATCGTGGGAGGACTAATCTTCATCAACATCTTCACCAGCACCATCTCATCTCAGACCCTTGATCCTCTCTTGTATTCAATCTTTGTCTCAAAACCTCAGATTGGTACATGTGGGTTGCTTGTAGTGTTGATTACATCTTGTAGTTGATGCTAGTTGGTTTATTTGGTGGAAAATTATATGTTCAGATCTATTATGCTATTCAATACCTCTCTGATCTTGGATATGAACATGCTTTGTGAGTAGTTACTTTTGTTCTTGAGGACATGGGAGAAGTCTTGTCATAAGTAATCATGTGAATTTGGTATTCGTTCGATATTTTGATGATGTGTATGTTGTTGATTCCCTTAGTGGTGTCGTGTGAACGTCGACTACATGACACTTCACCATCTTTGGGCGTAAGGGAATGCATTGTGGAGTAGTAATTAGATGATGGGTTGCTAGAGGGACAAAAGCTCAAACCTTAGTTTATGCGCTATTCCGTAAGGGGCTCATTTGGATCCATATGTTTAATGCTATGGTTAGAGTTATCTTAATTCTTTTTTCGTAGTTGCGGATGCTTGCGAGAGGGGGTAATCATAAGTGGGAGGATTGTTCAAGTAAGAACAGCACCCAAGCACCGGTCCACCCACATATCAAATTATCAAAGTAGCGAACGCGAATCAAACAAACATGATGAAAGTGACTAGATGAAATTCCCATGTGTGCTCGAGAACGCTTTACTTATTATAAGAGATCGTTCCGGCTTGTCCTTTGCTACAAAAAGGATTGGGCCAACTTGCTGCACTCTTTGTTACTATTGCTACTTGTCACTTGTTACAAATTATCTTGCTATCAAACTACTCGTTATCGATAATTTCAGTGCTTGCAGAAAACACCTTGCTGAAAACCGCTTGTCATTTCCTTCTGCTCCTCGTTGGTTCGACACTCTTACTTATCGAAAGGACTATGATTGATCCCCTATACTTGTGGGTCATCAGCGACCCCTCATAATCATGTTGCTTTGGTTGCAGGCGGATCACAATAATGTGGAGGAGCCAAACCTTTTTGAGTCATACGCTTTGGCCCATAAGGCACCGTACAAAGTTGCCAAGCCTTATGATGAGAATGACATAGCATCTACGTACACCAGCATGACCGCCTCCGATCGTCTGCATAAATATAAAACGGTGGCAGAAAAATCGAAAGGGCCTGAGTATGATGTGACATCGGAACCCCTTAACCATGAGTTGGTTATGATCTCTGGAGGAGGCAGGAAACATGGCGCGGAAGTGATTGGATACGGCATGTTTCCTAGGTCCTCCCGTCGCACTCTCCCTAAAATCAAGGCTCGGCATACTAGCTCAAGTGCTTCTATACAAGTTCGCTCGATGCTAGCAATGGTTGAGATGGAGGTAAGATCTTTTTAGTTCTTACTTTGTGTTGGATTTGAAGATGAGATTGCGATGACATATTCTCTAGGCCCGACTACGGAGGAGAGACGACAGGCTGGAGAGAGGTTGGAGGAGAGGTTGGTGGAGGAGAGGCGACTGGCAGATGAGAGGTTGCAGTAGGCGTTGTCGGCACAAACTAGTCACTACTTTGATATGTTTACGGTTAGTTATTTAATAGCGAAGCACATGTAGTCTTTTACAACCAGTACTTAACCTTCACTCCTCAATCATAATTTGCAGGCTTGGTGTACCCAGCAAGGTATGCCACTATGCAGATGCCAGGCTTTACTCCGATCCCTCAGGTCAGTTACCTGAAAAACTTTCAAGCACCATTATTGCATTTCTTAGCATTCGAGTGTCGTGCTAGCCTTGTAATACTTTGTGCCGCATCCATCAGCCCATGGATCGAATAATGTTGGATCTTCACATGCACCAGGCCGAGAAGGCAATGATCTTAGTGGTTCTCTGATTCCTTGAGATCGACTCTTGTTAGTGCCCCGCATATCTCATTTACATCTTGCTAGATTCATTTCCTCGAACTTAGCATGCATGAACCTAGCCCCGCATATGTTTGTCATAATTGCTACATTCTTTTTGTTGAACCAATCATGGATTCTTGTAAGTAGTTATATGTATGTGCTAGCTTACGCATGCCATTGTTTATGATCTAGCTAGATGTCAAATTCTTTTTGTTGAACCAATCAAGATTTCAAATTTTGGCACTTGTCACTTCACCAAATGCTAGTTTCTTATAAGTAGTGACAAGTGCCTCTCTGATCATTTGCTCTTAGGTTCCAAACTTGGAATTAGAAAATTCTAACTAAATTCTCTTATATCTTGGAAAGAAACTCCATATGACTTCCAAATTCACAAATGGACAACCACTAGTCAAATATTCTAAATTATTTCCTTCTAAAGACGGATCCGAGGATTTTATTCCACCGTACTTCACTTGCACAAACCCTTGATCTTGGAAAGAAACTCCATATGAACCATGATCTTAGCTTGAAGATCAAACTTTTAGGCATGACATATATCACATTTCCATTTGAACCAAGCTTGAATATATTCCTATTAATAATAGGTCAATAATTTCTATTTGTTAATTCATATATTCTATTTGGGTCTTCATTTGGATTTTGTTGTGTCTTGAAGTACTTTCTTTTTGACAAGTGCTATATGGATTCTTATAAGTAGAGACAAGTGCTATATGTGTCTTGAAGATCAAACTTTTTGACAAGTACTTTCATTTGGATTTTGTTGTGACAAGTGTTAAATTCTTATAAGTAGAGACAAGTGACAAAATTTGACATCTTCATGATTTCATCTTGTAGGTTGCCACACGGATGATATCTGGACTATGGTATTGACATGCATGAAGAAAATTCTTGTAGTGCCAAAATATCTTGTAGTGATATATATGTATATATGTGTGATATGGAGACATTTGTGATATATATGGTGTGATATGGATCACTATGACATATGGATATTTGCTATGGATCATTTGTACTTTATGTGTGATGCCCACTATGGCCTCCACTATGTGTGATGTTTCATTTCTGTATATATGGATCATTGCTGTTATATTTATGATATATATTGCCTATTCTACTGCTGAAATAAGGTTTTTTTAAACTAACAAAAAATGTACAGAAGTTTGCCGTCCACCGGCTAATGGCAAAGTGCAGCACACACCTTTTCCATCAACAGGCTGACGGCAAAGAAGGCCACCTGTCAGCCACCTGTGCTTCGTGACCTTTGTCGTCTGTGGGCTGATGGCAAAGGAGACCACGTGGCAGCCACCTGTGCTCCCCTAATCAGCTCTTTGCTGTCTGCCTGCAGATGGCAAAGATGTGAGGTTTTTGCTGTCTGCAGACTGATGGCAAAGTACTGACATCTTTGTCATATGCAGGCTGACGGCAAAGTACTGACATCTTTGCCGTCTGTAGGTTGACGGCAAAGTACTGACATCTTTGCCATCTGCAGGCTGATGACAAAGTACTTGATGCCGTCCATTAGGGCGCCAGACCGTCAAGTGCTTTTCTTTGCCGTCAGGCTTGCAACGGTTGACGGCAAATGTAGAACACTGACGGGAAAGCGTTTTCTGTCAGCCCGACAAAAAGCTGAGGGCAAATAATTAGTTTGCCGATTTATTCTTTGACGACACTCTTTGCTGTACGCCTGCTTACAGCAAACTATTTGCCGCCAGGTTATCAGCCTTTGCTGTCTGTCCTGGGCAGACGGCAAATTCCCTGATTCCTGTAGTGTCCATCACTATGCCGAGGCAAAGTGTCTGTCGCATAGAGCGGTATATTTTGAAGAAAATGTTTCTTGCAAAAAGGTGATTGGGAGGACAGTGCAGCTCAACGAGATAACAGAATCTTCGTCATCAGATCAAAGGAAGGAAACGTTGGAAGAAGTTCTAGAGTTTCCTACTGCGACTGATACGGAGGCCTCTACATGAGATGTATAGGCTTCGGTCGAACTTGCAGCTGAACCACGTAGGCAAAACTCATGCAAACCTCTAATGTCTGTAAACGAGATATTGTTGTTAGACAATAGTATACCTATAATACACAAGGAAACGATGATGGGCTCTGACTCCGGAATTGTCTAAATGCCAAAATAATCAGAGATAGTATCCATATACATGATTCAAGATTTCATCTTGATAAACCCCTCCGGAAGACTCAGAGTCTAACGAATATGAATGGAACTATAAACTGATAGAGATGAAAATGGTTTTATCCATAAAGCTCGACCTGTTGCTAATAACAAATTGAAGGAGTTGACTATGATGAGATTGTCTCACCATAGCGATGCTTAAAGTCAGTTCGGGTTATACTAGCAATTAATACATATTTCATTTATGAGATATGATATATGGACGCCAAAAGGTTTTCCATAATATGGAAATGCAACCTAGGACTTGTATGTGATGCAATCCAAAATATTTTGTTGTCCAGAGGACGCTAGTGAGTGTGCAAACTTCAGAGTTCTAGCAATGGACAGAAGAGAGCATAATTGAGTTGGAATCTTTGTTTTGATGAAATAGTCAAAGAGTTTGATTTCATCAAGGATAGCGAAGATGCTTGTGTTTACAAGAAAGTAAGTGGGGGCTACAGGAGATATGCCCTAGAGGCAATAATAAATGTTATTATTTATCCCCATGTTCCTAATTATGTTTATATTATGTGCTATAACTGCTATGGTTCTCAAGTCTGCAATAACCACGAGGCTCGAAGGAAGACTCATATGCACCTGTGGAATAATAAACGGTAAAATGTATTCCTAGTCTGGCCTCTAAGACTAGCTCAAGTGTTGCATGATGGATCTGTTTTCCTGATCATGGTCATGACTATGCCGGCAACTTTGAGGGCACATTGTTAGAAGAACACTTGTGTTGAATCGACCCAATTTGATGTTATGCTATGAGATACATTCATCACAAGTTAATGGTTAATAACACAGAGAAAGTTAATGTTTGCATAATTCCTTAGACCATGAGAATATCGAGTTCCACTGACCTTCATGATCGCCTGCGTGGTATAATTAATAAGCAAAAGGATTATAAATGCATCCATGCATCAAAGTCATACAAAAATTCGGCATGACCTTCCCTAAAAAAAGGACATATAGAGTTTGCCCAAAATTTGCCAAAACGGAAATAAATCGACAGTTCGGCAAAACATAAGCAACTCTCATGTCACACACAATTCGGCAAATAAACATATAGGCGGCAACTCATGCCACACGCACAATTTCCATCATATCGCCCGATTCGGTCATATCGCACACATATTTTCCATTAATTCTTCCAAAGCACAATTTTTTACTCACCTAGCTATCTCGAGAGAGAAGCACGATGACTAGATGGCTTTACTTCATTAAAGAATAGATCTATTTGGGCAGTTGATAGGTTCCACTTACTAAATGGATAGATCTATAGCTAGTAGGGGAAGGAGATGGCTAGGTCTAACAAGTGGAGGGAGGAGAGAATAGTGAGGAAGATAAGAGAGAAAAGGGGTGCATTAATGGAGATGGTGGAGGGGGCATTAAAGTAGAGAGACGAGAGGTAGGAGAAGGAAGAGAGAATAAAGCTAGCTAATAGGGAAAGCAAGTGAGGGAGAAGAAGTGAGGGAGAGAGGAGGGGGGATGGGGAAAAGGGGGTTGCAAAAGGTGCCAGTTGCGGCTTAGCAGTAGCGTGGGTTGGCTAACGGCGCTACTACTAATAGCAATAGCAGCAGCGCTGGTCCGCAAACCGCGCTACTGCTAAGAGGGGACCACCACATGGGCCAGTGCAGCCGTAGTTGCAGCGGTGGGTACCTGACCCGCGCTACTGCTAATAGCAATAGCAGTAGCGCCTTTTCCCAAGCCCGCGCTGCTACTATTCGTGGCCTGGTGGGTACGGTGGGGTCCATTTACCAGCAGCGATGTCACGTACACACGCGCTACTGCTAAGTTGATACCAGTAGCACCTGTCCTTAGAGAGCGCTACTGCTAATTACTAGTAGCGCCGGTGTTTTCCCCTCGCTACTGTTTAGCCTCCACCTATAAGGTATTTCCTAGTAGTGATTATTAATGAGATGTATGTTATGAATATTGATAATAATATATTACCTCTGGGTTTACATTCATAATTCAGTTTAGAGTTTTTTACACTCTAGCCCATTGCACAATGTTTGTTCCAAGAGGGTTGTTCATAAAAGAACAATTGTTGTTCGGTATTATGAATAACATAAAGGGCCATGCTTCCACCAAGGATGGGATGTATGTTATGAATATTGATGGTAATATGATACATCGATAACACTAACGCTAAATGTCGCAAGACTGAATGTAACACCCCAAAAATTTAACCATATTTTTATTAAGTAAAATTTGGCCAAAAATAAAATTTTGAATTCTACTAGGTCTTTTATTAATTTTAGTTCTTTTCTGTTTTCTGTTTTCAAAAATTCTTCCCTCCATATAGAAAATTTTGTGAAAAATATTGTGGCTTTGGTAGTTTTCTCAAATCATTTCATTTATATTTTAATAATAGTAGGAATTATTTTCATAATAAAATTTTCCACAAGATAATCATTTTTATAGCATTTTCAATTTTTACCATGCTTCTGTTACACTACAACTATTTTAAATAATTATTTAAAAATTCCACAAAAATTATGAGGAGTCATGCGATGCCTATAGATAACTTTTATGCAAAAACCCATCCTGGTCTTTTGAAAATTTTAAGTAAAACATCCTCTTTTCAATTCTGTCCCATTCTTGAGTTTTAACTACAACCTCAATTTTTATTGCTCCAAAAATTCTGCAATTATTCACCTTATAGTCCTTCCTAAGAAACCATTAAGTCCAGAAGATCAGCTCCAATTACCTCATTTTATTTCTCCAAATAAATCCTCCAAGTTTCTGTCCAGAACTGAAATTCTTCCCACCTTGCACTAGCAAGTATCTCTTTTTGCCAAACCAACTCCACCATCATCTTCATCATCTAAGGAGACATCACCCTGCCAATTTTCATAGCCAACAAAAGCTCCTAAATTGCCTTGGCATTTCACCAAGCATCTGGTGAGCATGACAGAAATTGGGCATCTCTCTGCATTGCACTAGGCACTAAACCCTCTTCCCAAACCAGCATGTCCAGCAACCTTGCCATCTTAGTAAGCACCACCCTACTAAATTCTAACTCAAATGGAGAAACCTAGTGTGCCCTGGCATTTGGTCGAACACTATGCCTGCGTGCAGAGAGCACGGCCAGAGTGCAAGAACTGCAGCCGTGGCATTGAGCTGTTGCTGTCCCTCTACTGCCTCTCTCGCTCGCACTAGCCTTTCCCTGGATCATCTAATCCTCCCCAACCCCTGCTGACACTCTCCCTCGTCCCCTAGCGCAGCCCACCACTGACCTGCACCGGCCGCCGCCGTAGTTTCCTCGGGCACGGCACTGCCCGAGCCACCTGGCACGTTCTTGAGCTGCCAGAGCGCCCCTCGCTCAACCCCCAACCACCCGAGCTCATCCATCCCCCGCCGACCATGCCACCGGCCTCAACTACTGCCATCAATGGCCGCCGCCATGAACCTTCCTCGGTAAGCCACGGAGCCGACGTCGCACAGCTATAAAAGGGCCTCCCCGAGCTCGTTTCGATCAACGGGAGCACTCCTGCATCCTCAAGCTTGCTTCCAGAGCTCTCAGCCGACCCAGGAGTGGTCTTCTTCTTCCACTCCGGCGAGAACCATCACCGCCTAGCCTCTGTCAGATTCACCCCACCCTGGCCCCCTCCTCTCCACATAGCACCACCGGCCAACCCTCACCACCACCACGAGGCCGTCCCGAGCCTTAGCTAGCCTCGGGGATGGCCACGGCCTCGCCCCGATCCAACTCCGGCCGCCTCTGTTCTGCGATGCCGTGCTTCACTCCGGCCGCCCCCGGTGTTGCCCAGACCACCTACGGGCGAGGGATGGAGTGGCGGATCCAACCCCGCCGTCGCCCGAGGCCGCCGAGCCCTCCATCAACGGCGGCGAGCAGCGCCGGCGCTCCTCTGTTCTGTCGCGAGGAAGAAGGGTGGCGTGGACCGGTCAAACATGACAGGTGGGCCCGGTGGGACCCACTGTCAGTGACCAGTGCTGCGCTAGCGCGTCTGTAAGTGGAGACGAACTTCCCTGGAGCCGCCATCGCGCGAGGAAGACGTATTTACGGAATACGTCTTCGACATCATCAGTCCTTCCGCACAGCCGAACGGCTGGGCCTGGCCCAGTGGCGCCAGGCGGCTATACCGCGCTCAGGGCACAGCTCTGTTCTTTTCCTTTTTCTTTTTCAGCATATCTCAAATAATTCCACAGTATCCATTTCATAGCCAAATCTGATGATTCAAATTCCTGAATACTCCTAAAATCATTTTCTATTAACTCAGCTAGGGTGAACATTTTTCCCAACCTCTGTCTCTGTTGAATCAATTAAATAGTCCATTCAGTCATTTATTCCAGCTTAGAAATTCTCTGAGTAATTCATATGAGCTCCAAATAATTTGATTCTTTTTCTAAAATTCATCATTTTTCATCTAGTTTATTTTAGTACTTATTCAAAAAAATTCCAAACAACTTTTTAGCACTGCTATGGCTTTATGTGGTAATTTCAATATTTTTGAAAATAGGAAATGGAGGGAAGATAAAATTTTCAAAGTTATGGAATGCACCCAACACTTCTGCATGCTCAAGGCAAGCATCTTGAACACTTGATATGGTGAATGCATAGTTGTTTGTTTGCAAGAATAATTGGATCATGATTATGTTGAATTCAAATAAAACTTGCATATGGCTACGTTGGCATGCATGATCCATTGATATTTTGTTACCATCATTTAAACATGAAGTATGAGTGAATATGGTCATTTCGCATGTCACATATGCACATGTTGGTCTGGACTAACCTGCAGGAAAGAATAAATCACGAGAAAAGTGACCGTGAGACTGAAATCTCGTTGTGACGAGAATGATCAGTGAGGACATGTTTGGACATGCCAGATGCTGACCCTGTTGGGTATTACCAAGGAAATATATTGTGCTAACCACTGCAAGAAAACTTAACCTCCTGAGTCGACCATAGATCGAGTCTTCTTCCGGTAACCCCCATACTTGTTCGTGCTGCCACTTTTCCCTGCCGCAGGTAGGGTACGGTTCAGTAAGTTGTTAGCCCCTTTCCTGCACACACCGTACAGAGAGGCCATAGTGAAAGATACCATTAGCCCATGGTAGGCATGTCACTTGGTCCGGGGGCATGGGTGTCTCCGGTTGTAGCCGGAGAGGGGTAGCACCCCTGTTTGCACGCCGATATAAATATTTTGATCCCATGCTATTGGAGGCCGTTGAATGAGGCCTTCCCACTTAGAGTTTTACTCTATCATTGCCTTGGGTGATTCCTGGCTTTGGTAAGTTAAAGCTGGTATGTGCGGGTTAGGTGTGTTTTCAACCCAAACACCGTACTGGGAATTAGCCAGCGTCTCGGTGCTGACTAAAGAAATCTTTTACTTGTGGGTAAAGAGTACACCCTCTACAGAGTTTTAAAACCTATTCGAATAGCCATATCCGCGGTTAAGGACTACAGTCTGGGTTGGTCAAGTGTCGGTCTTAGTGTCGGTCTCCGGCGGAAATAATCAATTTGAGCACGAATTATTTTGCGGAATGATTATTGCCACTATTGATATTATCATGAATATAATTGACGATATGAATATTATTGTGGACTACCCCGTTTCTCTTATATGAATTTACTGAGTGTCTCATGGGCTGGCTAGACTACCCAGGCACTCAGTGTTATTTTCTTTTCTGAGTATCTCATGGGCTGGCTAGACTACCCGGGATACTCATTTATTTTCAAGACCTCTTGAGGCGTCGCTTTTAGACATCCGTTTGGCATTTCTTTTCAAGACCTCTCGTGGCGTCGCCTGAGTTCTCGGGCGGTCCTGTCTCGCCCGATTCTCTTTTAGACACCCGTTTGGCATTTCTTTTCAAGACCTCTCGTGGCGTTGCTTGAGTTCTCGGGCGGTCCTGTCTCGCCCGATTCTCTTTTAGACACCCATTTGGTATTTCTCATGGATACTCGGGCGGTCTTGTCTCGCCCGATTCTCCACTTTATATTTTCTTTTGGATTCTCAGGAGGTCCTGTCTCGCCCGATTATCCACTTTTAACTTTCTTGGTTTGTCACTAACATTTTATTTACTCATATTTCTGCACATGCTAATATTCATCATGCCATGCTTTAATTTCGTTCAGCATATGCATATAATTTGACCCATCATGATCATATGCATTCGGTATATCTTTTGTTCATTATGTTTGCGAGTACATTCCTACGTACTCACTGGCTTGTCCCTGGCTATTTAATTGGCCAGGTCAGGATTTCGACAAGGAGTATTACCACGACGTCCATGCGGAGCCTAGGATAGCAGCCACGCGGGATAGGAATTATCCTGGTCAGCCGTTCCTGTGGGAATGGAGCCCCATCGACGTTGGAGAACCACGAGTCGCTACCAACATCCTCACTAGAAATCATTGTTGTATCATTGGACCTTTGTGGTCTTGTATCCAATTCTTGTAATTGCTTGGTAATCTATAACAAGGACGTGTCCACCAGTAACAGTAATCCTGGGCTGGTGACGACACGAGGGGTTAATTTCTGGGATACAATGTCCCGGAAATCCGGCCACGACACTAAATGAATACCACATATATGTGGCACTGCATTTAGTCACATTTGAGAAACCCGCATGGAGAAATTCCATTACGATGGATTTTGAAGTCGTTTGATTATGAATCATCTGACACTTGCAACTTTCGTCCAAAAAGTGAAGTGACTGAAATACCGTTCACAGGCCATAAGGAACGAGCAACGAACTTATTGGTGATCATACATTATGATGTGTGTAGTCCAATAAAGGTTATTGCTAGCGGTGGATTTGTCTATCTTCAAAAATGACTCAAGTAGATATATGGATATTTGCTTGATGAGACGTAAGTCTGGATCTTTTGAAATAATCGTAAAGGTTTTCATAATGAAGTAGACATTATTGTAGCAAGAAAGATTATGTTTCTGCAAACTAGATTGCAGAAAGGAATATTTGAGTTGCAAGTTTAGCGAATGTCTGATGAGTTGTGAAAAGAGTTTCATAACTTACACCTCCCGGAACACCACTGTGAGTGGAATGTCCGTGAAGATGTAATCAAACCATTTATGACATGGTAAGATCAAAGAAGACATAAATCAATTTACCATTATCCCTTTTAAAGTAATGCTTTAGAGATTGCGGCTTTTACACTGAAAAGAGCGCCATCAGATCTGTTGAAATGACATCATGGTATGGTACGCCCAACCATGTTATATCTTTTCTTAACATTTGGAATACGGGGCTTGTGTAAAATATTTACAAACCTATTCCAAATTAGACAAGTGCTACTTTGTAGGTTGTCCCAAATTATTGGGTAATCCTCCCTCACTATACCGAGGCAAAAAGGTTTGACACAAAGAAGGGTATGATTTTGAAGAAAATTGTTCTTGCAAAAAAGGTGAGTGGGAGGACAGTGCAACTCGACGAGATAACAGTACCTTCGCAATCAGGTCAAAGGAAAGAAACCTTGGAAGTGATTCCAAAGTTTCCTACTGCGACTGATACGGAAGCCTCTACATGAGATGTATGGACTTCGGTCGAACTTGCAGGTGAACCACGTAGGCAAAACTCGTGCAAACCTCTCATGTGCGCAAATGAGATATTCTTGCTAGACAACAGTATACCTACGATATACAAGGAAGCATTGATGGGCCCTGACTCCAGAATTGGCTAAATGCCAATATAATCCGAGATAGTTTCCATATAAATTATTCAAGATTGGATCTGGATAAAACCTCCGAAAGACTTAAAGTCTAACGGATTGTAATGGAACTATAAACTGATACGGATAAAAATGGTTTATCCATAAAGCTCGACTTGTTGCTTATAACAAATTCAAGGAATTAACTACGGCGAGATTGTCTCTCCGTAGCGATGCTTAAAGTTGGTTCGGGTTAAACTAGCAATTAATACATATTTCAATCTTGAGATATGATACATGCACTAGTAGAAAACAGGGCACTTGTCCCGGTTCCAGAGGGCCTTTAGTCCCGGTTCTGCAACCGGGACAAAACGATCGGGACTAAAGCCCCTCACTTTTAGTCCCGGTTGGCTTACGAACCGGGACTAAAGGAGCTCCACGTGGCCACTCTGGGGCGCCCAGGCAGGAGGACCTTTAGTCCCGGTTGGTAACACCAATCGGGACTAAAAGGTAGCCATGTGGCCGCTCTGGGGCGCCTAGGTAGGAGAACCTTTAGACCCGGTTGGTAACACCAACCGGGACTAAAAGGTAGCCACGCGTCAGCAGCTCCCAAGCGTTGGGGTTTTTTTTAAGGGGGGGGGGGGGGGGTTAGGGGTTTTGGAGGGTTTAGGGGTTTCATATTGTGTTAGCTAGCTACTACATATAGAGAGAAGTAACCTCTCTTTCTCCGTGCTTGGTCGACGCTAGCTACTACATATAGAGAGAACTCGACGCTAGCTAGTAAGCAATGAAGGAACCATTAATTACACAACATCGTCATGCATGATCAATATATAGAGAGAAGTGACCTCTCTTTCTCCGTGCTTGTTGGTCAAACAAGAAGTTTTCGTATATCTATTCGACGCTACTACAGATAGTACTCGTTGATGCAAATATCTATTCAACAAGTTTGCAATTCCCGATGGCATTTTCCGTCTTTAGGAATGACGTGGTCAACAAAGAATCCCGCCAACTCCTCTTGAATTGCGCGTAGGCGATCAGCTGGTAGGAGTACGTCCCACTTCTGCCAGGTCTAATTTAAAGAAGGGCGGTCAATATATATATATATATATGAATGAAATCAACACAATTGATGGTGATAAAATAAAATTATAAATATTGTTTACGTACTTCAAATTGTTGTTTAGTGAAGCCCCTCTCGGTGGTCTTTTGGTGAATGAACTCGCAAACGTAGTATCCACAGAAATCATTTCCGGGTTGCTGCCACATGCACTTTACGAGAATAGTGTTCAATCAAAATGATAATCAACCATGATAATGGTATTGAAACTAGAATCAATGAGAGATGCGCGGAACTAGCTAGTACTACTTACTCTGGGTTGTTTAAATCGCAGCTCCAGTCTCCATTCACCCTTAACCCGCGTGATGAACTTTTTCCAAACCCTGCCCGAGAAAGAAAATGATTACTTGATATCAGGAAATGAACGAAAGTTGCCGATATAGTGCGATAATGATTGAACTTACTTCTGGAGCATTTCAATCATGTCCGCATACTCCGTAGCCTCTTTACGTCTCGAGTCCAAGACCGTTACTGCTCCCTCATCAAGCTGAATGGCTAGCAGAATAAAGTGGAACCTGCGCGCGCATAACTCATCAATTACACTTAACCTCGAGTCAGCGAAACAGAATATGCAGAAGACAGTAACACTCACTTGAAGTTGTAAGGAAAGAGTATTTCCCTTTTGTTTTGGTGTCTAAGGAACGACATTAGCAAGATTTTCTCAGTCTCCTCGGGGATGTTCTGTACCGACCATTCATTTACGATATTTGGGTTAATGAACCCAATGTCATAGATTTGTCCTCTTTTAAATTCGACGATCTTCAATCTGCATAATATAGTGAGGATAATTATATACATGCAATGAACGAGCTGAGCTAGAGACTTAATTACATAAATAATACTTACAGACAATAACAACCCACGAGACTTTTGTCGAGGGCGGCTTGATTGTATAACTGAAAGAGTTTGTCAAATTCAACGTAGATCGAATCGACTCCAACGAAGTCGTGCTCATCCTTAATTCCCACCAAGATACTGCCCGTCCCATCCTTGCAGGTTTCCAAGTACCATTTATGTAATGTTCGCATCATCGTTGGTAGATCTCGTTCCAGATCATCACTTCTGACAAGACGCTTCCCGTGCTGGTATTTAAAGGTGTCTACCTTAGCGATATAAAAATGTACATCATCGCCTAGGTAATCACCAGGATTGAAACCAGGAGCAACGGCCGCTACCCCCAGGGTATCGGTAAACACCTTGAGCGGGGGGCACGATTGCTTTTCCTGTTCGCTGAGTTGGGGAATTGTTTTCCCACTTCTTGCGCCAGTACTGCTACTTCTCGACCGACTCATAGCTTCGTCATATGTCTTTGCAATAATGCGGTCATAGTTTGATAGCGGCGGAGGCGGAGGTGGTCGCGTAAGGGCGTCCAGAGTGCGATTCGCCTTTACCGGATCTATTTTTTCCTTTGGAGGTGGAACTTTCCGTGCAAATTGGCGTTTCAAATCGGCAGCCACGACCTCATCGGTTTCCTTGTCAGTCGGCTCATATAGTAACTTGGCAAGAGGCTTGAGGCTTGGACCAAATTTGAATTTCTTCCCACCACCTCTTGTACTACTAGCCGCCGGAGCGGCGGCGGCTCTCTTTTGCCATTGCTGACGAGGCGGAGGAGGCGGAGTCCGCTGACGCGACGCAGGAGGCGGAGTCCGCTGACGCCACGGAGGAGGCGAAGGAGGATTCTGCTGAGGGGCCTCCTCCGCCGGAGTCGGCTGACGCGACGGAGACAGCTGAGGCGGCGGAGACAGCTGACGCGCCGAAGACAAATGAGGCAGCAGAGTCTGCTGAGGGGCCTCCTCCGGCTGAGTCTGCTGAGGCGGCGTCCAGTTTGGAAGCTTGATGTTCTCCTTTCTCCATAGGCAGGTACTCCTTAAGGCATTTTCCAGAAACATCTCCCCTTCACCTGTAGGGTACTCAAGCTCCAGCCCCTCAAATCCCTCCATTATTTCATCCACCCCGACAATAGCAAAGCCATGTGGAATCGGACGGCAATGGAAAGTTCCCTCAGCTCGAGGAGGTAAGACAGAGCCGAGCGCCACCTTCAAGGTCAGGTTATGGCATTTCGCCATTAGCACACAATGTTCATTCTCCGTGATACTATCCACGGGGTAGCGAGGAGCCGTGATATCAGGCTGAACGAGCTCCGTGGAAGCCACGCTGCTTCTTCGCTGAGATGGTGGGGTAGCTTCGGGGGCAGGGACGGACGAAGGCTCTTCGTGCCGCTGAGATGGTTGTCCGGTAGCTCGCTGGCTCTCAAGTTCCTCTAGTTTCGCTAATCTTGCATTGATCTTCTGCATTTTGCTTGCTTCCGCTTTCTTCTTTCTTTCTCGGCTTCTATAACCACCACTGTCGGGAAACCGATACACCCACGGAAGGGAGCCTGATGTGCCTCATGTTCATCCAGGGTGTTCAGGATTCCCAAGGGCCTGTGTCAGCTAGTCATTCTCTCTGTCGGGATGTAACCTCCCTTCCTGCGCTGCCTGGATTGCTTCCTCAAGCTTCTTGACGGGTATTGCAAGTTGAGCTTTCGTCCAAACACACTTCCCTGTGTCTGGGTCCAAAGTTCCCCCAACCCCGAAGAACCAAGTCCTTTACCGATCTGGCCAGTGCAATGTCGCTGGTTGGACCCCTTTAGCAAGCAGGTCTTGCTCAGCTTTGTCCCACGTAGGCCAGGCTTTGCTGTAGCCACCTGACCCCGTAACATGGTGATACTTCTTCTTTGCAGCATTTAGCTTATTTGTCGCTGACCTTTGCTTGCCCTTGTCTGATTTCTTGTAGGCCACAAATGCGGGCTAGTGATCTTTTATCTTCTCATATGGTCCGGTGAATTCTGGAGTCTTGTCTTTCTCGACAAACTTTTTGTTGAAATCTTTCTTCCAGTTCTTGAATAGTTCTGCCATCTTCTTAAGAGCAAACGCCTTGACCTTATTCGGATCCACCACTAGCGGTAGGCTGAAATTTGTCATCAGCGAGGTCCAAAGATCATCTTTCTGTCTATCCTGGACATAAGAAACTTCAGGGTCCTTCTTCTTATTCCATTCTTGGATGCTGATCGGGACGCTGTCCGTAACAACCACTCCACACTGATGTATAAATGTGTCCCTGCTCCGCTTCGGAGCAATCGGTTGGCCATCTCGACCGACTTCTTCGATCGTGAACCTTTCATCCTGGCTTAACCTTTTCTTCGGGTCTCGTCTCCTTACGGAAGTTTGGCTCGATCCGGAGGGCTAATTAAAAGAAGAAAGAAGCATTAATATATGTACATACAAAACAATTAATGCATCAAGTCAGCAGAGGTTTAATTAATATATGTATATATACCTCGCCGGACTTTGCAACAGTAAAGGCTCCCTCCTCCGTTCGGTCACCGGAGCCATCATGATCTCCTTCCTCCTCCGTTCGGTCACCGGAGCCGTCATGATCTCCTTCCTCCTCCATTGGATCACCAGAGCCGTCATCCTCTCTTTCCTGAACAACTCTTCTTTTTCTAAGTCTCTGTCCATAGTTTCTGCAAATATTACTATTATGAGAGATGGATTAGTGGCAAACATAGACCTAGCTAATCACAACAAGGAATCATATGCATATATGAGCAATGGATTAGTCGCAAACATCATGCAAAGTTATCGGGGGTTATACTTTCGAGAGAGGATACTTTGCGGACCGCCTCTCTCATGGTCGTTGACGATACTTGCGGACCCCCCCCCCCCCCCCTCATGTCGAAGTTATCGGGGATATGTTGAATTCCCGAGAGAGTTAGGGGTGTTCTAACGCGGCACTACACGATATAGGTGAAGGGGGATAACATCCGGGAATGTTTTCCCGAAGTCTGCATTTTTGGACAGATGAACTAGAGGGGGACGGTTCCAGGTTCGCTATGCTAGCTGCTTGTGACAGTCAGTTTCAGACGATCGTCGAGGACTCCTCCCCCCTCATGTCTGATGAGTCGTCCTATCTTTCGAGAGAGGATACTTTGCGGACCGCCTCTCTCATGGTTGTCGACGATACTTGCGGACCCTCCCCCCTCATGTCGAAGATATCGGGGAAATGTTGAATTCCCGAGAGAGTTAGGGGTGTTCTAACGCGGAACTACACGATATAGGTGAAGGGGGATAACATCCGGGAATGTTTTCCCGAAGTCTGCATTTTCGGACAGATGAACTAGAGGGGGACGGTTCCAGGTTCGCTAAGCTTTGCAAACTTTGTTAGATGATCGCCATTGATCTATAGTTCTAATGGAGACACTTCATATAAGTGTTTTACATGGACAAAAAAATTCTAACTTTGTTACAAACATATGAACATATGAACATTTTTTATATACATCAATCCATCCATCCATACATATATACATACATACATGAACATAAAAAAATTTAAGAAAAAAAATTCTATGAACATAAAAAATTCTAACTTTGTTACAAACATATGAACATATGAACATTTTCTATATACATCAATCCATCCATCCATACATATATACCTACATACATGAACATAAAAAAATTTAAGAAAAAAAAATGCAGGGCAGGGGCAGCGGCGGCAGCGCAGGGCAGGGACGGCGGCGGCGGCAGCAGCGCAGGGCAGGGGCGGCTGCGGCAGCGCAGGGCAGGGGCGGCGGCGGCAGCGCAGGGGAAGGGGGTCGAAGCTCACTGGGGGTGGCGTCGGGGCAGGGAGCGGCGGCGTCGGGGTAGGGCTCGGCGGCGTCGGGGCAGGGAGCGGCGGCCGGCGTCGGGGTCAGGGCAGGGACGGCGACAGGGTCGGGGGAGGAGCAGCCTGGCGGCGTCGGGGAAGAAGAACTGAGATTTGGAGAAAACTGCTAAGTGCTGCTTATATAGCACAGCCCTTTCGTCCTGGTTGGTGCCTCGAACCGGGACGAAAGGCACCCCTTTCGTCCCGGTTGGTGCCACCAATCGGGACTAAAGGTCAATTTCAGCAGCCCAAAGGGCGGGAAGCAGAGACCTTTAGTCCCGGTTGGTGGCTCCAACCGGGATGAAAGGGGGGCCTTTTGTCACGGTTCGAGCCACCAACCGAGACGAAAGCGTTGTGCTGCCGCAGCCAAAAGTTTAGTCCCACCTCGCTAGTTGAGAGGGGCTCGGAGTGGTTTATAAGCGCTGCTGCCGCTGCCCTCTCGAGCTCCTCTCTAATGTGGGCAGTAAATGCCTATCTCATGCCCTGTTGGGCCTGCTAGCACTGCGGGCCTGCATCCTGGCCCATTTGTAGGGTTTCTAGTCGTATGCAGGCCGTGGTGGCTTGTAGGTGGGCCATTTTTTTATTTTTTGCATATGTTATGTTTTTAAATTTTTAATGTTATTTTTTGCATATGTTATTTTTAGTTATATAATTTTAGTTGCATAAATTTTATATAATTTTAGTTGCATAAATTTTATATAATTTTAGTTGCATAAGTTTTATTTTTTATTGATTCTTTTTAGCTGATTCCTTTTGCTATTAGAGTTTTATAAAAGATTTTTAGTTTTCTATTAAAGTTTGTAAAAAAAATACTTTATGAATTTTTTTTACTATTAAAGTTTTTAACAAATAAATACTTTGATAATTTTAGTTAATATTATTTTGATTATTTTTAGTTGATTCTTTTTGCTATTGAAAAATATTATATTTAATTGATTCTTTTTAGTTCATTCTTTTTGCTATTAGAATTTTATGAAAGCTTTTTAGTTCATTCTTTTTGCTATTATAGTTTTATAAAAGCTTTTTGATTCTTTCTTTTTCCTATTAATTCAATCTTTGAGCTAAATGAACCTGAAATTGAAAAGCAGTACAAATGAACTCTGAAAAGGTTGAAAGGTGGCATGGTATCATCATTTCACCCACATAGCATGTGCTAAAAAGTTGAGAGGGTTACGACAAAAACTGGATGCACTTCGTGTACAAAATGGACAATCTCTTTCGAAGTATCAAGGTTTCGGACGAAAACTCATATGTTACAAAGCCATTTCATTTTTTTTACTTATTTCAACTCCAGACTTTTTGTGCGTTCAACATGCACCATTCAAAGCCACATCATCAATTTTCAACCCTTTCTGACTTCATTTGCTATTTTTCATGCATTTACTGTTTTTTTAGCTAAATGACCCTGAAATTGAAAAGCAGAAGAAATGAACTCTGAAAAGGTTGAAAGTTGGCATGGTATCATCATTTCACCCACATAGCATGTGCTAAAAAGTTGAGAGGGTTACGGCAAAACTGGATGCACTTCGTGTACAAAATGGACAATCTCTTTCGAAGTATCACGGTTTCAGACGAAAACTCATATGTTACAAAAGGCATTTCATTTCTTGACATGTAACTGCAGTGATATTCTAGATCAAAGCCATCATCAGAATAGTTGTGGAGAGAAAGTCTTCACTTTTTCTTCGCGTGTGTCCCTTGCTTATTGCGCCGTAACCATGGATAATCTTCATCGTTTAACAGGGTGCTTGGGTCAGCCTTCACTTTGATGGGAAGAATTTCATGAAACTTTTCATAATCTTCAGACATGTCTGTCTTGCCCTCCACTCCCACGATGTCTCTTTTCCCTGAAAGAACTATGTGGCGCTTTGGCTCATCGTATGATGTATTCGGTTCCCTATCTTTTCTTTTTCTCAGTTTGGTAGACATGTCCTTCACATAGAAAACCTGCGCCACATCAGTGGCTAGGACGAATGGTTCGTCTGTGTACCCAAGATTGTTGAGATCCACTGTTGTCATTCCGTACTGCGGGTCTACCTGTAACCCCGCCTCCTGACAGATTAACCAATTTGCGTCGAAACAGATTGACCCTGACAGACTGCCGAAAGTCTTGATGTGTTCACATGTAATCCAGTCGTCAGACTGCTCCGGGTGTTTGGAGCGTAGAAAATTCTTGTGTTCATTGACATACGGGGTCACCAAGGTAGAATTCTGTAGAATTGTGTAGTGTGCTTGAGCCCAAGAATGCCCGTCCCTACATATTATTGCATCCGCTCCTAGCGTGCCTTTTCCAGTCAGTCTCCCCTCATACCGCGATTGAGGGAGACCAATCGGCTTAAGGTTAGGAATAAAGTCAACACAAAACCCAATGACCTCCTCTGTTTGATGGCCCATGGAGATGCTTCCTTCTGGCCTAGCACGGTTACGAACATATTTCTTTAAGACTCCCATGAACCTCTCAAAGGGGAACATATTGTGTAGAAATACAGGACCCAGAATGGCAATCTCGTCGACTAGATGAACTAGGACGTGCGTCATGATATTGAAGAAGGATGATGGGAACACCAGCTCGAAACTGAGAAGACATTGCACCAAATCATTCTTTAACCTTGGTAGGATATCTGGATTGATTACCTTCTGAGAGATTGCATTGAGGAATGCACATAGCTTCACAATGGCTAATCGAACGTTTTCCGGTAGAAGCCCCCTCAATGCAACCGGAAGCAGTTGCTTCATAATCACGTGGCAGTCATGAGACTTTAGGTTCTGGAACTTTTTCTCTGCCATATTTATTATTCCCTTTATATTCGACGAGAAGCCAGACGGGACCTTCATACTGAGCAGTCATTCAAAGAAGATTTCCTTCTCTTCTTTGGTAAGAGCGTAGCTGGCAGGACCTTCATAATGCTTTGGATGCATGCCGTCTTTTTCGTGCACACGTTGCTGGTCCTCCCGTGCCTCCGGTGTATCTTTTGTCTTCCCATACACGCCCAAGAAGCCTAGCAGGTTCACGCAAAGATTCTTCTTCACGTGCATCACGTCGATTGCAGAGCGGACCTCTAGGTCTTTCCAATATGGTAGGTCCCAAAATATAGATTTCTTCTTCCACATGGGTGCGCGTCTCTCAGCGTCATTCGGAACAGATTGTCCGCCAGGACCATTTCCATAGATTACTTGTAAATCCTTTACCATATCAAGTATGGCATCACCAGTACGGAGGACGGGCTTCTTCCGGTGATCTGCCTCACCTTTGAAATGCTTGCCTATCTTTCTTAAGAGATGGTTGGTCGAAAGAAATCGATGATGTCCCAGGTACACATTCTTCCTGCATTTGTCCAAATAGATACTTTCGGTATCATCTAAACAGTGTGTGCATGCGTGGTATCCCTTGTTTGTCTGTCCTGAAAGGTTACTAAGAGTAGGCCAATCATTGATGGTTACAAACAGCAACGCATGTAGGTCAAATTCCTCCTGTTTGTGCTCATCCCACACACGTACACCTTCTCCATTCCACAGCTGTAAAAGTTCTTCAACTAATGGCCTTAGGTACACATCAATGTCGTTGCCGGGTTGCTTAGGGCCTTGGATGAGCATTGGCATCATAATGAACTTCCGCTTCATGCACAACCAAGGAGGAAGGTTATAGATACATAGAGTCACGGGCCAGGTGCTATGATTGCTGCTCTGCTCCCCAAAAGGATTAATGCCATCTGCACTTAAACCAAACCATACGTTCCTTGCGTCACCTGAAAAGTCCCCCCACCTTCTCTCGAATTTTCTCCACTGTGACCCGTCAGCGGGTGCTCTCAACTTCCCGTCTTTCTTACGGTCTTCTTTGTGCCATCGCATCAACTTGGCATGCTCTTTGTTTCTGAACAGACATTTCAGCCGTGGTATTATAGGAGCATACCACATCACCTTGGCAGGAACCCTCTTCCTGGGGCGCTCGCCCTCAACATCACCAGGGTCATCTCGTCTGATCTTATACCGCAATGCATCGCATACCGGGCATGCATTCAAATTCTCGTACTCCTCACCGTGGTAGAGGATGCAGTCATTAGGTCATGCATGTATCTTCTGCACCTCTAATCCTAGAGGGCAGAGATCCTTATTTGCTCCATACGTACTGTCAGGCAATTCGTTATCCTTTGGAAGCCGCTTCTTCATTATTTTCAGTAACTTCTCAAATCCCTTGTCAGATACACCATTCTCTGCCTTCCATTCCAGCAATTCCAGTGTGGTACACAGCTTTGTGTTGCCATCTTCGCAATTTGGGTACAACCGTTTTTTGTGATCCTCTAACATGCGATCGAACTTCAACTTCTCCTTTTCACTCTCGCATTCTCTCTGTGCATCCACAATGACCCGGCGAAGATCATCATCGGGCACATCGTCTGGTTCTTCTTGATCTTCAGCTTTCCCCGTTGCAGTATCACCGTATTCAGGGGGATAGTTGTGATCATCCTCTTCTTCTTCGTTGTCTTCCATCATAACCCCTATTTCTCCGTCCTTGGTCCACACATTATAGGGTGGCATGAAACCCTTCTCAAGCAGGTGCAAGTGAAGGTTTTTCGAGTCAGAGTAATCCTTCGTATTCCCACAGACAGTACATGGACAATACATAAAACCATTCTGCTTGTTTGCCTCAGCCACTTCGAGAAAATTATGCATGCCATCAATGTACTCGGAGGTGCGTCGGTCACCGTACATCCATTGCCGGTTCATCTGCGTGCATTATATAATTAAGTGTATCAAAAACCATTACAGAACATCATGAATAGAGAAGTGACTAAATGAAGACAAGTTCATCATCACATTAAAACCAAAGTACTGTAGTGATCAAATGTTATTACTGAAAAAATAAATACATAAAGTTCATACATAGTTCTCATTATCAACTATGTAAAACATTTAAATGCAACAACAAATGCGATCATAATCGCAACGAAGGTAACAATTGATCCAACAGCATAATGATACCAAGCCTCATTATCAATGGCATATTTTCTAATCTTTCTAATCTTCAAGCGCATTGCATCCATCTGCATCTTGTGATCATCGACGACATCGGCAACATGCAACTCCAATTTCATCTTCTCCTCTTCAATTCTTTTCAATTTTTCTTTCAAATAATTGTTTTCTTTTTCAACTAAATTTAACCTCTCGACAAGAGGGTCGGTTGGAATTTCCGGTTCACATACCTCCTAGATAAAAACATCTATGTCACGTTGGTCGGCATAATTCTCATAAACACTAAATGAAACAAATTGTTATAAAAGATAATATACCACATCCGAATCATAGACCGGACGAGAGCCGACGGGGGCGGATACCAAAACCATGGCACTATATAATAACAAACAATCATAAAAGTAATAAAATTATACAAGTAGCTATATAACTCATACAACAAGTAAGAATTTTTTTCTTTTAAAAAGAAGATAAGAACAAGAGGCTCACCACGGTGGTGCCGGCGACGAGATCGGCACGGGCGATCGACGGCGGTGAGGACGGGGACGGGGACAATGGTGCACCACCAAACCTAGACAAATCTTGGGGAAAATGGAGCTTGGAGGTCGAGCTTGGAGAGTAGAAAGCTTAAGTGTGACTCGGGCATTTCATCGAACACCTCATGTGCATAGGAGGTGAGAGCAGAGCAACACACACCTCCCACACCGGCCGGCCAAAAAACAGAGGAGTGAGCGGGCAGGGGAGAGCATATATATAGGCATCTCTTTAGTCCCGGTTCGTGGCTAGAACCGGGACAGAAGACACACATTTAGTCCCGGTTCCAGCCACCAACCAGGATTAAAGGGGCTGCGCCAAGAGCGAGGCCCTTTAGTCGCAGTTCGTGTCTGGAACCGGGACCAAAGGGGTCAGACGAACCGGGACTGGTTCCTGCCGTGGCCCGGCCGGCGCCCTGGCCTCACGAACCGGGACTGATGCACCCATTGGTCCCGGTTCGTAACAGAACCGGGATTGATGCTCTTATCTGGCCTGGACCAAAGCCCTGTTTTCTACTAGTGATGGTTGCCAAAAGGATTTCCATATGACGGAAATGCTATGTAGGACTTGCATGTGATACAGTCCGAAGTATTTAGTCAATCCAGAGGATGCTAGTGCGTCTGCAATCTTCGGAGTTCCAGCAATGGATAGAAAAGAGCAAAATGGAGTTGGAATATTCGTTTTTGATGAAATAGTCAAAAGAGTTTGATTTCATCAATGGATAGCGAAGATGCTTGTGATTACAAGAAAGTAAGTGGGAGCCCAATAATATTTCTGAAAACCTTGTGTGCTTGACACATTGTTGATTGGAAATAATATAAATTTCTTGACACGAATTAGGACTTCATTGAGAAATAGTTTTTTTTCGATGAAGTGCTTGGGCTAGGTAGCCTCGATATTAGGCATAATTATCTATGGAGATAGAATTGCCTAATAGGGCTAAGCCAAAATACATATTGACAAGATGCTAAAACAGTTTAGCATAAAAAGGTCAAGGTGTGATTCTTGCCGAAGTCACAAACAAAAAAATTCTGACCTACGCACCAGCCCATGACCACTATGAAGACTTCATACAAGGTTTGATCTTTTCATTACCGACTCATAGCGCAACGGAAGTAGAGTCGATGACGATCGGCGGTGCAGATCCCCGCAGCTAGGATTTACAACCTCCCAACCGCGAGGATGTACTCCCTCATCTGCCACTCGGACAGCCCTCCGGGAGGCGGTCGGACAGTCCCCCGGACGGTGTCACGGACAGCCCTTCGGGAGGCACTCTCGAACTCGGATGGAAACTCGGACAGCCCTTCGGGAGGCACTCTCGAACAGCCCCTCGGGCAAAAAGATCGAACCTACGACCTCTCTACGGGGTTGCACACATACGGTGTCATCTATCCGGCAGGGCTTCGCCGTCCAGAACTAGTTCCCACCGGAACCCAAACAGCCTTTCGGCTCTACGAAACTATTTCCCGGGAAGGGAGAGAAGAAGCCAGATCATTGCAATGGCATGTGTATGTGAGAAAGAGTGAGTGTGGAGAGTGCCACTCCACCTCTATTTATAGGAAAACCCAAGGGGTAGGGTGGCTCCCAAAATACCAAAATGCCCTCAGATTTTTTCACACTATTCATAATAGTGTTTCCACTATTCATAATAGTGTTTCCACTATTCATGAGATATTTTCTCCCAATAGTGTTTCCACTATTCGTGAGATATTTTCTCCCAATAGTGTTTCCACTATTCATGAGATATTTTCTCCCAATAGCGTTTCCACTATTCGTGAGATATTTTCTCCCAATAGTGTTTTCACTATTCATAACACTATTCATGAAATATTTTCTGCGACTGTTAAATCCGAAAATATTTCTATAGGTCTTAGAACATTTGCAGTACCCACTAAAATAATTTTGGATGCGTTCCGCAACAATTCCGGATTACTGATTTTCATCTGCCAAAAGCAACCAAAGCGGTTCCGGCAGCTCCGGAACATTTCCGGGTTTTTTCTCCGGAAAAATCATAGAAGTTGCCAGAACAATTCTGGCACCCTCCAAGAATTTCCAGGCATGTGCCGAAACCAATTTGACCTAATGGTATACCCTGAAACAACTTTTCAGTTTGACCGAAACTATTCCTGTGTTCTCTCTCCTGAACTTTTCCGTTGTCTACGAAACTTTTCTGGTGACTTTCTCTCAGATTCCCTGTCTAGTATTCAGCAGATAGATGACCCTTAAGCGTGTGACCCTATAGGTTCGGTGAAGTATAGACATGACCGGAACACTTTCTGATCAATGATCAACATCGGAGCCCTGGACACCCATATTGACCCCTATACCCACACGAATAAATATTTGAGTGAACCTCCAGTTGCTGTGTGCTATTCCTGTTGCTTCGCGATATGTTACAAACACCCGAGGTGAGACTTATCGGCATCCCCGTGGATCAACAACTTGTCCACTATGCCAGTTACCTCGTTACCGGTTTTGTTCTCTTTTCTCGTTCCCGTGTTCCGGCATCCCTGTGATCAAATCACATTGTGTCTGGCCAGATGTTGCTGGATACCGTAACACTGAGAGGGCCCAGAGATATCTCTCCATCGTCGGAGGAGCAAATCCCAATCTTGAGCAATCAAGTTACTTGACATACTTTTCCATGAACCCGTAAGCCGCCGTAATAGCCACCCATTTACGGATGATGTTTAACAAACCCCAAAGTTCATGAAGCAAGCATGAAGAAACTCGATACTCTCATGGTCTAAGGAATTATTCAAATGTTAACTTTCTCTGTGTTATTAACCATTAACTTGTGACAAATGTATCTCATAGCATAACATTAATTCGGGTCGATTCAACCACAAGTGTTCTACTAACATTGTGCCCTGAAATTTGCCGGCATAGTCATGCCCATGATCAGGAAAACAGAACCATCATGCAACACTTGAGCTAGTCTTAGAGGCCAGACTAGGAATACATTGTACCGTTTATTATTCCACACGTGCATATGAGTCTTCCTTCGAGCCTCGTGGTTATTGTAGACTCGAGAACCATACACTACTAGGGAAAAGCTTATAGGTGGAGGATTAATAGTTGCGCCGGTCAAGGACCAGCGCTACTGCTATTTAACAGTAGCGCGTGCTTCAACAACGCGCTGCTGCTATAACATTAGCAGTAGTGCGTGGGGCCAAACAGGCGCTGCTGCTAACCGGGCCCGTGGTGTCCCCCGGGTGGAGCCTTTGTAGCAGCGTGGGGATACAACCCGCGCTACAACTAACTATATAGTTGTAGCGCGTCTTACACGAGCCGCACTACTGATAAGTTTAGTCCCACCTCGCTCCGCGAACAGGATGTTTACCACCTTAAATATGTTAATTCTCCAACTATCACAAGCACTTGGTCTTCATTGTACTCTATGTGTAGGATCTGTGGCAATGTGAATCTTCACCTATGCCTACAGGTGAAGATTCAGCACAGGTGAAGATTCATACTGACAATTTAGATTCTACCCAAAAATATCATTGATGACTGATGTATTTTATGATGTTTTTTTTTGACATGCTTCAAATTGGGTTGTGTTAAAAAGAAAATTACATTGTTTTAAAGAAAATGAAAACGAAACAGAAAAAGAAAAGAAAATTAGGCTGTGTTAAAAAGAAAATTACATTGTTAAAAAGAAAATGAAAATGAAACAGAAAAAGAAAACAAAATTGGGCTACCACCCCATTTAGCAGCAGCGCGTGACCTATGACCCGCGCTTCAGGTATTGGGCGTAGCAGTAGCGCTGACCCTCTACCCGCGCTACTACTAAGCTCATCTTATCCCATGGCAATCTGAACCTCTCTCTCATCACTCTCACTCCTCACTCTCTCGCGCTCTCCTCTCCTCGCCGCCGTCGCCCGCCACCGCCGACGCTCCCGTCCTCCTCCACCGAGGTAGCTCCTCCCTCCCTCCCTTGCTCCTCCCTCCTTCCCTCCCTTCTCCCTCCTCCTGCTCTAGCCGCCGCCCCACCTCCATCCGCCGCCCCTCCCCCATCCTCCTCCTCCCTCCGTCCTCCCCCTCCATCTGCCGCCCTCCTCCCTCCTTCCTCCCCCTTCATCAGCCGCCCTCCTCCCTCCTTCCCCCCCCTCCATCTGCCGCCCTCCTCCCTCCAACCGCCGCCCTCCTCACTCCCCTCCAGCCGCTGCCCCTCCTGCCTCCTCCTCCTCCATTCTCCAATTTACTTTCTAGTTTACTTAATTAGTTAAAAGTTTAGTTGGTACAAACATGTATTGGACACTTAGTTGGTAGAGATTATAACTAGTAATAGAATAGAAAATAAATTATTGTAATAGAAATTTTTAGTAAAAAAAATTATTAATAGAAATTTTTAGGTGTAGAAAATTTTCAATATAGAAATGTATTGGAAAGATATATGAGAAATTTTTAGGTGTAGAAAATTTTCAATATAAATGTATTGGAATGCTATATGAGAAATTTTTAGTAAGTGTTGAATAAAGTAGAACTAGGGTATTTAGTTATGTCAATCTCACATTGCCAAATTTAGAGAGAGAGACCTACTTTGTATGCTCACGTGTGAATGCTCATGTGGCGCAGGGTAGATCACCGACGAGCCGGTCGACGACGCCCAGAAGATCACCGACGACATACGCGCCCGGTCGACAACCATCATCTATAGTGAGTAAACATGATGTTTTTATAGATGTAGTAGATGAGTAGCTGTGACGATGTGAAGCTAGTTTTTTTTAAATGATAATTGATCCAGATAGAATTTCAAGTTTAAACATCTCTTTATGTGTATGAACATCTTTGTATCGCATGGAAAATGCGAGTGGCCTATGTTTTGCCGGAGTGTTGATTCATTTCCGTTCCGGTAAATTTCAGGCGCTCGATATGTCCTATTTTAGCAAAGGTCATGCCGGATTTTTCCGTGAATTTTAGCATGACTTGTGCTAGTATGTAGGAAATATCGAGTGCCTTGGATTTGCCGGAAAGAGAATTAAATGACATTTCGGGTTGACTTTAAGTCTGTCGGGGCTCAATACATGACAGTCAGAAAATTAGTGAGGGAGAGTGTCCACCATATATGCCGACTGTTGTCGTGGGGGTCGCTTCTCCTTCTTCTCGTTGTGCTAGACCTTTGTTATGCACTAGGGGGAGGAGGAGTAGCAACCATGACCGTCGGTCGAATATATCAGAGAGGGAGTGCCCACCATATACACCACGTGAGATGAGAGTTTTCAAAGAAAGACTCGACAGACCGAAAGTCAACCCGTGATGAGTAATAATGATCTCTGTGTTGAGTTCCTGTTATTTGCCGTCGATTTTTAATCTTTGACTTATGAACGCAGGAAATGTCTGACGACGATATGATTCCTGAGTGCGACTACTGCGAAGACGGCCGGGGTATGTGCGACAGGATGCCTTATCTACAAAACGGTAGGTACTTCACCATCGTGCTGAAGGAGACTTTCGACGTTTTTACGGTACGTAACGACGACAAGTATTTTTTCCGTAATTATGCATGACTTGTGAATTTTGGCTTCAACGTTTAATTTTCCATTTTTTTCAATTGAAATAGTTCATCCCATGTCATCCAAGACCGTATGTCTTGGAAAAGCTCGGTTTTGAAGATAGGGAGAGAACAGAGACGAAGAGTGCTCACCTTAGGACGAAGCATGGTTTTACTTTTCTGGTTAAGCTATTTAATGCACCAAATAGCTCGCATTTCGGTTGCTCGACTTGGAGAGGATTTCGCAAGGCCTATGAATTTAAGGAGGATATGCAAATCACCTTCGATCTTCGGCCCGAAGATGAAATTGACGATAATATCGACATTTGGGTGGATGTCAAGATGCTTCCAGTTCTACCTCTTTGTGAGTTTGTCAAATAAATTTGTTAAGTAATTTATATTGTTTATTTAAAAATCATTAACGACTTATTTCCATTGACAGCTTATTTCCATTCTTCAAATTTTTTACGAAAGATAGTAGACAGAACCTACTACACTGATGGCTCTGAACTAAGTTACGAGGAGAAAGATCATCTTATCTCATTTATTATTGATGTTGAGAATTTCAATATCAATTATGAAACTCCTCCACATTATGGTCAATACGTGCCACTAGTGCACGTGTTGAACTACGTTAACATCCATGGAGATGGCATGGTAAGATTTTGTACTATTACGACATCAGTGCATCTTTTGCATACATTCTTCTAAAGCTAAACCACATTGCTAACTAAGTTATTATTATGTTCTTCAACAGTGAATCCCAAAGGATTTTGTGCCTCATCTGATGTTTACGAAAGGTCGCATTGATGTTATTAGATTAGGGCCAAGTCCGCCTAGAGTTCACCGCTGTTCATACAAGATTTCTCAAACCGATGAAGACATCACAATCAAAGAATGGAAAAAAGTTATGAATAATCATAGCGAGCTACTTGGAAGCAACATTGTGCGAAGCGCGCGTATTGAAGACAGGATAATCCCCATTCTTCATAATGGAGAGTCAGGGCCTATGTTGCTTTATGCTATTTTACCTTAGAGAGCATAGCAGGTCCTAGCTAATACTCATGATCATGTGCTAAGAACAATTAACTAGGGTTGGTTATGACTATGATAACGAGTAGAAGTTGTTAGATGACTATGATAATGATGAGTATGACTTGTGTTATTATGATAATGATGATGAGTTATTATTATGATGATGATGCTGACTTGTTATATCATTATGAGCATGATGAGCTATTATATCAGTGGGTGAAAGAAACGTGGATTAGATTCAAGTGGAGGCAACATGCCACAGATCCAAAGTACTACTAATCGAAACAAAGTCACTTTGACTAGTAGTACTTTGGATATGCGCCATGTTGCCTCCACTTGAATCTAATCCACGTCTCTTTCACCCACTGATATAATAACTAATCATGATCATAAAATAATGTGATGATACTACTATATAAAACATGTACAAACACAGTGCAAATACGCAGAAGAAGAAAAAATACGAAAAATTTAGCAGTAGCGCTGGTTGTACAGGCGCTACTGCTATGTAGTGTTCGCAGTAGCGCCGGTCGAGCCAACGCTACTTCTGTGTTTGTTAGCAGTAGCGGGGGTACAATCGGCGCTACTACTAAACATTAGCTATAGCACCCTAGCAGTAGCGCTGGTCCCCGCGCTACTGATAGGCCACATACGCGCGATACTGCTAGGGTTTTCCCTAGTAGTGATAGCAGTTATAGCACGAAATATAAACTTAATTACAAACATGGGGATAAATAATAACATTTATTATTGCCTCTAGGGCATATCTCCTACAGACTCCCACTTGCACTAGAGTCAATAATCTAGTCAATGCTAAAACACTTTACACCTATGGCATACCGGTGTAAAATATGCTTCGCTTGTGGTATAGCCTGATGTCCAACGGATCTGACAACTTTAGTTCCGTGTGTATCTTTGCATCTCCTTGCGTTTTCAGGCTTTCACAAAATTCATATTTTGTGTGGACTTGGCTTTGTATATATGTGAATCCTAGGTCAAACCTTGATTCCTCTGACTGAGCTGTGGAGGAACTATCTGCAATAGTGTCCCATTGACCAAAGCCTTCTTGGAACCATCCTAAGTTCATGAATGAACTATATGATTCAACATCTTCTTTGTCGCTTCTAAAGCATCAACGTACTTAGCCTTTGTTATAGAAATCGCCACAGTAACTTGTTTGGAACAATTTCCAACTACCGTGCCACCATATCGTGTATTACACAAAAACACTTAAATCAAAAATCGCATGGAGCATTGATGTAGACTGTATCAATGTAATTACTTACATCGAGCACTTCATAATTTCCATTTGCGAGAAAACATGTCATTGGTGCTACTTTAGTACTCAATGACATTTTCCACTGTTGTCCTATGATCAGTACTTTGATCACTTTGGTATCTATACTCGCAACAGCTTGGGAGTATCGGACATACCTAGTTGTTTTACATACCATGGAATATATGGTTAATCTAAACACAAGAGTGTGTGGAATCTCCATCATGTATTTTGCTCATCAGTGTTTTGGGACACTTAGTCTTGCAAAACTCTTTCCATGTGACTTCGGCAAGAATCACTCCTTGGCGTTCTTATACTAAATTGTTTCAGCATCTTGTCAATATATATTTTTTTTGCTTAGCCTATTAGGCAATTCTATCTCGTAGATAAATATGCCTAATATCAAGGCTATTCAGCCCAAGCACTTCATCGAAAAACTATTTTCAATGAAGTCCTAATTCGTGTCAAGAAATTTATATTATTTCCAATCAACAATGTGTCAAGCACACAAAGTTTTAGAGATATTATTATGCTCCCACTTACTTTATTGTAACCACAAGCATCTTCGTTATCCATTGATGAAATCAAACTCTTTTGACTATTTCATCAATAACGAAGATTCCAACTCCATTTTGCTCTCTTTTGTCCATTGCTGGAACTCTGAAGTTTGCATACTTACTAGCATCCTCTGGATTGACAAAATACTTCGGACTGTATCACATGCAAGTCCTAGGTTGCATTTCCATCACATGGAAATCCTTTTGGCATCCATGTATCATATCTCAAGATTGAAATATGTATTAATTGCTAGTTTAACCCGATCTGACATTAAGCATCGCTACGGTGAGACAATCTCATCGTAGTCAACTCCTTGAATTTTTATTGCAACAAGTCGATCTTTATGGATAAAAAAATTTATCCACATCAGTTTATAGTTTCATTAATGTTCGTTAGACTCTAAGTCTTCCGAAGGATTTATCAAGATATAATCTTGAATCATTTATATGGAAACTATCTCAGATTATATTGGCATTTAGCCTATTCCGGAGTTAGAGCCCATCAACGCTTCCTTGTGTATCGTAGGTATACTGTTGTCTAACAACAATATCTCGCTTGTGCACCTGAGAGGTTCGCACGAGTTTTGCCTACGTGGTTCAGTTGCAAGTTCGACCGAAGTCCATACATCTCATGTAGAGGCTTCCGTATTAGTCGTAGTACGAAACTTTGGAATTACTTCCAAGGTTTCTTTTCTTTGAACTGATGATGAAGATACTGTTATCTCGTCGAGTTGCACTGTCCTCCATCTCACCTTTTTGCAAGAACCATTTTCTTCAAAAGCATACCGTATTGTAGCAAAACCTTTTGCCTTGGTATAGTGGTGGAGGAATTCCTAATAACATGGGATAACCTACAAAGCAGCACTTGTCTGATTTGGAATAGGTTTGTAAATATTTTACACAAGCCCCATATTTCAAATGTTAAGAAAAGACATAACATGGTTGGGGTTACCATACCATGGCGTCATTTCAACAGATCTGATGGTGCTCTTTTTAGTGTAAAAGCCGCAGTCTCTAAAGCATTACTTTTAAAAGGGATAATGGCAAATTGATTTATGTCATCTTTGATCTTACCATGTCATAAATGGTTTTATTACATCTTCACAGATATTCCACTCATAGTGGTGCTCCGTGAGGTGTAAGTTACGAAACTCTTTTCACAACTCATCGGACATTCGCTAAACTTGTAACCCAAATATTCCTTTTCGTAATCAAATTGCAGAAACACAATTTTCTTGTTGCAACAATTTCCACTTCATATTGAAAACCTTATGAATGATTTCAAAAGATCCAGACTTACGTCTCTTCAAGTAAATATCCATATATCTACTTGAGTCATTTCTGAAGATAGATAAATCCACTGCTAGCAACAACATTTATTGGACTACATACATCAAAATGTATTATCACGAATAAGTTCGTTGCTCGTTCCTTATGGCCTGTGAACGGTATTTCAGTCACTTCACTTTTCAGAGGAAAGTTTCAAGTGTCAGATGATTCATAATAAAACGACCTCAAAATCCATCATTATGGAATTTCTCCATGCGGGTTTCTCCAATGTGACCAAATGCAGTGCCACACATGTGTGGTATTCTCTTAGTCTTGCGACATTTAGCGTCAGTGTTATGGATGTATCATATTAGCATCAATATTCATAACATACATCCCATTCATGATGGAAGTATGGCCCTTATGTTATTCATAACACTGAACAACAATTGTTCTTTTATGAACAACCATTTTGCAACAAAACTTATGCAATGGGCTAGAGTGTGTAAAAACTCTCAAATGATTTATGAAAGTAAATATGGAGGTAATATATTATTATCAATATTCATAACATACATCCCATCCATGATGAAAGCATGGCCCTTATGTTATTCATAACACCAAACATCAAAAGTTCTCTTATGAACAACCTTCTTGGAAGATACTTTATGCAATGTGCTAGTGTGTATAAAAACTCTAAAATGAATTATGAAAATAATTACATAGGTAATGTACCGAGTATAGCAACTTTTACTATGTTCCCAGCGCATATCTAAACCTCACTCCGGCAAGTCTTTTAGGCCGTAGTAGTTCTTGCATCGAGTTGCAGCAGAATGCAATCGAGCGTGTATCTTTAGTGATCAACTGACAATACCCAAGAATTAGTGACTAACAATTAAATCACAATTCCCAAGAACCATTTCTTTGACCAGCCTTCTATACATCAATAGCTTGTATGACTTTCATACATGAGCTGGACATTCTAGTCTTCTCTCTTTTTGCCTTTATACTTCTAACAGTTTAACTTTCAGTATTTCTCCTACTCTCAGAAGAAGCACTCAACTTAAGAGTGGCGTTAGCCCCGGACTTCCTAGGTGTGTAAGTCATACTAACACCCTTTGGACATTTCCTTTCTCTTTAAGTTGTTGTTTTATTCACCTTCATCATATGATAGGCGTTCTTCTGGATCCCTCTCGTACTAGTCAAATGCATAGTAAACACTTTTACTAATAGTTTGCAAACAAACATTGCTTTGGATATCTCATATATTTTAGCCTTTGTTTGTATCTGAAACTAATTTTCAGTTCCATGAATATCACATAGCTATCCCAAACTTTTGAAGTTCGGGTCTCATGGAAGCCAACATATTGCACTTGACCGTAACGGAATTCTAGCTTTTGGATCGAAGGACGAGAGTCACATCATCCATAGCATTAGCGGGAGAATACCGAAAGCATGCGATAGGACAAAGTCCTTCTTGGCACTCTTGAGGACAATCCTCAAATTACGATACCAACCGTAAAGTTTTAACCAGATATTTAACAGCTTATTCAATTTTAACAGGGAAGGTGGAAACGCGAGCCATTCTTCTATAACTATTATGCATATAACACTTAGACAGTGTCCATAATTAATTGCATTGAGAATTAAACAAGTTAATTCTACAGTGCGCTCCCACTCAAATCAATATCTCTCATAATTGACTGTGAATGATTCAAGACCCACATTTCCATTCAACGCCACGGTTCAAGATGAACTCAAATGGCGCGAACTTCAATCGGTAGGCAAACTTGCCGATCACATCTCTATGTGATTCTTGTTAGTCTTTAGATGCATGTGTTCCGAGGTCAGGACTGTCCTGCCTGAACGTCAAGACAACCAAGTGATCTCGCTGCGAGGTTTCAACTCACCCGCCTCACACTTCTCTAATCGTTCGCACCCATGGAGATCATGTGATGCCCCGAAGAGATAGGTGCCGTGACGGTGCTACACTTGGGAGAACACTAACTACTTGATATTTTTGTGAGAGATCACCCTAATAAAAGCGACTACCGCGCAATAAAAAAGGGTGCATCATAAGGGATAAACATCTCAGGCAATTCATAATAGCATGATATGGTATAGCCCTTTCCGACGGAGAAGTCTTTAATTTCTTCATCTTCGGCATTCGCGTCGGTGTTCACCTTCGCGAAGATTGCCACCACTTGTCGATGCACCAGATAATATTGCTATCTCAATTGCTAATAAAATAAGTGCATTATAAAAGGTTGACACGCAGGTCATTAAAGTGACAATCATATGGCTCTAGCCATCATGCCGAATCATGACACGCAGGTCATGTTAGTTTTACATCATATAGTCATCTCATACATAATCAAATTAATATGAGCATTGCTATACCACATCACATGCATATCCTGCAAAATCAAGTTAGACGCCTCTAATCGGTTTATGCAAAATTTTATTTTACGTGGCTTCTAAGGTTTCGAAACAAACCGAAGCTACCAACGTCGATCATCAAGTATGATTATTCAAGTCGCTAGATTAACTTTGCGGGGTTTATGAAACACGAGATAATAAAATCTCGAGCCCCATACTTAACTTCGTCATACGCATGACCCTTGTGCAGATCATATCTGCATTGCCCTTTCGTCTACGAAATTTCACCTTTCTCTCTAACTATGGTGGAATTCAACGAACTGTTAGCACTTAATTGATCAATCAGGATCGCGGATTGCCAGAAATTTGAAACTCCACCATGCTGTTATCAAGATCAGAAATATGCAAATTCTAGGGAAGCAACAAGAACATCGGGTAAAAGATTTCATCTGCTACCCGCACAAATAATTTTTAGTAATAGAAATCATCTACTACAAATTATATTGTGCAACACCCATACATCTCTATGTATTCTAGATCGTAACCTACATCTACGCATAGCACGGCTCATGATGCCACTGTTGGGGAACGCAGCAGAAAACAATAACTTTCCGACATACGCACCAGCCCATGACCACTATGAAGACTGCATACAAGGTTTGATCTTTTCGTTACCGACTCGTAGCGCAGCGGAAGTAGAGTCGATGACGATCGGCGGTGCAGATCCCCGTAGCTAGGATTTACAACCTCCCAACCGCGAGGATGTACTCCCTCATCTGCCACTCGGACATTCCCTCGGACAGCCCTCCGGGAGGCGGTCGGACAGTCCCCCGGACGGTGTCACGGACAGCCCTTCGGGAGGCACTCTCGAGCTCGGACGGTAACTCGGACAACCCTTCGGGAGGCACTCTCGAACAGCCCCTCGGGCAAAAAGATCGAACCTACGACCTCTCTACGGGGTTGCACAGATACGGTGTCATCTATGTGGCAGGGCTTCGCCGTCCAGAACTAGTTCCTACCTGAACCCAGACAGCCTTTCGGCTCTATGAAACTATTTCGCGGGAAGGGAGAGAAGAAGCCAGATCATTGCAATGGCATGTGTATGTGAGAAAGAGCGAGTGTGGAGAGTGCCTCTCCACCTCTATTTATAGGAAAAACCCAAGGGGTAGGGTGGCTCCCAAAATACCAAAATGCCCTCAGATATTTTCACACTATTCATAATAGTGTTTTCCACTATTCATGAGATATTTTCTCCCAATAGCATTTCCACTATTCATAATAGTGTTTCCACTATTGGTGAGATATTTTCTCCCAATAGTGTTTTCACTCTTCATAACACTATTCATGAAATATTTTCCGCGACTGTTAAATCCGAAAATATTTCTGTAGGTCTTAGAACACTTTCAGTACTTATACGTCTATAATTTATGAAGTATTCATGCCATGTTTATTATAGTTTTGTATGATTTTGGTGTACTTTTATATGGCTTTTATATGATTTTCATGGACTAACATATTGACCTAGTGCCCAGTGCCAGTTGCTGTTTTCTGCTTGTTTTTGGTTTTCCAGAAAATCCATATCAAACGAAGTCCAAATGCAGTGAAACTTTTTAACGATTTTTTCTGGAAGGAAACAGACCCAGGAAGCTTCGGAGGAGCAGTAGAAGACCCACAGGGCCCCCACAGCGCCCTGGTGCCTCGTTGGCCCCCGGTGGCACCTCTTTGCGTGATTCCAATGCTGAAAAATCATATATATTCAGAAACCCCTGAAAGTTAACCTAGATGAGTTTTTACGCCGCCACAAGCCTCTGTACCTCCACGATCTCATCTACAGCCCTTTTCCGGCACCCTGCCGGAGGGGGGAATCATCACCGGAGGCCATCTTCATCATCCCGGCGCTCTCCATGACGAGGAGGTAGTAGTTCACCCTCGGGGCTGAGGGTATGTAGTAGTAGCTATGTCTTTGATCTCTCTCTCTCTCGTGTTCTTGATATGGCATGATCTTGATGTATCGCGAGCTTTGTTAATATAGTTGGATCATATGGTGTTTCTTCCCTCTCTATCTTTGTTGTGATGAATCGAATCTTTTCCCTTTGAAGTTTCGTTATTGTCGGATTGAATATTTCAGATTTGAGAACACTTGATGTATGTCTTGCATACGAATACCCGTGGTGACAATAGGGTATTATATTGATTCACTTGATATATGTTTTGGCACTAAACTCGCGGATTCCCGAGGTGACATTGGTGTAATATATGCATAGGGGTTGATGCACGTTTTCCTTATCTTTTCTCCGATAGAAACTTTGGGGTGCTCCTTGAAGTTCTTTGTGTGGATTGAATATTATGATTATGAAGTTGTTTGATGCATATCGTATAATCAACTCACATATACTTGTGGTGACATTGGAGTATCTAGGTGACATTAGAGTTGGTTGATGTGTATCATATGGTGTTATTTTAGTACGAACTCTAGGCCTGTTTGTGACACTTATAGGAATGGCTTAATAGATCGATCGGAAAGGATAACTTTGAGGTGGTTTCGTACCCTACAAACAATTTCTATCTTATGTTCTCCGCTAATAGGAACTTTGGAGTGATTCTTTATCGCACGTTGAGGGATTGTTATATGATCCAATTATGTTAGCATTGTTGAGAGATTGCACTAGCGAAAGTATGAACCCTAGGCCTTGTTTTCAAGCATTGCAATACCGTTTGTGCTCACTTTTGTTACTTGCTACCTTGCTGTTTTTATATTTTCAGATTACAAAAACCTATATCTACTATCCATACTACACTGTTATCTCCATCTCTTCGCAGATCTAGTGCACCTATACAATTTACCATTGTATTGGGTGTGTTGGGGACACAAGAGATTTCTTGTATTTGGTTGCAGGGTTGTTTGAGAGAAACCATCTTCATCCTAAACCTCCCACGGATTGATAAACCTTAGGTCATCCACTTGAGGGAAAATTGCTACTGTCCTACAAAACTCTGCGCTTGGAGGCCCAACACGAGTCTACAAGAATAAGTTGTGTAGTAGACATCAAGCTCTTTTCTGGCGCCATTGCCCAGGAGGTGAGTGCTTGAAGGTATATCTTTAGATCTTGCAATTGAATCTTTTAGTTTCTTGTTTATCACTAGTTTGGCTTATAAAAGAAAACTACAAAAAAATGGAATTGAGGTTGCCTCTTATTCTTCGTCTTTATCATGTCTTTCGTGAAAATGATGGATCGGAAAATTGTGTTCGATTGATAGAAGAAGAATTTAATAAAATGTTTGGCAGAAAATCTTTGAATGATGAGCATGATTGCAAAGAAATTACTATTAATTCTTTGAATATCCATGATGCTAATGATATGCAAAGCCACAAGCTTCGGGATTCTATGTTTGATGAAGATGATATTTTTAGTCCCCCAAGTTTTGATGAGCAAATTTATTATGATGATAGCATGCCTCCTATCTATGATGATTATTGTGATGACATGTATGCTATAAAGAATAATGATAACTATGAGACTTGTCATCAAGATTTTAATTTTCAATTGGATTATGCCACTCAAGTATCTCATGATAGTTATTTTGTTGAGTTTGCTCCCACTATTGATGAGAAGAAATTTGCTTATGTGGAGAGTAATAAAAATTCTATGCTTATGGATCATGAAAAAAATGCTTTATGTGAAAGTTATATTGTTGAATTCATTCATGATGCTACGGAAAATTATTATGAGAGAGGATCATATGCTTGTAGGTGTTGTAATAATATCAAGTTTCCTCTCTATGTGTTTAAAGTTTTGAAGTTATGCTTGTTTTGCCTTCCTATGCTAGTTGATTCTTGCTCCCATAAATTGTTTGCTCACAAAATCCCTGTGCATAGGAAGTGGGTTAAGCTTAAATGTTCTAGTCATTTCCTTCATGATGCTCTTTTTGTGTTTCAATTCTTTACTTTTATGTGAGCATCATTGAAATCATCATGCCTAGCTAAAAAGGCATTAAAGAAAAGCACTGGTTGGGAGACAACCCAATATTTATACCTACTGTTTTTGTGTGTTCACATGATTAAGCTACTGTAGTAATCATTTTTTGTAAGTTTTGTTTCAATAATGTGCCAAGTAAAGCCTTTGGGATAATGTGGATGCTTGCAGATTTGATTCTATGCAAAAATAGAAACTTTTGCGCCCAGTGCTGGAATTTCTATTCTGTACTGGAGCGTGAAAATATTCTCAAATTTTTACAAAGTATTGGGTTACAAATTTTTACGTGTTCCTAATTTCTCAGAATTTTTGGAGGTACAGAAGTATGGTTTTTAAATCGCTCACTACATGCTGTTCTGTTTTTGAAAGATTCTGTTTTCGGTGCATAGTTTGCTTGTTTTAGTGTTTTCATAGCTTATATTGAGTAATATAAATTGTGGAAATGATAGAATACAATAGGAATTATGTTAGAACAATTATGAATCTTGTCTGGACAGTACCTAAGTGGATGATTTATTTTTATCATACTAACCTATCTCACAAGTTCCGTTAAGTTTTGTGTGATTGATGTTTTCAAGTTTCGGGTGAGATATCGATATGAGGAGAATAAGGAGTGGCAAGAACATAAGCTTGGGGATACCCAAGGCACCCCAAGGTAATATTCAAGGAAGACTCAAGCGTCTAAGCTTGGGGATGCCCCGGAAGGCATCCCCTCTTTCGTCTTCAACACTATCAGTAACCCCACTCGGAGCTATATTTTTATTCGTCACATAATATGTGTTTTTCTTGGAGAGTCATTTTCTTTTATTTAGATTTTCTTGATGTTATCAATAATCATGTTTTGTATCTCTTAGTTCAATAACATGCCAATTATAGCCTTTACCATGCTTAGTCTGCAAGTTCATGTGTTGTTGTTTGAAAACCGAAAGTTTTATGTTATGTCCAGAATATTCCTGAATAGTCAGAACATGATAAAAATGTGAACTTTTTACACAGTAGGCTTGCATGAGTTCTCTGTCACATGGTAATTTTTCAGAATTTTTGGAGTTAGGGAAGTATGGATTCTTATTCCCCTTTTACAGAATGTTCTGTTTTGGGCAGATTGATGTTATAGTTGCATTGTATGCATATGTTTGCGTGTTTAATGTTTCTATTTGAGGATAGGAGGATTAAATATGAAGAGGCATTTAGTATGCAATGTTTAATTATAATTTTTGTGATTTGCTACAGTAGAGAATGTTAAGGTTGTGAGTTGATTTATACTAACTTATCTCACGAGTTCTTGTTGAGTTTTGTGTGGATGAAGTTTTAAAGATTTAGGGAAACCGTAATATGAGAGGAATTAAGGAGATGCCCAAGGCATCCCAAATTAATATTTCGAGAAGTCTCAAGCTACAAAGCTTGGGGATGCCCCGGTAGGCATCCCACCTTTCTTCTTCAACAACTATCGGTCAGTTTTGGTTGAGGCTAATTTTTTGCTTCTTCACATTGTATGTGCTATTCTTGGAATGTCATTTTATTTGGTTTTCTTTGCTGTTTGAATAAAATTATCAAGATCTGAAATTTTAAATGAGAGAGAGTCCTCACATAGCTACCTATTTACTTAACTACTCATTTGGTCTTCACTTATATCTTTTTCGAGTATTTTGTCATTTACTCTTGTTCTTCACTTATATCCTATGAGTAAATTGTTGAATAAATTGAATATCATCAAGTTGAGATAATATAAGCTTCATATGCTTGTATCATGCCTAGTAGTAGCTTCACATTTGATTTAGAAAGTGAAATCTATTGAAGCTTGACAATCACAATTTTGGTCATACAAGCAATTCATGAATGATTAGTATACGGAAGAGAACTTTCACATATAAATATATTATCTTGGACAACTTTTATGATTGTGAATACCCATTAATTATTTTCAAACTTGAGCAAATTAGTTGAAGTTGGACAAGGAAGATAACGTAATGAGTTATGTTTGGGTATATTTGCATAGAAGTTATATTGTTATGGATCCTCCAACATGTGGTGCTTGCTTAGGATATTTTGCTAGCCAAAAATTCGTGCTACGTAGAGATACTACTTGTGCATCCAAAAACCCTTAAACCCAGTTTCTTGCCATGAGTGTCCACCATATCTACCTATGGATTGAATAAGATCCTTCAAGTAAGTTGTCATCGGTGCAAAAAGCAATAAAAATTGCTCCTAAAATATGTATGATCTTTGATTGTAAGGGAAAATAAGCGTTGTACGAACTTGTGATGGTAAAGAAATAAAAGCGACGGACTACATAATAAAGGTTGCTATCACAAGGGGCAATATAACGTGACGTTCCTTTGCATTAACGGCTTGTGCTTCCAAAAATAAAAAGCGCATGACAACCTCTGCTTCCTTTTGCGAAGGGCCTATCCTTTACTTTTATGTATTTAATTTTATGCAAGAGTCAATAGTATTACTTCTCATTTCAACCTCAATTATTCTCTAGTTGGCAAGCATCATGTAGTGGGGAAAGATCCAGGCACATATGGCCAGTCAAATATATTTGATCATGAATTATTATAGTTGACAATTATCTCTATGATAAATAAGTTCGGAGGCGAAACACTAAGCCCCTATCTTTCTCTGTGTTCGATGGATGCCATTTGTTCTAAAAATACGCTTTGAGTACTGGCAATCATAGAAGACTATATGATAATTGAGTATGTGGAGCTGTTACTTAGACTTTGTTGAAATTAAATTGAATTGCAATTGTTTGGTGACTAAGAACATAGGTTGTTAAGTTTCAAGAGATTGCATTGTTTGAACCATCACCTGTGAATTGATTGCTACTTTATCATGATGAGTTTTATGAGAAAAAGTTGCTGTTATGATGCTAGAAAAAGTGATTGAAATTATCATTGATCAAACTTATTCACTATGCTAGCATTCACACTTCATAAATTATTTCTTTTATCATTTACCTACTCGAGGACGAGCAGGAATTAAGCTTGGGGATGTTGATACGTCTCCAACGTATCTATAATTTATTAAGTATTCATGCCATGTTTATTATAGTTTTGTATGATTTTGGTGCACTTTTATATGGCTTTTATATGATTTTCAAGGACTAACATATTGACCTAGTGCCCTATGCCAGTTGCTGTTTTGTGCTTGTTTTTGGTTTTCCAGAAAATCCATATCAAACGAAGTCCAAAAGCAGCCAAACTTTTTGACGATTTTTTTGGAAGGAAACAGACCCAGGAAGCTTCGGAGGAGCAATAGAAGAGCCACAGGGCCCCATGAGCCACCTAGGCGCGCCTGCCCCCCCCCCCCCTAGGTGCACCCTGGTGCATCGTGGGCCCCCTATGGCACCTCTTTCCATGATTCCAACGCTGAAAAATCATATATATTCAGAAACCCCCGAAAGTTAACATAGATGAGTTTTTACGCCGCCGCAAGCCTCTGTACCTCCACGATCTCATCTACAGCCCTTTTCCGACACCCTGCCAGAGGGGGGAATCATCACCGGAGGCCATATTCATCATCCCGGCGGTCTCCATGACGAGGAGGGAGTAGTTCACCCTCGCGGCTGAGGGTATGTACTAGTAGCTATGTGTTTGATCTCTCTCTCTCATGTTCTTGATATGGCACGATCTTGATGTATCGCGCTCTTTGTTAATATAGTTGGATCATATGGTGTTTCTTCCCTCTCTATCTTTGTTGTGATGAGTCGAATCTTTTCCCTTTGAGGTTTCGTTATTGTCAGATTGAATATTTCAGATTTGAGAACACTTGATGTATGTCTTGTATATGAATACCCGTGGTGACAATGGGGTATTATATTGATTCACTTGATATATGTTTTGGCACTCAACTCGCGGATTCCCGAGGTGGCATTGGGGTAATCTACGCATAGGGGTTGATGCACGTTTTCATTATCTTTTCTCCGATAGAAACTTTGGGGTGCTCCTTGAAGTTCTTTGTGTGGATGGAATATTATGATTATAAAGTTGTTTGATGCATATCGTATAATCAACTCACGGATACTTGTGGTGACATTGGAGTATCTAGGTGACATTAGAGTTGGTTGATGTGTATCATATGGTGTTATTTTAGTACGAACTCTAGGGCTGTTTGTGACACTTATAGGAATGGCTCAATAGATCGATCGGAAAGGATAACTTTGAGGTGTTTCGTACCCTACAAACAATTTATATCTTATGTTCTCCGCTAATATGAACTTTGGAGTGATTCTTTATCGCACGTTAAGGGATTGTTATATGATCCAATTATGTTAGCATTGTTGAGAGATTGCACTAGCGAAAGTATGAACCCTAGGCCTTGTTTTCAAGCATTGCAATACCATTTGTGCTCACTTTTGTTACTTTCTACCCTTCTGTTTTTATATTTTCAGATTACAAAAACCTATATCTACTATCCATACTACACTGTTATCTCCATCTCTTCGCCGAACGAGTGCACCTATACAATTTACCATTGTATTGGGTGTGTTGGGGACACAAGAGATTTCTTGTATTTGGTTGCAGGGTTGTTTGAGAGATACCATCTTCAACCTACACCTCCCACAGATTGATAAACCTTAGGTCATCCACTTGAGGGAAAATTGCTGCTGTCCTACAAAACTCTGCGCTTGGAGGCCCAACACGAGTCTACAAGAATAAGTTGTGTAGTAGACATCAAGCTCTTTTCTGGCGCCGTTGCCGGGGAGGTGAGTGCTTGAAGGTATATTTTAGATCTTGCAATTGAATCTTTTAGCTTCTTGTTTATCAGTAGTTTGTCTTATAAAAGAAAACTACAAAAAAATGGTATTGAGGTTGCCTCATATTCTTCGTCTTTATCATGTCTTTCGTGAAAATGATGGATAGGAAAATTGTGCTCGATTGATAGAAGAAGAATTTAATAAAATGTTTGGCATAAAATCTTTGAATGATAAGCATGATTTCAATGAAATTAGTATGAATTCTTTGAATATCCATGATGCTAATGATATGCAAAGCCACAAGCTTGGGGATGCTATGTTTGATGAAGATGATATTTTTAGTCCCCCATGTTTTGATGAGCAAATTTGTTATGATGATAGCATGCCTCCTATCTATGATGATTATTGTGATGACATGTATGCTATAAATAATAATGATAAATATGAGACTTGTCATCAAGATTTTAATTTTCAATTGGATTATGCCAATCAAGTATCTCATGATAGTTATTTTGTTGAGTTTACTCCCACTATTGATGAGAAGAAATTTGCTTATGTGGAGAGTAATAAAAATTCTATGCTTATGGATCATGAAAAGAATGCTTTATGTGAAAGTTATATTGTTGAATTCATTCATGATGGTACGGAAAATTATTATGAGAGAGGATCATATGCTTGTAGGTGTTGTAATAATATCAAGTTTCCTCTCTATGTGTTTAAAGTTTTGAAGGTATGCTTTATTTGCCTTCCTATGCTAGTTGATTCTTGCTCCCATAAATTGTTTTCTCACAAAATACCTATGCATAGGAAGTGGGTTAGGCTTAAATGTACTAGTCATATGCTTCATGATGCTCTCTTTGTGTTTCAATTCTTTACTTTTATGTGAGCATCATTGAAATCATCATGCCTAGCTAAAAAGGCATTAAAGAAAAGTGCTTGTTGGGAGACAACCCAATATTTATACCTACTGTTTTTGTGTGTTCACATGATTAAGCTACTGTATTAATCATTTTTTATATGTTTTCTTTCAATAATGTGCCAAGTAAAGCCTTTGGGATAATGTGGATGCTTGTTGATTTGATTCTGTGCAAAAACAGAAACTTTTGCGCCCAGTGCTGGAATTTCTATTCTGTACTGGAGTGTGAAAACATTCTGAAATTTTTACAAAGTATTCGGTTACAAATTTTTTACGTTTCCTAATTTCTCAGAATTTTTTGAGGTACAGATGTATGGTTTTTAAATCGCTCACTACATGCTGTTCTGTTTTTGACAGATTCTGTTTTCGGTGCATAGTTTGCTTGTTTTAGTGTTTCCATAGCTTATATTGAGTAATATAAATTTTGGAAATGATAGAATACAGTAGGAATTATGTGAGAACATTTATGAATCTTGTCTTGACAGTACCTAAGTGGATGATTTATTTTTATCATACTAACCTTTTTCACAAGTTCCGTTAATTTTTGTGTGATTGAAGTTTTCAAGTTTCGGGTGAGATATCGATATGAGGAGAATAAGGAGTGGCAAGAAATTAAGCTTGGGGATGCTCAAGGCACCCCAAGGTAATATTCAAGGAAGACTCAAGCGTCTAAGCTTGGGGATGCCCCGGAAGGCATCCCCTCTTTCGTCTTCAACACTATCGGTAACCTCACTCGGAGCTATATTTTTATTCGTCACATGATATGAGTTTTGCTTGGAGAGTCATTTTCTTTTATTGATATTTTCTTGATATTATCAATAATCATGTTTTGCTTCTTTTAGTTCAATAAAATGCCAATTATAGCCTTTACCATGCTTAGTCTGCAAGTTCATGTGTTGCTGTTTGAAAACCGAAAGTTTTCTGTTATGTCCAGAATATTCCTGAATAGTCAGAACATGATAAAAATGTGAAATTTTTACACAGTAGGCACGCATGAGTTCTCTATCACGCGGTAATTTTTCAGAATTTTTGGAGTTAGGGAAGTATGGATTCTTATTCCCCTTTTACAGAATGTTCTGTTTTGGGCAGATTGCTGTTATAGTTGCATTACTTGCATATGTTTGCGTGTTTAATGTTTCTATTTGAGGATAGGAGGATTAAATATGAAGAGGCATTTAGTATGCAATGTTTAATTATAATTTTTTTGATTTGCTACAGTAGATAATGTTAAGGTTGTGAGTTGATTTATACTAACTTATCTCACGAGTTCTTGTTGAGTTTTGTGTGGATGAAGTTTTTAATATTTAGGGAAACCGTGATATGAGAGAAATTAAGGAGACACAAAAGCTCAAGCTTGGGGATGTCCAAGGCATCCCAAATTAATATTTCGAGAAGTCTCAAGCTACTAAGCTTGGGGATGCCCCGATAGGCATCCCACCTTTCTTCTTCAACAACTATCGGTCAGTTTTGGTTGAGCCTAAGTTTTTGCTTCTTCACATTGTATGTGCTATTCTTGGAATGTCATTTTATTTTTTTTTCTTTGCTGTTTGAATAAAATTATAAAGATCTGAAATTTTAAATGAGAGAGAGAGTCCTCACATAGCTACCTATTTACTTAACTACTCATTTGGTCTTCACTTATATCTTTTTGGAGTATTTTGTCATTTACTCTTGTTCTTCACTTATATCCTATGAGTAAATTGTTGAATAAATTGAATATCATGAAGTTGAGATAATATGAGCTTCATATGCTTGTATCATGCCTAGTAGTAGCTTCACATTTGGTTTAGAATGTGAAATCTATTGAAGCTTGACAATCACAATATTAGTCATACAGGCAATTCATGAATGATTAGTATAAGGAGGAGAACTTTCACATATAAATATATTATCTTGGACATCTTTTATGATTGTGAATATCCATTAATTATTTTGAAACTTGAGCAAATTAGTTGAAGTTGGACAAGGAAGACAACGTAATGAGTTATGTTTGGGTATATTTGCATAGAAGTTATATTGTTATGGATCCTCCAACATGTGGTGCTTGCTTAGGATCTTTTGCTTGCCAAAAATTCGTACTAAGTAGAGATACTACTTGTGCATCCAAAAACACTTAAACCCAGTTCCTCGCCATGAGTGTCCACCATATCTACCTATGGATTGAATAAGATCCTTCAAGTAAGTTGTCATCGGTGCAAAAAGCAAAAAAAATTGCTCCTAAAATATGTATGATCTTTTATTGTAAGGGAAAATAAGCGTTGTACGAACTTGTGATGGTAAAGAAATAAAAGTGACGGACTGCATAATAAAGGTTGCTATCACAAGGGGCAATATAACGTGACGTTCCTTTGCACTAAGGGCTTGTGCATCCAAAAATAAAAAACGCATGACAACCTCTGCTTCCCTCTGCGAAGGGCCTATCTTTTACTTTTATGTATTTACTTTTATGCAAGAGTCAATAGTATTACTTCTCATTTCAACCTCAATTATTCTCTAGTTGGTAAGCATCATGTGGTGGGGAAAGATCCAGGTACATATGGCCAGTCAATTATATTTGATCATGAATTATTATTGTTGACAATTATCTCTATGATAATAAGTTGGGAGGCGAAACACTAAGCCCCTATCTTTCTCGGTGTTCGATGGATGCCATTTGTTCTAAAAATATGCTTTGAGTACTAGCAATCATAGAAGATTATATGATAATTGAGTATGTGGAGCTCTTACTTAGACTTTGTTGAAATTAAGTTGAACTGCAATTGTTTGGTGACTAAGAACATAGGTCGTTAAGTTTCAAGAGATTGCATTGTTTGAACCATAACATGTGAATTGATTGCTACATTATCATGATGAGTTTTATGAGAAAAAGTTGCTGTTATGATGCTAGAAAAAGTGATTGAAATTATCATTGATCAAACTTATGCACTATGCTAGCATTCACACTTCATAAATTATTTCTTTTATCATTTACCTACTCGAGGACGAGCAGGAATTAAGCTTGGGATGCTGGTACGTCTCCAACGTATCTATAATTTATGAAGTATTCATGCCATGTTTATTATAGTTTTGTATGATTTTGGTGCACTTTTATATGGCTTTTATATGATTTTCATGGACTAACATATTGACCTAGTGCACAGTGCCAGTTGCTGTTTTCTGCTTGTTTTTGGTTTTCCAGAAAATCCATATCAAACGAAGTCCAAATGCAGCAAAACTTTTTGACGATTTTTTTTGGAAGGAAACAGACCCAGGAAGCTTCGAAGGAGTAGCAGAAGAGCCACAGGGGCCCCACGAGCCACCTGGGCGCGCCTGCCCCCCCCCCCCCAGGTGTGCCCTGGTGCCTCGTGGGTCCCCTGTGGCACCTCTTTGCGTGATTCCAACGCTGAAAAATCATATATATTCAGAAACCCCCAAAAGTTAACCTAGATGAGTTTTTACTTCGCCGCAAGCGTCTGTACCTCCACAATCTCATCTACAGCCCTTTTCCGACACCCTGCCGGAGGGGGGAATCATCACCGGAGGCCATCTTCATCATCCCGGCGGTCTCCATGACGACGAGGGAGTAGTTCACCCTCGGGGCTGAGGGTATGTGCTAGTAGCTATGTGTTTGATCTCTCTCTCTCTCTCATGTTCTTGATATGGCACGATCTTGATGTATCGCGTTCTTTGTTAATATAGTTGGATCATATGGTGTTTCTTCCCTCTCTATCTTTGTTGTGATGAGTTGAATCTTTTCCCTTTGAGGTTTCGTTATTGTCAGATTGAATATTTCTGATTTGAGAACACTTGATGTATGTCTTGCATATGAATACCCGTGGTGACAATGGGGTATTATATTGATTCACTTGATATATGTTTTGGCACTCAACTCGTGGATTCCCGAGGTGGCATTGGGGTAATCTATGCATAGGGGTTGATGCACGTTTTCATTATCTTTTCTCCGATAGAAACTTTGGGGTGCTCCTTGAAGTTCTTTGTGTGGATGGAATATTATGATTATGAAGTTGTTTGATGCATATCGTATAATCAACTCATGGATACTTGTGGTGACATTGGAGTATCTAGGTGACATTAGAGTTGGTTGATGTGTATCATATGGTGTTATTTTAGTACGAACTCTAGGGCTGTTTGTGACACTTATAGGAATGGCTCAATAGATCGACCAGAAAGGATAACTTTGAGGTGGTTCCGTACCCTACAAACAATTTCTATCTTATGTTCTCCGCTAATAGGAACTTTGGAGTGATTCTTTATCGCACGTTGAGGGATTGTTATATGATCCAATTATGTTAGCATTGTTGAGAGATTGCACTAGCGAAAGTATGATCCCTAGGCCTTGTTTTCTAGCATTGCAATACCATCTGTGCTCACTTTTGTTACTTGCTACCTTGCTGTTTTTATATTTTCATATTAAAAAAACCTATATCTACTATCCATACTACACTTTTATCACCATCTCTTCGCCGAACTAGTGCACCCATACAATTTACCATTGTATTGGGTATGTTGGGGACACAAGAGATTTCTTGTATTTGGTTGCAGGGTTGTTTGAGAGATACCATCTTCAACCTACGCCTCCCATGGATTGATAAACCTTAGGTCATCCACTTGAGGGAAAATTGCTACTGTCCTACAAAACTCTGCGCTTGGAGGCCCAACACGAGTCTACAAGAAGAAGTTGTGTAGTAGACATCAAGCTCTTTTCTGGCGCCGCTGCCGGGGAGGTGAGTGCTTCAAGGTATATATTTAGATCTTGCAATTGAATCTTTTAGTTTCTTGTTTATCACTAGTTTGGCTTATAAAAGAAAACTACAAAAAAATGGAATTGAGGTTGCCTCATATTCTTCGTCTTTATCATGTCTTTCGTGAAAATGATGGATCGGAAAATTGTGCTCGATTGAGAGAAGAAGAATTTAATAAAATGTTTGGCATAAAATCTTTGAATGATGAGCATGATTGCAATGCAATTAGTAGGAATTCTTTGAATATCCATGATGCTAATGATATGCAAAGCCACAAGCTTGAGGATGCTATGTTTGATGAAGATGATATTTTTAGTCCCCCAAGTTTTGTTGAGCAAATTTATTATGATGATAGCATGCCTCCTATCTATGATGATTATTGTGATGACATGTATGATATAAAGAATAATGATAACTATGAGACTTGTCATCAAGATTTTAATTTTCAATTGGATTATGCCAATCAAGTATCTCATGATAGTTATTTTGTTGAGTTTGCTCCCACTATTGATGAGAAGAAATTTGCTTATGTGGAGAGTAATAAAAATTCTATGCTTATGGATCATGAAAAGAATGCTTTATGTGAAAGTTACATTGTTGAATTCATTCATGATGCTACGGAAAATTATTATGAGAGAGGATCATATGCTTGTAGGTGTTGTAAAAATATCAAGTTTCCTCTCTATGTGTTTAAAGTTTTGAAGTTATGCTTGTTTTGCCTTCCTATGCAAGTTGATTCTTGCTCCCATAAATTGTTTGCTCATAAAATCCCTGTGCATAGGAAGTGGGTTAGGCTTAAATGTGCTAGTAATTTGCTTCATGATGCTCTCTTTGTGTTTCAATTCTTTACTTTTATGTGAGCATCATTGAAATCATCATGCCTAGCTAAAAAGGCATTAAAGAAAAGCGCTTGTTGGGAGACAACCCAATATTTATACCTACTGTTTTTGTGTGTTCACATGATTACGCTACTGTAGTAATCATTTTTTATATGTTTTCTTTCAATAATGTGCCAAGTAAAGCCTTTGGGATAATGTGGATGCTTGCTGATTTGATTCTGTGCAAAAACAGAAACTTTTGCGCCCAGTGCTGGAATTTCTATTCTGTACTGGAGCGTGAAAAAAGTCTGAAATTTTTACAAAGTATTGGGTTACAAATTTTTACGTTTTCCTAATTTCTCAGATTTTTTGGAGGTACAGAAGTATGGTTTTTAAATCGCTCACTACATGTTGTTCTGTTTTTGACAGATTCTGTTTTCGTTGCATAGTTAGCTTATTTTAGTGTTTCCATAGCTTATATTGAGTAATATAAATTGTGGAAATGATATAATACAGTAGGAATTATGTGAGAACAATTATGAATCTTGTCTTGACAGTACCTAAGTGGATGATTTATTTTTATCATACTAACCTATCTCACAAGTTCCGTTAAGTTTTGTGCGATTGATGTTTTGAAGTTTCGGGTGAGATATCGATATGAGGAGAATAAGGAGTGGCAATACCCTTATCTTGGGGATGCCCAAGGCACCCGAAGGTAATATTCAAGGAAGTCTCAAGCGTCTAAGCTTGGGGATGCCCTGGAAGGCATCCCCTCTTTCGTCTTCAACACTATCGGTAACCTCACTCGGAGCTATATTTTTATTCGTCACATAATATGAGTTTTGCTTGGAGAGTCATTTTATTTTATTGAGATTTGCTTTCTATTATCAATAATCATGTTTTGTATCTTTTAGTTCAATAAAATGCCAATTATAGCCTTTACCATGCTTAGTCTGCAAGTTCATGTGTTGCTGTTTGAAAACCGAAAGTTTTCTGTTATGTCCAGAATATTCCTGAATATTCAGAACATGATAAAAATCTGAAATTTTTACACAGTAGGCATGCATGAGTTCTCTGTCACGTGATAATTTTTCAGAATTTTTGGAGTTAGGGAAGTATGGATGCTTATTCCCCTTTCACAGACTGTTCTGTTTTGGGCAGATTGCTGTTATAGTTGCATTGTTTGCATATGTTTGCGTGTTTAATATTTCTATTTGAGGATAGGATGATTAAATATGAAGAGGAATTTAGCATGTAATGTTTAATTATAATTTTTGTGATTTTCTACAGTAGAGAATGTTAAGGTTGTGAGTTGATTTATACTAACTTATCTCACGAGTTCTTGTTGAGTTTGGTGTGGATGAAGTTTTTAAGATTTAGGGAAACCGTGATATGAGAGGAATGAAGGAGACGCAAAAGCACAAGCTTGGGGATGCCCAAGGCATCACAAATTAATATTTTGAGAAGTCTCAAGCTACAAAGCTTGGGGATGCCCCGGTAGCCATCCCATCTTTCTTCTTCAACAACTATCGGTCAGTTCTGGTTGAGCCTAAGTTTTTGCTTCTTCACATTGTATGTGCTATTTACTTAACTACTCATTTGGTCTTCACTTATATCTTTTTGGAGTATTTTGTCATTTACTCTTGTTCTTCACTTATATCCTATGAGTAAATTGTTGAATAAATTGAATATCATGAAGTTGAGATTATATGAGCTTCATATGCTTGTATCATGCCTAGTAGTAGCTTCACATTTGGTTTAGAAAGTGAAATCAATTGAAGCATGACAATCAAAATATTGGTCATACGAGCAATTCATGAATGATTAGTATAAGGAAGATCACTTTCACATATAAATATATTATCTTCGCATCTTTTATGATTGTGAATACCCATTAATTATTTTCAAACTTGAGCAAATTAGTTGAAGTTGGACAGGGAAGACAACGTAATGAGTTATGTTTGGGTATATTTTCATAGAAGTTATATTGTTATGGATCCTCCAACATGTGATGCTTGCTTAGGATCTTTTGCTAGCCAAAAATTCATACTAAGTAGAGATACTACTTGTGCATCCAAAAACCCTTAAACCCAGTTTCTTGCCATGTGTGTCCACCATATCTACCTATGGATTGAATAAGATCCTTCAAGTAAGTTGTCATCGGTGCAAAAAGCAATAAAAATTGCTCCTAAAATATGTATGATCTTTTATTGTAAGGGAAAATAAGCGTTGTACGAACTAGTGATGGTAAAGAAATAAAAGCGACGGACTGCATAATAAAGGTTGCTATCACAAAGGGCAATATAACGTGACGTTCCTTTGCAATAAGGGCTTGTGCATCCAAAAATAAAAAGCGCATGACAACCTCTGCTTCCCTCTGCGAAGGGCCTATCTATTACTTTATGTATTTACTTTGATGCAAGAGTCAATAGTATTATTGCTCATTTCAACTTTTCAGTTTTACCCAAACTATTCTGGTGTTCTCTCTCCAGAACTTTTCCGTTGTCTCCGAAACTTTTCCGATGACTTTCTCTCAGACTCCCTGTCTAGTATTCAGCAGATAGATGACCCTTAAGCTTGTGACCCTATAGGTTCGGTGAAGTATAGACATTACCGAAACACTTTCCGATCAATGATCAACATTGGAGCCGTGGACACCCATATTGACCCCTATACCCACACGAATAAATATTCGAGTGAACCTCCAGTTGCTGTGTGCTATTCCTATTGCTTCGCGATATGTTACAAACACCCGAGGTGCGACTTATCGGCATCCCCGTGGATCAACAACTTGTCCACTATGCCAGTTACCTCGTTACCGGTTTTGTTCTCTTTTCTCCTTCCCGTGTTCCGGCATCCCTGTGATCAAATCACATTGTGTCTGGCCAGATGATGGTGGATACCGTAACACCGAGAGGGCCCAGAGATATCTCTCCATCGTCGGAGGAGCAAATCCCAATCTTGAGCTATCAAGTTACTTGACATACTTTTCCATGAACCCGTAAGCCGTCGTAATAGCCACCCATTTACAAATGACGTTTAACAAACCCCAAAGTTCAGGAAGCAAGCATGAAGAAACTCGATACTCTCATGGTCTAAGGAATTATGCTAACGTTAACTTTCTCTGTGTTATTAACCATTAACTTGTGACGAATATATCTCATAGCATAACATCAATTCGGGTCGATTCAACCACAAGTGTTCTACTAACATTGTGCCCTCAAAGTTGCCGGCATAGTCATGCCCATGATTAGGAAAACAGAACCATCATGCAACACTTGAGCTAGTCTTAGAGGCCAGACTAGGAATACCTTTTACCATTTATTATTCCACACGTGCATATGAGTCTTCCTCCGAGCCTTGTGGTTATTGTAGACTCGAGAACCATAGCAGTTATAGCACGGAATATAAACTTAATTACAAACGTGGGGATAAATAATAACATTTAGTATTGCCTCTAGGGCATATCTCCTACACACTTTTGTGTTTGGATTAATTATGTATTCCATGGTATGTAAAACAACCAGATATGTCCAGTACACCAAATTAGTTGCGAGTAAGATACCAAAGTGATCAAAGTGTTGATCATAGGACAGTAGTCAAAAATGTCGTTGAGTACTAAACTAGCACTGATGACATGTTTTCTCGCAAGCGGAGATTTTGAAGAGTTCGTTGTAAGAAGTTACATCGATACAGGCTCGTTGTAGGTGGTTACATCGATAGAGTGTTCATCAATGCTCCAAGTGATTTTTGATTTAAATTAAGGGTTTTGTGTTATACACGGAATGGTGGCACAGTAAGTTGGAATTGTTCCAAACAGATTACTATGGCGAATTCTATAATGAAGGCTAGGTATGTTGCTGCTTCAGAAGCGACAAAAGAGGGTGTTGGATCATATAGTTCATTCATGGACTTAGTATGGTTCCAAGATGGCTTTGGTGAATGGAACACTATTGTAGATAGTTGCTCCATAGCTCAATCTGAGGAATTAATGTTTGATCAGTGATTCACATATATACAAAGCCAAGTCCACACAAATTATGAATTTTGTGAAAGCGTGAAAACACGAGGATGTGCAAAGATACACACAGACCTGAAGTTGTCAGATCTGTTGGACGAAGACTACACCACTAGCGAAGCATATTTTACACCGGTATGCCATAGGTGTAAAGTGCATTAGCATTGACTAGATTATTGACTCTAGTGCAAGTGGGAGTCTGTAGGAAATATGCCCTAGAGGCAATAATAAATGTATTATTTATTTCCATGTTCGTAATTATGTTTATATTCCGTGCTATAACTTCTATGGTTCTCGAGTCTGCAATAACCACAAGGCTCGGGGGAAAACTCATATGCACGTGTGGAATAATAAACGGTAAAATAGATTCCTAATCTAGCCTCTAAGACTAGCTCAAGTGTTGCATGATGGTTCTGTTTTCCTGAACATGGGCATGAGTATGCCGGCAACTTTGAGGACACAGTGTTAGAAGAACACTTGTGTTCAACCAACCCAATTGTTGTTTTGCCATGAGATCCTTTCGTCACAAGTTAATGGTTTATAACACAGAGAAAGTTAAACGTTTGCACAATTCCTTAGACCATGAGAGTATCGAGTTCCTTCATACTTGGTTCACGAACTTTGGGGTTTCTTAAACATCATCTGTAACAGGGTGACTATTACGGCGGCTTACGGGTTCACAGAAAAGTATGACAAGGGACTAGATAGCTCAATATTGGGATTTGCTCCTCCGACGATGGAGAGATATTCTTTGGGCCCTCTCAGTGTTACGGTATCCATCATCGTCTGGCCAGACACAGTGTGATTTGATCATAGTGATGCCGGAACATGGGAATGAGAAAAGAGAACAAAACTGGTAACAAGAAAAGTAGCATAGTGGACAAAGTTGTTGATTCACGGGGATGCCGATAAATCTTACCTCGGATTTTTGTAACATATCACGAAGCAACAGGAATAGCACACGATAACTAAAGGTTCACTCGAATATCCATTCGTGTGGGTATAGGTGTCAATATGGATGTCCACGGTTCCGCTATTGATCATTGATCGAAAAGAATTCCGGTCAAGTATATATTTCACCGAACCTACGGGGTCACACACTTAAGGGTCATCTATCTACTGAGTACTAGGAAAGGAGTCGGAGAGAAAGTCACCAGAAAAGTTTTGGAGACACTGAAAATGTTTGAGAGAAAACCGGAAGTGGTTCGCAGGCAACGGAAAAGTTTCGAAGACGATGAAAAAGTTTCAGAGAGAAGAACCATCATACCGAAAATTTTTCGACATGCGTCCAGAATTATTTAAGAGGTTCCGGAATTTTTTCGGAGAGAACGCACGTGAAAAACACAGTGTCCCCGGTTGGGGGACAAGGTCGCACGATTCGTGGGATGTTGTTTTTGGGTGGGGCCCCCTTTATGGGGCTACCCACATTTGGTGGGAGGTTGTTGGGGGGCCCCCATGGTGGGGGGCATCCCCCATATATGGTTGGAACATGTTGGGAGGCGGGCCCACATGGGGCAGCCCCCTTGGTTCGGCCGTGGGTGGAGGGGGGTCCCTTGGGGGCATCCTTCCCCTTTTGGTGGGGTGATGTTGGGAAGAGGGGGCCGCCATTTTTGGGCAGCCATCTCTTGCCCCTCTCACCCCTCCCTCTCCTATAAATAGATGAGGAGATGAGCTCTCCAACACAACTCATCTCACATACAAAGGCATACAATAATCTGCCATTCTCTCTCTCTCCACGAAATGGTTTCGTAGCGCCGAAAGGCTGCCTAGTCTCCGGCAGGGATTAGTTCTGGGTGGCGAAGCCTTGCTGGATAGGTGACACCGTATGTGTGCAACCCGGTAAAGAGAACGTATGTTTGATCTTCTGTTCGAGGGACTGCCGAGGTTCTGTCCGAGGGACTGATCGAGGGACTGTTCAAGGGAGAAAATCCTTACGGTTGGGAGGTTGTAAATTCCTAGCTACGGGGATCAGTACCAATGATCTTCACCAACTCTACTTCCGCTGCGCTACGAGTTGGTAACGATCAGATCAAACCTTGTATGCATCTTCATAGTGATCCTGGGCTGGTGCGTAGGACCGAAAATGTTTGTTTTCTACTGCGTTACCCTACGGTGACATCATGAGCCATGCTATGCATAGATGCAGGTTACGATCTAGAATACACGAGATGTGTGGTTATTGCACAATATAATTTTGTAGTAGATGAGATCTATTGCTGAAAATTATTTGTGCGAGTAGTAGATGAAATCTATGACCTGATGTTCTTGTTGCTTCACTTGAATTTGCGTATTTCTGATCTTGACGGGATGGTGGAATTTTGTTACAAAGTTCTGGCAATCCGCGAAACTTCTACACTGCTCCTGAGTATGCTGGTTGACAGATCAATGAAGTGCTTCGGTTCTATTGGTTCCACCATAGTTAAGAAAGATGAAATTTAGCACACAAAAGGGCATGCAGATATGATCTGCATGGGGTTCTTACGTATGACACAGTTTAGTCTGGGGCTCGTGTGAAGCCCCTGCTCGACCGTGCACTAATCATACACGCAAACGTGCACGCTCGAGATCAGAGACGCACGGGAAGATATCACAACAGAACTCTAAACTCAAATTTAAACATAAATCTTCATATTACAAACCAGGGGTCACGAGGACCCGAATACATAAGTCATACACACATATATGATCTGGGTACAGACAGTGTTAGTCAAGTTTTGCCTTAAGAAGGCTAGCACAAACAGCGACACTGGTCGAAAAGGCGAAGGCCTCCTGCCTAGGGCCTCCGAACTACTCCTAGTCTGCTGGCTCAACCCAGTAGTACGTGCCTCCGGGGCTCTCCTGGTAGTAGTCTCCTGCAGTGGCATCTGGCTCTGGGACTCCATCGACTGATTTCAACAAGTGGGATGGGGAAAAAGATAGCAAAGCAACCGTGAGTACTCATCCAAAGTACTCGCAAGACTGACATCAGAACTATACTAAATATGCATCAGTATCCAGGGAATGGGGCTATATCTTTGGACTATACTGCAGAAAATGCTAGAACAACCGGGGAGAGGCCTAGCCTATCGAAGACTAGCATCTTGAAGCAATCTTGCAGCATCAGAAGAGAATAGAGCAAGATAATATATATCCATCATAGTTTAGTAAAGCCCTAAGATCCTTTCTCGACTACCCTGCGAGAAAGTGATCCCGAGAGCAGTAGTAACAGTTTATCATAATAACAGTATCCATTTGTAGTTGTAGCAGATCAGGATACAACTCCGAGCGTCCTGTTACCGTGGACACGGCTATTCGAATATATAACTTCCCTGCAGGGGTGCATGCACTACTGTTACCCAACACGCTCGATCACATCTGGCCGGACACACTTGCTAGGTAATGCCCGGCCTCGGGAGGTCGACACGATGCAGTCCTACCAAGGCTCAGCAGAGAGGTCAGCACGCCGGTCTAAATCCTAAGCACGAAGGGGTCTTGGGCCATCGCCCTTTGCACTCCTGCATGTTGCGAGACTGGCCGGGGCCCAAGCGCGACTATGGAAGCACCACATACGTAACCAGCTCACCCCAACAATCAGCTAGCATCTTTGAGCTGTGACGTCTGAAGAACTTTCGGCTGATACATACGACGTAGAGGGCCCCATTAAACCATTGTCCCACGTGGTGGTAGTGCGTATAAGGTCAGCGGCCTACTCAGATCAAGTACCCAAATCCGTTAGGCGTATTTAGTAACTCGCAGAGACGAACAGGGTTCCTGTCGCTCCAACTTGGTAATTCATGACGCGCGGGTGCTCTTGGAGCCGACCTGTCTTTAATAGTATTCTCTCGCGGGCACCCTTGGGGCCAGCCCGACTTTAGCAATTTAAAGTATGACAGTAATGTAAACATTCCCGTGATCCTCACCCAGAGTGATCACGGCCCGATAATAAGCATGGCTAACGGACAAGGGGGAAGTCCACAGATGAGACATATCATACCTAACTCAGTATAATAGGATAGCAGGCGATGTATCAATAGCAGGCGACAACAACAGGCTATGCATCAGAATAGGAGCTATCGGAACAATAGCAGGGGCAATTCTAATGCAAGCATAAGAGAGAAAGGAATGGGCGATATCTTATGATCAAGGGGGTTTTGCTTGCCTGGAAGCTCTGCTGAAGGGGTCTGGTCGTCGGCGACGTCGTCGTACACTACGGTGTCGTCGGCAGTCTCGGGGGCTATCGAGAGAGAAGGAGGGGGAAGAAACAATAAATACACGACAATAATGAATAGGGATGCATGACATGCCTAAATGTTATGCAGAGGTGATATACTGCCTATCTAACTACTTTAGTTAATTTAGGAATTTATCTGGATTTATTTCATCAGGGTTATGCACTATTCATCTATCGAATACGGGCAAAATGTCCCATGTTCATCTAGATAGGAGTGATGGCCAAGCATTTTGACCACATATTCGGATTCTTCATATTTTTTTGATCATTTTTCATACATAAATTATTTTCATCCGGGTTACGGTTTATTTTATATGATTTTTCAAAGTTTTATTGATTTTCTGGAATTTCTGGAATTATTTAATTCGGAATTATCCGAAACAATGCAATGGTGACGTCAGCATGACATCAATGTGACGTCAGCGGTCAACTCTGGCTGAGCAGAGTCAAACCTGACCAGTGGGTCCCACTGGTCAGTGACTGTTTAGACTAACAGAGGTTAATTTAATTAAACTAACCTAATTAATTAGTGGGGCCCGTATGTCAGTGGCTGATTAGTGAATAAATTAAATAACTAATTAATTAACAGATTATCTATTTATTAAAAACATTTAATTGGGGTGGGACCTGCGTGTCAGTGACACATGTGCCTAGTCAGCCGAGTTGACTCGGTCAACTGGGCCCGCGGACCCACCAGTCAGTGGCACAGGCGTGGGCCAGGCAGTGCCACGTCGGCGACGACCGGCGACGTCGCCGGAGTTACTCCGGCAACCAAATTCCACGGCGGCGCGCACGGGCGAGGGCCGGATTTCGTCTACGGTGGGTTATTTCGGGTAGGGTTTGGTGCGTTCAAAAGCTGGGAGTGAGGCGCGTCGAATGGCGGTGGTCTCGTCGCCAGAGTTGACCAGAGTCGAGGACAGCGAGCTCGCCGGCGGCGCCGAACTTCGGCCGTGGTTCGAATCGGCGATGCAGGCCACGGTAGGCGATGGGGTTGGGCGCATTAGAACCGTACGGGCGAGCTGAGCACGGCTATGAGCTCGAACGAGCTTGACGGCGACTACAGCGACGGCGACAAGCCGCGCGGCGGAGCAAGCTATGGGCGGCGATGGCAGCGGCGGCTTCGAGCGCGAAGAGAGAGGGGAAAGAAGGGGGGAAGGTGCGCTAGCTCACCGTGAGCCTGTAGTGGAGCAAAATGGGCGCGGGAGAGGCTCGACGGCGACGTAATCGACGGCGAGGCGGCGGCGGCCGTAGGAGGAAGACGCAGCCGGGGAGGTCACTGCGGTGGCTCCCGGCTTCGGTTCGTTGGCATAGACGGCGTAGTCGAGGACGGCGAGCATGATGGACTAAGCGGAGCGGCGATCGGGCACGGTGGCCACAGGATCGATGGCGGCGACGAGAGGAGCTCGCGGGTGCGGGGGAGAGAGAGCGAGCGCGCGAGAGGGAGAGGGGGAAATATCTCGGGGGGGACGGCTAGGGTTGCGCGGTGGCGTTCTTATCCTTCCCTCCGCCCTCCTGTAGCGGCGCGGGGCGAGCGGGCGTGGCTGGCACGGCTCGCCGGCGACGGGGTCAGGTGCGGGCGACCGAGGAGGAGCAGTAAGAAGGAGGAGGACGAGACGGGCAGGGCCTGGCGGTTTGACTTAGGCCCAGTAGCGCGGCCGTTTTCTATTTTCTTTCTTTTCTTTTCTGTTTTCCTTTTTAGTTTCTGTTTTGCAAATAGATAGGCCCCTAAATGACTTTTGTAAAATATGAGTGTTGTCCACTTAAATACTAGACAATATTTAACACTGCCATAAATTGGTTTGGTGAATAAATAATTTTGTTTCATTTTTATTTAAATGAAATGGATTAGTTATTGCTGTTTTGGTACTGTTTTGATGATGCTAGAGTCACTTAGTGATTTTTAGTGATGTTGTTTATCTTAACATAATTAGCTATGAATCATTTGCTATTTAATGAACAGTTTTGTTCCTAAATTGGAACAACTTTTATTTTCACTTTAAACTTTAATTTCAATTTGATTTGGAATTTGAAATGAGATATGATGCTAATGATGATCAAGCACTATTAAGCATGGTGACTTGGCATTATCAAAAGGTGATTACTGTAGCTAATACATGGGGTATCCCGAGAATTAAGAGGTAGGCTGAAAGAGAGTGGGATACTCTTCACGAAGACGATCCTCGCATTCCCAAGTGGCTTCATCTTCAGAATGATTTGACCACTGAACTTTAAGGAACTTGATTGCCTTCTGTCGGGTTCGACGTTCAGCTTGATCAAGAATGCGGATCGGATACTCTTGATAAGAAAGATCCTCTTGCAGCTCAAGCATTTCATGATCCACTGCTTGGATAGGATCCTTGAAGCAGCAACAGAGTTCCGAATCATGCACTGAAGAAAGTTTTGGCGGCAACTCCAATTTATATGCCACTTCTCCTTGTCGGGCGAGGATACGGAACGGGCCAATGTAGCGAGGAGCTAACTTGCCCTTGATCCCAAAACGGTGAGTGCCCTTCATCGGAGTGACGCGAAGGTAAGCTTGTTCTCCAGGTTGATAGACCATTACCTGGTGTTTTCGATCATAGTTTCTCTTCTGACGAGACTGAGCAGCTTTCAAATGATCACGGACAATACGGAGTTGTTCTTCAGCTTGTTGAATAATGTCCGGTCCAACGAGTGACCGTTCCCCAGTTTCTGACAAATTTAGAGGGGTTCGACACTTATGACCATACAGAACTTCAAATGGTGCCATCTTCAGACTAGCTTGACAGCTATTGTTGTAAGAGAACTCGGCATATGGGAGAGATTCCTCCCATTTCTTACCAAATGAGATGACACAAGCTGGAAGCATATCTTCAAGCACTTGATTGACTCGTTCAACTTGTCGCTGGGACTGGTGGTGAAAAGCGGTGCTGAAGGACAGGTGGGTTCCCATAGCTTCTTGGAAACTGTTCCATAATCTTGAGGTAAAGAGGATGCCACGATCTGAGCTGATCTCCAACGGAATACCGTGAAGTGACACGATTCTGGAAACATATAAGTCTGCTAACTGACTAGCAGTGATCGTCTCCTTGACTGGCATAAAGTGAGCAACCTTGGAGAATCGGTCAATGACGACAACGATAGCATCATGGCCTTTCTGCGATCTGGGCAAACCAGTAATGAAGTCCATTTCGACTTTGTCCCATTTCCATTCATGAATAGTAAGTGGCTGTAGAAGTCCAGCAGGCCTTTGATGTTCTGCTTTGATGCAACGACAAACGTCACACTCAGCAACATAGCGAGCAATGTCATGCTTCATATCAGGCCACCAGTACTGTTGACGAATGTCTTGGTACATCTTGGTACTACCAGGGTGAATTGACAGAGGCGTATCATGAGCTTCTTTCATAACATCCGAACGAGAGTCCAGATTATGCTTTTTGGGGGCCACTAGGCGGCCTTTGAAGAACAAGACACCATTATCATCAACATGGAAGAACGAAGAATTTCCCTTGGAGAGGTATTTTTTAATCTTCTTGACTTCAGAGTCATATTTCTGCCTCGTCTTGATGTTGCACTCGAGGTCCGATTCAACAACCAGGGTATTGAGATAACCCTGTGGAACAATATGGAGGTTCAACTTGCGAAGCTCTTCATAAAGAAAGGGTTGTGCTTGCTGAACATGAGGTTGTTGCAATAAGACTTGCGACTCAAGGCATCGGCCATTACATTAGCCTTGCCAGGGGTATAAGAGATATCCATGTCATAATCGGCTATTGTCTCGAGCCATCTTTGTTGACGGAGGTTCAAATCTGGTTGAGTATACAGATACTTCAGACTTTGGTGGTCCGTGTATATCTCGCAACGATTACCGAGAAGGTAATGTCGCCACAGCTTCAGAGCATAGATAACTGCTGCTAACTCAAGATCATGTGTTGGATACTTATCTTCATGAGGACGCAATTGACGAGAGCCATAAGCAATCACTTTGCGTTCTTGCATTAGGACACAGCCTAATCCTTGACGGGATGCGTCGCAATATATCACAAAGTCCTTGCGGGAATCAGGGGGAGCTAGCACTGGGGTAGATGTCAACTTATCTTTAAGTGTTTGGAAACTTTCCTGACATTTTTCCGTCCACTCAAACTTCTTGCCTTTGTGGAGCAGATCAGTCAGAGGCTTGGCAATCTTGGAGAAGTTCTCGACGAAAACTTCTGACTTGCTTAACATTCTTTGGGGGAGTCCAGTCAAGAATAGCCTGAACTTGTTCTGGGTTAACAGCAATGCCATCCTTGGAAATCTCATGACCAAGATAAGTCACCTCAGATAACCAGAATTCATACTTGGTAAACTTGGCATAAAGTTGGTGTTCTCGAAGTTTCTCCAATACGAGCAAAAGATGTTCGGCGTGTTCTTCTTCATTCTTGGAAAATATAAGGATATCATCCAAATAAACCACGACGAATTTGTCGAGGTAGTCCATGAAGATATAGTTCATCAATCGAGAGAAGGTTGCTGGCGCATTAGTTAATCTGAAGGACATAACAGTGTACTCGTATGATCCATAACGAGTAACGAAGGGGGTCTTCGGAATATCCTCCTTACGAACTCGGATCTGATGATAACCCAACCTAAAGTCGAGTTTAGAGAACACAGAGGATCCATCAAGCTGATCATAAAGATCGTTGATCCGGGGTAGTGGGTATTTGTTCTGGATTGTTGCTTGGTTAATAGGCCGATAGTCCTGGACCAATAGGTTAGTCCCATCCTTCTTCTTAACAAAGAGAGAAAGTTCTCCCCAAGCAGAGGAACCGGGGCGTATGAAACCCTTCTTAAGTGACTTGTCGATTTCCTCCTTAAGCTCAAGGAGTTCATGCGGCGGCATCTTGTATGGGCGCTTAGCAATAGGAGTGGTGCCAGGTTTCAAGTCGATGGCAAATTCAACAGCTCTAACAGGGGGTATTCCTAGAAGTTCTTCTGGAAAGACGTCAGGAAAATCGCGAACGACTGGAACGTTCTCAATTCCCTCAAGAGGTGAAGCATTCAGAGCATAAATCTGAGCTTCGGCATTCCGAGTAAGTCGGGCAGTGTAGTTCACTATCTCGTCGGAGGGGTGAAGGAGTTGGACGACTTTGGTGGCACAATTGATCGAAGCAATGTGAGCTTTCAACCAATCCATTCCCAGAATGAGGTCTATCATGGAAGATTTCAAGATGATAGGTGAAACAAGGAATTCGAGTCCTTTGATTTCAACAGCGACATTGTGTGCCATCATGGAGGTGTGACAATGACCTCCAGGGGTGCGGACAACTATGGGTAGGTTCATCTTTTCAAATGCAATATCATGTGCTAATGCAAATGCTTCTGTCATGAATGAATGCGATGCTCCTGAATCAAATAAAACAGAAGCGGGTACTAAGTTAACGAGAAGGGTACCCATCACAGTTTCAGGTTGATCCTGAAATTCTTCAATATCGACGTGGTAAGCCTGTCCATGACCATAAGTAGAAGGCCCGGTATTATAGTTGCGGGTCTGGTTGTTGCCACGGCCATTACCACGGCCAGCATGAGGAAGTGCCAACTGATTCTGATTTTGGCGGCAGTCCTTGGCAAGGTGACCTGGGCGGCGACACTTCAAGCACAGACCATCTTTAGGATGAAGAGGAGCAGCACGTGGTGGAGCAGCTTGAGTTCTTGGCTGCCTCGGTGGTGGAGGAGGCAGACAAGGTGCAGCACAGGAAGGCCTCAGCGCAGGGGCCGTTGGACGATACATGTTGTTGGGAATCCAGATCTTACGTCTTTGTCCTGAGCTCGAAGATGAGCCAATATCACGATTGCGCTTGATTGATTCCCTATGTTCCATCTGAGCGGTCTCAACCTGGATAGCCTTGTTCACCAAAGTGGCGAAGTCGGCGAAGTCATGAACAACAAGTGCAAGCTTGAGGTCTGGGTGGAGTCCATCGCGGAATTTCTCCTGTCTGCGTGCATCTGTGGCAATGTCTTCTTCAGCATAGCGGGACAAGTTAAGGAATTCCTGCTGATAAGCTTCGACAGTCTTACTGCCCTGAGTGAGGTTGCGAAACTCTCTTTTCTTCTGGTCCATTATTCCCTGAGGAATGTAGCGTGCACGGAAGGTAGTCTGGAACTCGAGGCAAGTGGTGACTGTCCCCTCAGGTAGCGAATGCTTGTGGGTGGACCACCATTGAGCAGCGGGGCCCTCTAAGAAGTAGGACGCGAAGGTGACAAGGTTTACAGGGGCGACACTGGCAGATTCCATCTCGTAGGCGATGTTGCGAAGCCAGTCATCAGCATCCAGTGGCTGTTCAGAGTTGTGGTAAACAGTTGAGTTGAGACGTACAAACTCCTGTAGAGTTATTGGGGCAGGTGGCTGGTTCTGAGCATTCTGATTCTGCTGCTGGAACTGAGCCATAATCCAAACCATAAACTGGCGGTTCAACTCGAATTGCTGCATCATAGCTGCCATATAGTCTGGCGGTGGTGGATCGTTGGCACCACGGCCATGACCAGCAGGTCTAACCATCCTGCTAAAAATTTAACAGGGGGTAGTTTAGCAAAAACAACTGCAAGTGTTTAGAGACAAACATGATGTAACACGACATTGAATAAGTAGTGCAATAGATACATAACAGTAGTCAATTAAGACATACAGATCCATACACAGAGTCGGTTACACGCGGACAGCATAAGTTCGCAATTTAAACAGCTAGACATACTAGGCGGCGCGCAGGCACGCGGTGAGGAATACACAACGATGCATAGCAAAGGCTACATCAACGTCGGGGAAAACCACTGAAACCAGGTAACTGCAGGTGCGGACGATGAATATCCATGGCAGGAAGATCCTGCGCTCCGTGAGCACTCTGATGTAGAACCCGGTCTAGAACTTGAAGAAGAGGTCCACGTGCGGGTGTGTGACCTCCAACAGCAGGCCAATCAATACCTGTCGGCATGTGAGTCCTGCGCGGGTAGAGGATGTACTCTGGATGTATCCCTGCACGAACAGCTGGCAGTAACTGTGTCATAGCATCGTAGAGACGTGCTCAAGTGGCAAACAGCTCGACGGCTAGAGCCCGGGCAGTGCGATCCAGAAACTGAGTGCACTGAATCAAAACCTGCGGGTCATATCGACGTCGCTCGAAAGGGGCACAGACAGCTGTGTTGTATCCAGTAGCATTTCCAGCAGGGGCATACGGAATGTATCGGAACTCGGAGTTATCCAAGCGACTATGCTCGCCATGAAGACGTGCGACAACAGAATGGGCAGCGTCATGGACTGCCATATCAATCGTCACGCCGATACCGTGAAAAGTGTACAACTCAGTGACAGAGTCATTCCGCTGATCAAAGATACGAACATCGGCATGGTACTGCTCCTGGTTGGCCTCGCGGTAATCCTCGTAAACCATGTACTCGGGGTACCAACGGTAGCCCAGTCTGGTCAGGAGGGCGATCAGGATAGCTGGAAAACTAGGCGCATCACGAGCACAAGTGCGAAGCACAAGCTGCGTCGCAGGGCGCGGCGGAAACAAGCGGTCCATCTGAAACAGAGGAAATTCAAGATTGTCAAATGACAGTGAGTGAATTCTTGCATATAATAACTTGGAAGGAAAGGCTAAACAGACCAATGGAAAGGAAAATGTGATTATCAGACTAATCAGATCAATGGGAAGGAATAAGTGCAGATAATCTAGCTCTCCGGGTGGACGTGATCACGAGAACCTAAAGTCAGAGTTAGTCAAATTTTAACCCGAATAGAAGAGAAGTTCAGAGTCCCAGAGTAAGGAAGAGGAATAAAAGATCCTAATACCACCCGTTGGCGATGTGGGCCCGTAAGCCACACAGACATGTTAGAAAAATAGTTTTTCAAAGACTAGACTCAACTTCGACCAAGGAATTGGAAGGGGGCTTCCTATAGGCAGTCGCCTCTGATACCAACTTGTGCACTAATCATACATGCAAACATGCACGCTCGAGATCAGAGACGCACGTAAGATATCACAACACAACTCTAAACTCAAATTTAAACATAAATCTTCATATTACAAACCAGGGGTCACGAGGAGCCGAATACATAAGTCATACACACATATATTATCTGGGTATAGACATAGTTAGTCAAGTTTTGCCTTAAGAAGGCTACCACAAATAGCGACACTGATCGAAAAGGCGAAGGCCTCCTGCCTAGGGCCTCCGAACTACTCCTGGTCAGCTGGCTCAACCCAGTAGTACATGCCTCCGGGGCTCTCCTGGTAGTAGTCTCCTGTAGTGGCATCTGGCTCTCGGACTCCATCGACTGATTTCAACAAGTGGGTATGGGCAAAAAGATAGCAAAGCAACCATGAGTACTCATCCAAAGTACTCGTAAGACTGACATCAGAACTATACTAAATATGCATCAGTATCAAAGGAATGGGGCTATATCTTTGGACTATACTGCAGAAAATGGTGGAAAAGAGGGGGAGAGGCCTAGCCTATCGAAGACTAGCATCTTGAAGCAATCTTGCAGCATCAGAAGAGAATAGAGGAAGATAATATATATCCATCATAGTTTATTAAAGCCCTGAGATCCTTTCTCGACTACCCTGCGAGAAAGTGACCCCGAAAGCAGTAGTAATAGTTTATCATAATAACAGTATCCATTTGTAGTTGTAGCAGATCAGGATACAACTCCGAGCGTCCTGTTACCGTGGACACGGCTATTCGAATAGATAACTTCCCTGCAGGGGTGCACTACTATTACCCAACATGCTCGATCACATCTGGTCGGACACACTTGCTGGGTAATGCCCGGCCTCGGGAGATCGACACGACGCAGCCCTACCTAGGCTCAGCAGAGAGGTCAGCACGCCGGTCTAAATCCTAAGCACGAAGGGGTCTTGGGCCATCGCCCTTCGCACTCCTGCACGTTGCGAGACTAGCCGGGGCCCAAGCGTGACTGTGGAAGCACCACGGACGCAACCAGCTCACCCCAACAATCAGCCCGCATCTCTGAGCTGTGACGTCTGAAGAACTTTCGGCTGATACATACGACGTAGAGGGTCCCATTAAACCATTCTCCCACGAGGTGGTAGTGCGTATAAGGCCAGCGGCCTACTCAGATCGAATACCCAAATCCGTTAGGCGTATTTAGTAACTCGCAAAGACGAACAGGGTTCCTGTCGCTCCAACTTGGTAATTCATGACGCGCGGGTGCTCTTGGAGCCGACCCGTCTTTAATAGTATTCTCTCGCGGGCACCCTTGGGGCCAGCCCAACTTTACCAATTTAAAGTATGACAGTAATGTAAACATTCCCGTGATCCTCACCCAGAGTGATCACGGCCCGATAATAAGCATGGCAAACGGACAAGGGGGAAGGCCACAGATGAGACATATCATACCTAACTAAGCATAATAGGATAGCAGGCGATGTATCAATAGTAGGCGACAAAAACAGGCTATGCGTCAGAATAGGAGCTATCGAAACAGTAGCAGGGGCAATTCTAATGCAAGCATAAGAGAGAAAGGAATGGGCGATATCTTATGATCAAGGGGGTTTTGCTTGCCTGGAAGCTCTGCTGAAGGGGTCTGGTCGTGGGCAGTCTCGGGGGCTATCGGGAGAGAAGGAGGGGGAAGAAACAATAAATACATGACAATAATGCAACAGGGATGCATGACATGCCTAAATGTTATGCAGAGGTGATATACTGCCTATCTAACTACTTTAGTTAATTTAGGAATTTATCTGGGTTTATTTCCTCAGGGTTATGCACTATTCATCTATCGAATACGGGCAAAAAGTCCCATTGTCGGTGTAAAAACCGGCAGACCTCGGGGTAGGGGGTCCCGAGCAGCGGATCTCGGATCGATGGTAACAGAGTCGAAGGGAGACGATGTTTTACCCAGGTTCGGGCCCTCTTGATGGAGGTAAAACCCTACGTCCTGCTTCTGTTTATATTAATGGAGATGTATCGAGTACAGAGTTGATCTACCTCGAGATCGTAATATGTGTCTCACTTCTAAAGCTAGGTGTTCGATGTTGCGTTGATGTCCCCTACGGGCAAAAACCCTATGGCTTATATACACGCCAGGGAGGGTATCTAGGGCTACAAGGTCGGTATCTTGGAGTAAGGCAGCTGGAGTAATCTTGAAGCGTTCTGCAAGTCTTTGGTAGAGGCAGCCTTGATCACGTCTCCCATGTGCGGCTTCCGGAGTTCATCTTGACTACGTACGGGGGCATATCGGCCCATCCGAGGAAATGGGCAGGCTAGGTTGGCACCCCCTAATCCAGGACACCGTCAGTAGCCCCCGAACTGGTCTTCTACGCCGAAGACGATCTTGAAACATCACTTCGGATCTGGAGTCTCCGGCTTGACAGACGAGTTCCACTTTACATTTCGGATTCTATTAATAGAGCATTGGCATCCGTGGTCCAATCCGAGCTTGTACCCTATCCGAGGTGAACAAGTATCTTAGCCCCGAAGGCTTTCTGTGCAGGTATGAACAATCCAATCTGGCCTGACAGCTTTATCAGAGAGGCTCGCCCCGCGACAGGTCGAGCAGTTACTGCTTCCCCTCAAATCGCGTTTCGAGGCGGCTCTTTTACTGGCATGCCTTGTTGAGGCAGAGATCGTGCCCGCTTTCTCAGGGATATCATCAAGATTTTGTTTCCCCCCATATGTTTCAACGGCATTTTTGATATCAATCACGAATTTATAGGCGCAGCGAAGGGGGCTCTTGGCCTTTCACAGGCTTTATAAAAGCAAAGGGGAGAACAGCGCGATAGCCTATGCTCTCATTCCTCCCTCGCAGCTGCTTCGTCTAGCTCTAACGCCCAGATCCAGCATACACGCCTTCCTCTTTCGCGAGCTTGACTCCCTCACCAGCCATGGCCGATACCCTTAAGGGGCACTGGGGCGGCTCCACCGTGACGGCGGTGACCATCGCTGAGCTACATGACGCGGGGTACCTAGCCCCTACCATCGCCGCCCGTGCTCCAGCGGCCGACGAGCTAGTACCCGCTCCCAACGCCGAGGAGCGGGTGGTCTTTGTCCCCCACCTCATGCGAGGCCTGGGGTTCCCACTGCACCCTTTTGTGCGCGGGATCATGTTTTACTATGGGTTAGATTTCCATCACCTAACCCCCAACTCCATTCTCCACCTCGCTGCCTTCATAACAGTCTGCGAGGCCTTCCTCCGTTGTGAGCCACACTTCGGCCTATAGCTAAAGCTATTCGGGATCAAACCGAAGTCAAGCGGCTCTGAACTCGCGGAGTGCGGAGGGGCCATGATCAGCATGAACCAGGGGGCCACCTGGTTCAAAGGCACCTTCATCGAAACGGTGAAGGAATGGCAATAGGAGTGGTTCTACATCACCGAGCCCCTTGCCGATGGTCAAACCGAGGTCATGGCCTTCTCAGCCAGGCCTCCCAAGAAACTTAAATCTTGGAAGGAAAAGAGCGTCGCTTGGGGGAAGCCCGAAGAGGTAGAGACCCTGATCGAGAGGATCATTGGTGGACCACCAAAGGGAAGGCAGAGCTGGCCGATGTCATCAACGTTATGCTCAACCGCCGCATCCTTCCTCTCCAACTTCGGGCCACCCCGATGTGGGCGCAGAAGCCCGAGGACATGGACACCATCAACACCTTCTTCCGCTCCACCTTGGCCACTATGTGGACAAAGCTCATGAAGCTGGCCAAGGACAAGATTCCCGTGGAGGGAGAGGACCGCGGCCTCGAGCACGGCTACGAGCCCCCCCCGGTGAGTGGTTCCGTCCTTCAATCTTCATTCTTTGCTCATTGCTCCGAGGAGTAAAATTTCTATCTGAGCCGTCGTGTTTTGACATTTCACAGAACTGGTCAGCCTGGGTGAAAGGGGTACGATGCCCCGCCCCACTGCCGGAAAAACCCCCAACTCCCCTACTCTCGGCGCTTCTGACCGAGGAGCCGCATGTAGTGGCCTCCTAAGGGACGAAGTCCCAGACGGGGAAGTCCAGTGCGCGGACCCGGGGGACCTCGGTCACCCGGTCAGAAGAGACCCACACCTCCGCCGCTCAAGACGGCGGCGCCGAGGAGGACGAGGAGGAGATTCACCCCCCCCCCCCCTGAAGGGGAAGAGGTCGGTGTCAGAAGACGCCGATGTGGCCATGCCGCCCAAGGGCAAAAAGAGGCCGAGGCGAGCCTCATCCGAGGCCGCCACCAAGTCATCGGAGAGAGCCGAGCTCTCTGGTGACTCAGAGGAAGAACCCCTCGCAACGGGGAGGAAGAAGCTGGCACCTCGAGGGTAAGCCCTTGTCCTTGTCTTCCTCGTTTGAGTCATTGTTTCATCAAGGGAAATTTTACAGAAGCAACTTTTCGTACACAGTCCGGCCAAGGTCATCCCCAGCGGCTCCTCGAGCGGGTTGCCGTCCGCCAGCGGGACTCCAGAGCCCGCTGCTTCTCCCCCGAGGTCAACACGGCAGGGGCCAACAAGGCAGTGGTCATGGGCGAGGTCGAAACCTCGACCCAACAAGACCCGGCGACGAAGCGCCCCGAGGTCATCGAAGAAGGGCTGGGCCAGATATCGGCCCAGCCGGAGTCTACCTTCGTTCCGCCTCCTCAAATGGAGGCTCCTCGGGGGGATCCATCCGAGGTCATCCCTCCACCCCAGCCTGCTGTCCGAGGACGGACCAGCGCGGAGTGGGCCGAGAAGGTGGAGGAGGCCCTAAAGGGCTGCTCCCTCAAGGAGGAGCACCGTGCCTTGATAGGCTCGGTGCTAGAAGGCTACCGGTACGCAGAGGCCGGCCTGCACGAGGTCTTCAAGAAACTCGTGGCAGGTTTCGAGGTACGTCTTCTGTGCATTCGGTTTGCCTTGTTTTTATGAATTTTGTCCGAGGACATAAAAGTGTAGCCTGATAAATGGCGTAATGAGTGAGTAGCCCCCGAGCCCGAAGTCGGTTTCGAGAAACCGTCATCGGGGTCGTTTGAGAAAATAGGAGCCTGTGGGGTAGCCCCCAGGGCGCTACTCGAAGCAGCTGTCCTAGAGCATGTTGATGGTCTAGACCGTTTTTTCTTTAACAAGGATTTGTGGCATTTCAGGTTTCGACCTTGGATCCGGACGCCGGCTCCGAAGAGATAGCGGAGGTGAACCGGAGACTTGAGCGATCTCAAGGTAAGCAAGGTTAAACTTGTATAGTATGTTTATGTTTAAAGAAAAGAACTAAGACTTAAATATGTTGACAGCGGAATTGGAGACGCTCAAGGCCGAGCTTGAAAGGGCTCGGAAGGAAGTGCCGCAGTAAAAGGCTGCTGTTGCCACAGCCGAGAAGGCGCGGGCCGCCGAGAAGGCGGCCGGAGAGAAGCACCAGGCACGGGTGCTAGAGGTGGAGGAGACCCTGAAGGGCGTGTTCGAAACACGCGACAAACTTCAGGAGGAGGGGCAGCGGACGAAGTAGGAGCTCGAGAAGCTGCAGCATGCCCACTCCGAGCTCAAGACCTCGGCCCGAGCGGATCGCGAGGTGCTCCAGCAAGTGGAGCAAATCGCCGCGGGTAAGAAATTTTTGCTGCAGTGTACGTTTGGCAGCAAAGGGTGTGTCGAGCTCACCCAATTATGGCGTTCCGCAGAGGTCTTCGAGGATCTCCCGCAGAGCGCGGAGGATGCGGTGGTCTACTTCGGCCAACTGGCAGGCCATGACACGGAGAAAGCCTTCGGGGGTCAATTCCTGGGGTCGCCGTCTGCGCAGCTGCTGAATCATCGAGTGAAGCAGCTGGTCGAGCTATTCCGCATGACAAGGTCAGCGCTCCAGGACCTCTGCATCGCTCTGTGGCCGGCCAAAGCCATGCCGAGGAGCCTCTTCGGCCTGACGGCTCGTCTCCGAGATGCCGTACCCTGCGTGGACCACTGGAAGAGGTCCGCGTGCTTCGAAGGGGCTCGGAGGGCATACGCTTGCGTGAAGACGCACTTCCGCAAAGTTGATGCAGAGACTTGTGCTGCTGGCCCGCCTGCCGACAAGCCGCGTTCCGCCGAGCAGTACTTCACCGAGGTGGAGGCAGGAGCTCGGGCCACCGAGGCCATGTGTCCAAAGGACACCTTGTTGTTTTAGGTACTCCGGAATGCCGGAGTGTATGATGTAAAAACTTTATCATTTGTTAAATGAAAATGGCTTGAAATTCCAGATGTGTTTATTTAGTAATTCGAGTATTCCTCCGATATGACTTTTTTAAAATGAGAGTGGCCAGTCGTCGGCTTCAGCCCTAGTGTAGGTCATACAAAGGGTGTTCCCTAAGCCATACTTGACCCTTAGCCGACGTCTCGGTACCCATGGGTGGTCGATGACTTAGAGGAACGAGGCAATCGGACTATAGTGGCTTGATGTCTGTCACTTAGTCATAGGAGTTTGACTGTGGGGGTGATGACCAACCCGAGTGTGGGAAGTGTTCGGCCTAATTGGCCGAGGTCTATGCCATAGCACACTTCGGCTAAAAAATAAAACCCCTTCGTTTAACACGGGTGATCTCTATGATCACATCGCTTGACGCGGTCTCCGGATGGCGGACCAGTTTACGCACACCTAGATAGTCAGTTTTCGGCTTTCTCCACTGAGGCGCCTCGCCAATTGACCTGGCGGCACAATCGCAGTGGTTCTCCCGTTACGCCCTTAGCCGAACTTATCGGAAACGTAAGGGGTACACATAGGAGCCGGGCAATCCAACTATTGACCGAAATCTAGGTTCGAAACTGATGCATATAAGGCGAAAATCCGAGACGCCAAATAAATCGGACTTTATTATACAATTGCATCTTTTTAGAGAACTTCATTGTCCCAGAGCTATGCTGATAAAGAAATATAATAGAGACCTTGAAAGGGCATAGTTTCTTTATTTCATAATATCAATCATGTACATGCCCAGTTGTGACGAGAGTAGTTGAAAGAGTACAACGTAAATAGTAAAGAAGGGAGAGGAAAAAATAGGTCGGATGATTACTGACGGATTTTAAAGGATCCGGACCGAGGCCTGCCGCACGTCTGCGTTTCCGAACTGTTGACCAGATCGTCCCGATTGACGACGAAGTGTTTTGCGAAGGTCGATGCCTGACTGGCCTTTTATACACTCGAAGTGTGTGATTGACCAAGTTCCTCGAAGGGCGGTGTTTGCCAGAATTGTTCTGTGGTTAGGGCCACAGAGACGTAGTGACTTTTGGCTACTTCTTTTACAGATACCTGCCTGGGCAGGGGCTCTAAGCCATGTCCTCGCGTGGTTAATCCGCGCGTGATACGTGGGTAATTGTATTGGCTCCTCGGCATCCCAGGGAATTTTGAGTGCGAAGTTGTGTACCCTAGGGCCGTAGTGCCTGCAGCTAGGGCACGTGAGGAGCCCGCATCCCTATTTCGGGTGCGGGGGTTGCTGGCCGAGGTCGACTTGTGCACCCCGGGCTCGCTTCAAAGAGCGAGCGGCGTGTTTATCGCTGCGGGCTGCCTCCTCGGACGCTTGGACCTCGGCTGCAAAAGCCGCGGTCTGTTCCTCTGTCCGGAGTGAACGTTCGGTATTACCATTGACTGTGATGACACCGTTGGGTCCCGGCATTTTGAGCTTGAGGTAGGAGTGGTTCTACATCACCGAGCCCCTGGTTCAAAGGCACCTTCATCGAAACGGTGAAGGAATGGCAATAGGAGTGGTTCTACATCACCGAGCCCCTTGCCGATGGTCAAACCGAGGTCATGGCCTTCTCAGCCAGGCCTCCCAAGAAACTTAAATCTTGGAAGGAAAAGAGCGTCGCTTGGGGGAAGCCCGAAGAGGTAGAGACCCTGATCGAGAGGATCATTGGTGGACCACCAAAGGGAAGGCAGAGCTGGCCGATGTCATCAACGTTATGCTCAACCGCCGCATCCTTCCTCTCCAACTTCGGGCCACCCCGATGTGGGCGCAGAAGCCCGAGGACATGGACACCATCAACACCTTCTTCCGCTCCACCTTGGCCACTATGTGGACAAAGCTCATGAAGCTGGCCAAGGACAAGATTCCCGTGGAGGGAGAGGACCGCGGCCTCGAGCACGGCTACGAGGCCCCCCCGGTGAGTGGTTCCGTCCTACAATCTTCATTCTTTGCTCATTGCTCCGAGGAGTAAAATTTCTATCTGAGCCGTCGTGTTTTGACATTTCACAGAACTGGTCAGCCTGGGTGAAAGGGGTACGATGCCCCGCCCCACTGCCGGAAAAACCTCCAACTCCCCTACTCTCGGCGCTTCTGACCGAGGAGCCGCATGTAGTGGCCTCCTAAGGGACGAAGTCCCAGACGGGGAAGTCCAGTGCGCGGACCCGGGGGACCTCGGTCACCCGGTCAGAAGAGACCCACACCTCCGCCGCTCAAGACGGCGGCGCCGAGGAGGAGATTCCCCCCCCCCCTGAAGGGGAAGAGGTCGGTGTCAGAAGACGCCGATGTGGCCATGCCGCCCAAGGGCAAAAAGAGGCCGAGGCGAGCCTCATCCGAGGCCGCCACCAAGTCATCGGAGAGAGCCGAGCTCTCTGGTGACTCAGAGGAAGAACCCCTCGCAACGGGGAGGAAGAAGCTGGCACCTCGAGGGTAAGCCCTTGTCCTTGTCTTCCTCGTTTGAGTCATTGTTTCATCAAGGGAAATTTTACAGAAGCAACTTTTCGTACACAGTCCGGCCAAGGTCATCCCCAGCGGCTCCTCTAGCGGGTTGCCGTCCGCCAGCGGGACTCCAGAGCCCGCTGCTTCTCCCCCGAGGTCAACACGGCAGGGGCCAACAAGGCAGTGGTCATGGGCGAGGTCGAAACCTCGACCCAACAAGACCCGGCGACGAAGCGCCCCGAGGTCATCGAAGAAGGGCTGGGCCAGATATCGGCCCAGCCGGAGTCTACCTTCGTTCCGCCTCCTCAAATGGAGGCTCCTCGGGGGGATCCATCCGAGGTCATCCCTCCACCCCAGCCTGCTGTCCGAGGACGGACCAGCGCGGAGTGGGCCGAGGAGGTGGAGGAGGCCCTAAAGGGCTGCTCCCTCAAGGAGGAGCACCGTGCCTTGATAGGCTCGGTGCTAGAAGGCTACCGGTACGCAGAGGCCGGCCTGCACGAGGTCTTCAAGAAACTCGTGGCAGGTTTCGAGGTACGTCTTCTGTGCATTCGGTTTGCCTTGTTTTTATGAATTTTGTCCGAGGACATAAAAGTGTAGCCTGATAAATGGCGTAATGAGTGAGTAGCCCCCGAGCCCGAAGTCGGTTTCGAGAAACCGTCATCGGGGTCGTTTGAGAAAATAGGAGCCTGTGGGGTAGCCCCCAGGGCGCTACTCGAAGCAGCTGTCCTAGAGCATGTTGATGGTCTAGACCGTTTTTTCTTTAACAAGGATTTGTGGCATTTCAGGTTTCGACCTTGGATCCGGACGCCGGCTCCGAAGAGATAGCGGAGGTGAACCGGAGACTTGAGCGATCTCAAGGTAAGCAAGGTTAAACTTGTATAGTATGTTTATGTTTAAAGAAAAGAACTAAGACTTAAATATGTTGACAGCGGAATTGGAGACGCTCAAGGCCGAGCTTGAAAGGGCTCGGAAGGAAGTGCCGCAGTAAAAGGCTGCAGTTGCCACAGCCGAGAAGGCGCGGGCCGCCGAGAAGGCGGCCGGAGAGAAGCACCAGGCACGGGTGCTAGAGGTGGAGGAGACCCTGAAGGGCATGTTCGAAACACGCGACAAACTTCAGGAGGAGGGGCAGCGGACGAAGTAGGAGCTCGAGAAACTGCAGCATGCCCACTCCGAGCTCAAGACCTCGGCCCGAGCGGATCGCGAGGTGCTCCAGCAAGTGGAGCAAATCGCCGCGGGTAAGAAATTTTTGCTGCAGTGTACGTTTGGCAGCAAAGGGTGTGTCGAGCTCACCCAATTATGGCGTTCCGCAGAGGTCTTCGAGGATCTCCCGCAGAGCGCGGAGGATGCGGTGGTCTACTTCGGCCAACTGGCAGGCCATGACGCGGAGAAAGCCTTCGGGGGTCAATTCCTGGGGTCGCCGTCTGCGCAGCTGCTGAATCATCGAGTGAAGCAGCTGGTCGAGCTATTCCGCATGACAAGGTCAGCGCTCCAGGACCTCTGCATCGCTCTGTGGCCGGCCAAAGCCATGCCGAGGAGCCTCTTCGGCCTGACGGCTCGTCTCCGAGATGCCGTACCCTGCGTGGACCACTGGAAGAGGTCCGCGTGCTTCGAAGGGGCTCGGAGGGCATACGCTTGCGTGAAGACGCACTTCCGCAAAGTTGATGCAGAGACTTGTGCTGCTGGCCCGCCTGCCAACAAGCCGCGTTCCGCCGAGCAGTACTTCACCGAGGTGGAGGCAGGAGCTCGGGCCACCGAGGCCATGTGTCCAAAGGACACCTTGTTGTTTTAGGTACTCCGGAATGCCGGAGTGTATGATGTAAAAACTTTATCATTTGTTAAATGAAAATGGCTTGAAATTCCAGATGTGTTTATTTAGTAATTCGAGTATTCCTCCGATATGACTTTTTTAAAATGAGAGTGGCCAGTCGTCGGCTTCAGCCCTAGTGTAGGTCATACAAAGGGTGTTCCCTAAGCCATACTTGACCCTTAGCCGACGTCTCGGTACCCATGGGTGGTCGATGACTTAGAGGAACGAGGCAATCGGACTATAGTGGCTTGATGTCTGTCACTTAGTCATAGGAGTTTGACTGTGGGGGTGATGACCAACCCGAGTGTGGGAAGTGTTCGGCCTAATTGGCCGAGGTCTATGCCATAGCACACTTCGGCTAAAAAATAAAACCCCTTCGTTTAACACGGGTGATCTCTATGATCACATCGCTTGACGCGGTCTCCGGATGGCGGACCAGTTTACGCACACCTAGATAGTCAGTTTTCGGCTTTCTCCACTGAGGCGCCTCGCCAATTGACCTGGCGGCACAATCGCAGTGGTTCTCCCGTTACGCCCTTAGCCGAACTTATCGGAAACGTAAGGGGTACACATAGGAGCCGGGCAATCCAACTATTGACCGAAATCTAGGTTCGAAACTGATGCATATAAGGCGAAAATCCGAGACGCCAAATAAATCGGACTTTATTATACAATTGCATCTTTTTAGAGAACTTCATTGTCCCAGAGCTATGCTGATAAAGAAATATAATAGAGACCTTGAAAGGGCATAGTTTCTTTATTTCATAATATCAATCATGTACATGCCCAGTTGTGACGAGAGTAGTTGAAAGAGTACAACGTAAATAGTAAAGAAGGGAGAGGAAAAAATAGGTCGGATGATTACTGACGGATTTTAAAGGATCCGGACCGAGGCCTGCCGCACGTCTGCGTTTCCGAACTGTTGACCAGATCGTCCCGATTGACGACGAAGTGTTTTGCGAAGGTCGATGCCTGACTGGCCTTTTATACACTCGAAGTGTGTGATTGACCAAGTTCCTCGAAGGGCGGTGTTTGCCAGAATTGTTCTGTGGTTAGGGCCACAGAGACGTAGTGACTTTTGGCTACTTCTTTTACAGATACCTGCCTGGGCAGGGGCTCTAAGCCATGTCCTCGCGTGGTTAATCCACGCGTGATACGTGGGTAATTGTATTGGCTCCTCGGCATCCCAGGGAATTTTGAGTGCGAAGTTGTGTACCCTAGGGCCGTAGTGCCTGCAGCTAGGGCACGTGAGGAGCCCGCATCCCTATTTCGGGTGCGGGGGTTGCTGGCCGAGGTCGACTTGTGCACCCCGGGCTCGCTTCAAAGAGCGAGCGGCGTGTTTATCGCTGCGGGCTGCCTCCTCGGACGCTTGGACCTCGGCTGCAAAAGCCGCGGTCTGTTCCTCTGTCCGGAGTGAACGTTCGGTATTACCATTGACTGTGATGACACCGTTGGGTCCCGGCATTTTGAGCTTGAGGTAGGAGTGGTTCTACATCACCGAGCCCCTGGTTCAAAGGCACCTTCATCGAAACGGTGAAGGAATGGCAATAGGAGTGGTTCTACATCACCGAGCCCCTTGCCGATGGTCAAACCGAGGTCATGGCCTTCTCAGCCAGGCCTCCCAAGAAACTTAAATCTTGGAAGGAAAAGAGCGTCGCTTGGGGGAAGCCCGAAGAGGTAGAGACCCTGATCGAGAGGATCATTGGTGGACCACCAAAGGGAAGGCAGAGCTGGCCGATGTCATCAACGTTATGCTCAACCGCCGCATCCTTCCTCTCCAACTTCGGGCCACCCCGATGTGGGCGCAGAAGCCCGAGGACATGGACACCATCAACACCTTCTTCCGCTCCACCTTGGCCACTATGTGGACAAAGCTCATGAAGCTGGCCAAGGACAAGATTCCCGTGGAGGGAGAGGACCGCGGCCTCGAGCACGGCTACGAGGCCCCCCCGGTGAGTGGTTCCGTCCTTCAATCTTCATTCTTTGCTCATTGCTCCGAGGAGTAAAATTTCTATCTGAGCCGTCGTGTTTTGACATTTCACAGAACTGGTCAGCCTGGGTGAAAGGGGTACGATGCCCCGCCCCACTGCCGGAAAAACCCCCAACTCCCCTACTCTCGGCGCTTCTGACCGAGGAGCCGCATGTAGTGGCCTCCTAAGGGACGAAGTCCCAGACGGGGAAGTCCAGTGCGCGGACCCGGGGGACCTCGGTCACCCGGTCAGAAGAGACCCACACCTGCGCCGCTCAAGACGGCGGCGCCGAGGAGGACGAGGAGGAGATTCCCCCCCCCCCTGAAGGGGAAGAGGTCGGTGTCAGAAGACGCCGATGTGGCCATGCCGCCCAAGGGCAAAAAGAGGCCGAGGCGAGCCTCATCCGAGGCCGCCACCAAGTCATCGGAGAGAGCCGAGCTCTCTGGTGACTCAGAGGAAGAACCCCTCGCAACGGGGAGGAAGAAGCTGGCACCTCGAGGGTAAGCCCTTGTCCTTGTCTTCCTCGTTTGAGTCATTGTTTCATCAAGGGAAATTTTACAGAAGCAACTTTTCGTACACAGTCCGGCCAAGGTCATCCCCAGCGGCTCCTCGAGCGGGTTGCCGTCCGCCAGCGGGACTCCAGAGCCCGCTGCTTCTCCCCCGAGGTCAACACGGCAGGGGCCAACAAGGCAGTGGTCATGGGCGAGGTCGAAACCTCGACCCAACAAGACCCGGCGACGAAGCGCCCCGAGGTCATCGAAGTAGGGCTGGGCCAGATATCGGCCCAGCTGGAGTCTACCTTCGTTCCGCCTCCTCAAATGGAGGCTCCTCGGGGGGATCCATCCGAGGTCATCCCTCCACCCCAGCCTGCTGTCCGAGGACGGACCAGCGCGGAGTGGGCCGAGGAGGTGGAGGAGGCCCTAAAGGGCTGCTCCCTCAAGGAGGAGCACCGTGCCTTGATAGGCTCGGTGCTAGAAGGCTACCGGTACGCAGAGGCCGGCCTGCACGAGGTCTTCAAGAAACTCGTGGCAGGTTTCGAGGTACGTCTTCTGTGCATTCGGTTTGCCTTGTTTTTATGAATTTTGTCCGAGGACATAAAAGTGTAGCCTGATAAATGGCGTAATGAGTGAGTAGCCCCCGAGCCCGAAGTCGGTTTCGAGAAACCGTCATCGGGGTCGTTTGAGAAAATAGGAGCCTGTGGGGTAGCCCCCAGGGCGCTACTCGAAGCAGCTGTCCTAGAGCATGTTGATGGTCTAGACCGTTTTTTCTTTAACAAGGATTTGTGGCATTTCAGGTTTCGACCTTGGATCCGGACGCCGGCTCCGAAGAGATAGCGGAGGTGAACCGGAGACTTGAGCGATCTCAAGGTAAGCAAGGTTAAACTTGTATAGTATGTTTATGTTTAAAGAAAAGAACTAAGACTTAAATATGTTGACAGCGGAATTGGAGACGCTCAAGGCCGAGCTTGAAAGGGCTCGGAAGGAAGTGCCGCAGTAAAAGGCTGCAGTTGCCACAGCCGAGAAGGCGCGGGCCGCCAAGAAGGCGGCCGGAGAGAAGCACCAGGCACGGGTGCTAGAGGTGGAGGAGACCCTGAAGGGCATGTTCGAAACACGCGACAAACTTCAGGAGGAGGGGCAGCGGACGAAGTAGGAGCTCGAGAAGCTGCAGCATGCCCACTCCGAGCTCAAGACCTCGGCCCGAGCGGATCGCGAGGTGCTCCAGCAAGTGGAGCAAATCGCCGCGGGTAAGAAATTTTTGCTGCAGTGTACGTTTGGCAGCAAAGGGTGTGTCGAGCTCACCCAATTATGGCGTTCCGCAGAGGTCTTCGAGGATCTCCCGCAGAGCGCGGAGGATGCGGTGGTCTACTTCGGCCAACTGGCAGGCCATGACGCGGAGAAAGCCTTCGGGGGTCAATTCCTGGGGTCGCCGTCTGCGCAGCTGCTGAATCATCGAGTGAAGCAGCTGGTCGAGCTATTCCGCATGACAAGGTCAGCGCTCCAGGACCTCTGCATCGCTCTGTGGCCGGCCAAAGCCATGCCGAGGAGCCTCTTCGGCCTGACGGCTCGTCTCCGAGATGCCGTACCCTACGTGGACCACTGGAAGAGGTCCGCGTGCTTCGAAGGGGCTCGGAGGGCATACGCTTGCGTGAAGACGCACTTCCGCAAAGTTGATGCAGAGACTTGTGCTGCTGGCCCGCCTGCCAACAAGCCGCGTTCCGCCGAGCAGTACTTCACCGAGGTGGAGGCAGGAGCTCGGGCCACCGAGGCCATGTGTCCAAAGGACACCTTGTTGTTTTAGGTACTCCGGAATGCCGGAGTGTATGATGTAAAAACTTTATCATTTGTTAAATGAAAATGGCTTGAAATTCCAGATGTGTTTATTTAGTAATTCGAGTATTCCTCCGATATGACTTTTTTAAAATGAGAGTGGCCAGTCGTCGGCTTCAGCCCTAGTGTAGGTCATACAAAGGGTGTTCCCTAAGCCATACTTGACCCTTAGCCGACGTCTCGGTACCCATGGGTGGTCGATGACTTAGAGGAACGAGGCAATCGGACTATAGTGGCTTGATGTCTGTCACTTAGTCATAGGAGTTTGACTGTGGGGGTGATGACCAACCCGAGTGTGGGAAGTGTTCGGCCTAATTGGCCGAGGTCTATGCCATAGCACACTTCGGCTAAAAAATAAAACCCCTTCGTTTAACACGGGTGATCTCTATGATCACATCGCTTGACACGGTCTCCGGATGGCGGACCAGTTTACGCACACCTAGATAGTCAGTTTTCGGCTTTCTCCACTGAGGCGCCTCGCCAATTGACCTGGCGGCACAATCGCAGTGGTTCTCCCGTTACGCCCTTAGCCGAACTTATCGGAAACGTAAGGGGTACACATAGGAGCCGGGCAATCCAACTATTGACCGAAATCTAGGTTCGAAACTGATGCATATAAGGCGAAAATCCGAGACGCCAAATAAATCGGACTTTATTATACAATTGCATCTTTTTAGAGAACTTCATTGTCCCAGAGCTATGCTGATAAAGAAATATAATAGAGACCTTGAAAGGGCATAGTTTCTTTATTTCATAATATCAATCATGTACATGCCCAGTTGTGACGAGAGTAGTTGAAAGAGTACAACGTAAATAGTAAAGAAGGGAGAGGAAAAAATAGGTCGGATGATTACTGACGGATTTTAAAGGATCCGGACCGAGGCCTGCCGCACGTCTGCGTTTCCGAACTGTTGACCAGATCGTCCCGATTGACGACGAAGTGTTTTGCGAAGGTCGATGCCTGACTGGCCTTTTATACACTCGAAGTGTGTGATTGGCCAAGTTCCTCGAAGGGCGGTGTTTGCCAGAATTGTTCTGTGGTTAGGGCCACAGAGACGTAGTGACTTTTGGCTACTTCTTTTACAGATACCTGCCTGGGCAGGGGCTCTAAGCCATGTCCTCGCGTGGTTAATCCGCGCGTGATACGTGGGTAATTGTATTGGCTCCTCGGCATCCCAGGGAATTTTGAGTGCGAAGTTGTGTACCCTAGGGCCGTAGTGCCTGCAGCTAGGGCACGTGAGGAGCCCGCATCCCTATTTCGGGTGCGGGGGTTGCTGGCCGAGGTCGACTTGTGCACCCCGGGCTCGCTTCAAAGAGCGAGCGGCGTGTTTATCGCTGCGGGCTGCCTCCTCGAACGCTTGGACCTCGGCTGCAAAAGCCGCGGTCTGTTCCTCTGTCCGGAGTGAACGTTCGGTATTACCATTGACTGTGATGACACTGTTGGGTCCCGGCATTTTGAGCTTGAGGTAGGCGTAATGCGGGACGGCGTTGAAGCATGCAAACGCTGTGCCCCCTAGGAGCGCGTGGTATCCACTCCGGAAGGGTACGATGTCGAAGATTAGCTCCTCGCTTCTGAAGTTCTCGGGTGAACCGAAGACTACTTCGAGGGTGACTGTCCCGGTACAATGGGCCTCGACGCCCGGAATGACCCCTTTAAAGGTGGTAGAGCTCAGTTTTATCCGAGATGAGTCGATGCCCATCTTCCGAACCGTGTCCTGATAGATGAGGTTAAGACTGCTCCCCCCGTCCATCAGGATGCGTGTTACATGATAACCATCAACAATAGGGTCCAGAAAAAGCGCTGCAGATCCGCCATGCCTGATGCTGGTCGGATGATCGTGCTTGTCGAAAGTGATCGGGTAAGCCGACCATTGGTTATACTTCGGGGCGACTGGCTCCAACGCATATATGTCCCAAAGCACACGTTTTCTCTCCCGTTTAGTGATGTGGGTGACATAGATCATATTGACCTCTGTTACCTCGTTGGGAAATTTCTTTTCCCCTCCATTATTGGGCTGCCGAGGTTCATCCACGTCGTCGCTGCGGTGTTGGGTTTTATTCTGACCCTCTGCCGCTACCTTGCCGGCTTGTTTGAAGACCTAGCAATTCCTGTTAGTGTGTGTTGCTGGTTTTCCCAGAGTACCGTGAATCCCACATGGGCGGTCCAGGAGCCTGTCAAGCTGGCTAGGTCCATCTTTGTTCCCCTTATAGGGTTTTCTTTTCTGCCCGGATTTAGGTCCGGCGAATCCAGCATTGACTGCGGTGTCTTCAGTGTCGCTTCCACCATTTTTATACCTGCGCTTATTTTTATTGCGCTTCGGTTTTCCGTTGGCATCGCGGGCTTCTGAGGTGCCTGCCTCGCCATTATGAGTACTTCGGGCGAGCCAGCTATCCTCTCCCACGCAAAAGCGGGTCATCAGAGAGGTCAGGGCGACCATAGTCCTCGGCTTATCCTGGCCGAGCTGGCGAGCTAGCCATTCATCTCGAATATTATTTTTGAATGCGACGATGGCCTCGGCTTCGGAGCAATCTATGATCTGGTTCTTCTTGGTGAGGAATCTGTTCCAGAATTTCCGGGCTGATTCGCCAGGCTGCTGGGTAACACGGCTGAGGTCATCAGCGTCCGGAGGTCGGACATACGTGCCCTGGAAGTTTGCTCGAAAGGCGTCTTCTAGGGCTTCCCAGCTGCTAATAGAGTGAGGATGAAGGCTATTAAGCCAGTGTCTCACTGGCCCCTTTAACTTGAGCGGCAGATATTTGATGGCATGGAGGTCGTCTCCATTGGCCATGTGTATGTGTAGTAGGAAATCCTCGATCCAAACTGCTGGGTCGGTGGTACCATCATATGGTTCTATGTTAATGGGTTTAAACCCATCCGGGAATTGGTGCTCCATCACCCTGTCTGTAAAGCAGATTGGGTGAGCTGGACCTCGGGACCGAGGAGGATCTCGTCGGGTGTCAGGAGAGAGCCGGGAGTAAGCTTGATCTCGGGCACGGCCGTTACTGTCCATCCAGGCATCGTAGCCGTTGGGCCCAGCGGGGGCGCGTCCCCTTGATCCGTAGATGGACCGAGGGGGTGCCCTATTTTCTTCAATACGACGTCTAGCATCGCGGGGATCCAGGTAGTCCACGTGGTCTTTACCATGACGGCGTGGAGGTGGCCTTTCACCATGGTCTTCTCGTCTTGGCCTGTCCCAGCTTCTATGGGGCCGATCAAGGTCGTCAGCGAGCTCTTCAACAAATTCTGGTAGGAGGCGCCTGCGTGGGTAAGACTTCGGCGCACTATGGCGTCGGTTCTCCATATCCTGCTGGGCGGAAAGCACTTCAACCCACTTTTCATTCAGCGCGTCAGTATTTTCCTGCAGCTTCTGCTGCTTGCGTTTTAAGCTCCGGGCCGTCGCAACGAGGCGTCGCCGGAAGCGTTCTTGTTCGAAGGGGTCCTCGGGGACGATGAAGTCCTCGGTACCGAGGCTGTCGTCCTCCTCGGACTCCGGCATGTAATTGTCGTCGGCCCCTTCGAAGAGGTCATCGGGATCGAAGTCCACAAGAGGTCAGTCTAGTGTGCCGTTCCTTACTGGGGAGGCTTGAATGTCCTTCTCTAGGTTATCGGCCTCGCCATCCTCCTCATTGCCGTTATTGGCGGTTGCGTCATTGCCACTGGGTTCCCCAATATTGCCCCTTCGGCGCCGTCGCCGGCGTCTTGGTTGGATTTGGGGGTGTCCGCCATATAGACATCGTAAGTGGATGTGGCGATCCACCTGCCCGTGTTGACAGAGGGCAAGGTGTTCTCGATGGGGTCGTCGGTGTCCTCTTCCATATCTGAGGGTTCGCCGTAGTCCAACACGTCGGTTAAATCATCGATCGTGGCAACTAGGTGGGTGGTGGGTGGGATGTAAATTTCCCTATCGTCGGCTTTAAGTCCGATCTGATCATAAACCGAAGTCTTGCCGTCCGAGATGGATATACTCTGGATGTGGCAAAGCATCTCATCAAGGTGAGATAACTCTTCGGGATCCATGGATGCGCCATAGGCAGGGTTGATTCGAAGTACATCCTGCTTGTGACCCGGCGCATCTTCGGAGCGAAGGGGATCTGAACGTAATTCGGAGTTTTGATTCGAAATCATCTCTGGTATCGGCACCGCTTCGGCAGTGGGAGTCGGATCTCTCTCCGGACTAGGGGTCGGGGAGAGGTCAACCGGAGTGGCGGCGTCAGTGATCTCAAAAGATGTCATGACAGAGTTCGGTTCCGGAGTCGAGCCTCCAGAACCGGCCGAGCTCTCGATCAGGCCAGGCGTCAATCCCGACAAGACGAGTTCGCCGCGGGAATCGGCAGTGTACTCAAGGCCACCGAAGGCTATGACCCGTCCTGGGGCGTAGTTCTCGACGGAAGTCAAGTGTCCCGTCGAATCGGCACAGAACATCATGCTGCCGAAGACGAAAAGCTGTCCGGGGGTGTAGACGTCCCCACATCAATTATCGTGATTGATTCATAGGTGAGCCATTGATCCTTTTGGTGATCGCGCAGCGGAACTCTCAATGAAAGCACCAGTGTCGGTGTAAAAACCGGCAGACCTCGGGGTAGGGGGTCCCGAGCTGCGGATCCCGGATCGATGGTAACAGAGACGAAGGGAGATGATGTTTTACCCAGGTTCGGGCCCTCTTGATGGAGGTAAAACCTTACGTCCTGCTTCTGTTTATATTAATGGAGATGTATCGAGTACAGAGTTGATCTACCTCGAGATCGTAATATGTGTCTAACTTCTAAAGCTAGGTGTTCGATGTTGCGTTGATGTCCCCTACGGGCTAAAACCCTATGGCTTATATACACTCCAGGGAGGGTATCTAGGGCTACAAGGTCGGTATCTTGGAGTAAGGCGGCTGGAGTAATCTTGAAGCGTACTGCAAGTCTTCGGTAGAGGCAGCCTTGATCACGTCTCCCATGTGCGGCTTTCGGAGTCCATCTTGACTACGTACGGGGGCATATCGGCCCATCCGAGGAAACGGGCGGGCTAGGTTGGCACCCCCTAATCCAGGACACCGTCACCCATGCTCATCTAGATAGGAATGATGGTCAAGCATTTTGACCACATATTCGGATTCTTCTTATTTTTCTGATCATTTTTCATATATAAATTATTTTCATCCGAGTTACGGTTTATTTTATATGATTTTTCAAAATTTTATTGATTTTTTGGAATTTCTGGAATTATTTAATTCCGAATTATCCGAAACAGTGCAATGGTGACGTCAGCATGACGTCAATGTGACGTCAGCGGTCAACTCTGGCTGACCAGAGTCAAACCTGACTAGTGGGTCCCACTGGTCAGTGACTATTTAGACTAATAGAGGTTAATTTAATTAAACTAACCTAATTAATTAGTGGGGCCCGTATGTCAGTGGCTGATTAGTGAATAAATTAATTAACAAATTATCTATTTATTAAAAACGTTTAATTGGGGTGGGACCCGTGTGTCAGTGACACAGGTGCCCAGTCAGCCGAGTTGACTCGGTCAATTGGGCCCGCGGACCCACCAGTCAGTGGCACAGGCGTGGGCCAGGCCGTGCCACGTCGGCGACGACCGGCGACGTTGCCAGAGTTACTCCGGCGACCAAATTCCACGGCGGCGCGCACGGGCGAGGGCCGGATTTCGTCTACGGTGGGTTATTTCGGGCGGGGTTTGGTGCGTTCGAAAGCTGGGAGTGAGGCGCGTCGAATGGCGGTGGTCTCGTCGCCGGAGTCGACCGGAGTCGACGACGGCAAGCTCGCGGGCGGCGCCGGACTTCGGCCGTGGTCGGAATCGGCGATGGGGTTGGGTGCATTGGAACTGTACGGGCGAGCTGAGCACGGCTATGAGCTCGAACGAGCTTGACGGCGACGAGCCGCGCGGCGGAGCAAGCTACGGGCAGCGATGGCAGCGGCGGCTTCAAGCGCGAAGAGAGAGGGGAAAGAGGGGGGGAAGGTGCGCCAGCTCACCGTGAGCCTGTAGGGGGAGCAAAATGGGCGCGGGGGAGGCTCGACGGCGACGTAATCAACGGCGAGGCGGCGTCGGCCGTAGGAGGAAGACGGAGCCGGGGAGGTCGCTGCGGTGGCTCCCGGCTTCGGTTCGTTGGCGGAGACGGCGTAGTCGAGGACGGCGAGCACGATGGACTAGGCGGAGCGGCGATCGGGGCACGGTGGCCGCGGGATCGACGGCGGCGACGAGAGGAGCTCGCGGGAGCGGGGGAGAGAGAGCAAGCGCGCGAGAGGGAGAGGGGGAAATATGTCGGGGGGGACGGCTAGGGTTGCGCGGTGGCGTTCTTATCCTCCCCTGCGCCCTCCTGTAGCGTCGCGGGGCGAGCGGGCGCGGCTGGCACGGCTCACCGGCGACGGGGTCGGGTGCGGGCGACCGAGGAGGAGCAGTAAGAAGGAGGAGGACAAGATGGGCTGTGCCTGGCGGTTTGACTTAGGCCCAGTAGCGCGGCCGTCTTCTATTTTCTTTCTTTTCTTTTCTGTTTTCCTTTTTAGTTTCTGTTTTGCAAATAGATAGGCCCCTAATTGACTTTTGTAAAATATGAGTGTTGTCCACTTAAATACTAGACAATATTTAACACTGCCATAAATTGGTTTGGTGAATAAATAATTTTGTTTCATTTTTAGTTAAATGAAATGGATTAGTTATTGCTGTTTTGGTACTGTTTTGATGATGCTAGAGTCACTTAGTGATTTTTAGTGATGTTGTTTATCTTAACATAATTAGCTATGAATCATTTGCTATTTAATGAACATTTTTGTTCCCAAATTGGAACAACTTTTATTTTCACTTTAAACTTGAATTTGAATTTGATTTGGAATTTGAAATGAGATATGATGCTAATGATGATCAAGCACTATTAAGCATGGTGACTTGGCATTATCAAAAGGTGATTACTGTAGCTAATACATGGGGTGTTACAGCTCGAGATTTTTTATCTCGTGTTTCATACACCCCGCAATGTTAATCTAGCGACTTGAATAATCATACTTGATGTTGAACGTTGGTAGCTACGGTTTGTTTCAAACCTTAGAAGCCATGTAATACATAAAATCTTGTATGAACCGGTTAGAGGCGTCTAATTTGGTTTTGCAGGATGCATGTGCATGAGATGTGGTATAGTCTTCATCATTTTTAATTTATTTATGTATGAGATGACTATATGATGTAATCTATTAACATGACCTACATGTCATGATTCGGCATGATGGTTGGAGCCATATGATTGTCACCTTAATGACATGCCTGTCAACCTTGTTGTAATGCATTTATTTTATTAGCTATACAGATAGCAATATTATTTGATACATCGAAAAGGAGGTGACATGTTATGCGAAGGTGGACACTGACACAAAAGCTGTAAACGAAGACGGAGAAGGAAGAGCTAAAGAAACAGGCATGAGAAAAAAGTTCTGCCACGGCAACGTTTTTGGCTGAAATTTCGCGAAGACGATGAGTACTTCTCCGACAGGAGGGACTATGCCATATCATGCAATTATGAATTGCCTGAGATATTTATCCCTTATATTTACACTCTTCTGATTGCGTGGTAGTCTCTTTTATTAGGGTGATCTCTCACTTAAAATATCAATAACCAGAACTCAGGTCCTAGGTTGGCTAAGTGCAGCAAACAACCCTGCTCTCTAGCACGGCGTCCCACCTATTGCCTTTAGTCATGTTTATACAATTTTATGATTATGTCCAGAAGCACACTCCATCATCGCTTCGTCCAAAGCCGACCATCTGGTCCATCTCGCATCATCTCGCACCATGTCGCATGCCGGCAAGCCCAAGTCCACCATATAGTATAACATAACATATAAGCCCATAGTACGCTCGAGTATCTTGTATAATAACTAAGTGATCAACATCCCAGATAGATCACTACCCAGTAATATAAGCGTAGCAACACATGACAAGAATGTAGGGCCAACTGATATAACACAAGTATATCTATACTAGGCATGCTAGGATATCAGGTAAAGGCAACAACAGGCAACAAAATCACGCTATGCATAGGAATAGGAGAACATCTACCAATAATAACTGAATCGATAAGAAGCAAATGCGGGAAGCAAATAAATAACATGGCATCTAATGCAACACAAAATGCATGGCATGGCAAAATGTGGTGCTGATCTATCCCAAGGTATTACTACACAATTTAAATGAAGTGAGAATGCACCAAATAGCATTACCCCAACTCCAAATATTATTTATAAATTGTCCTATTAGAATTTTATTAGTAAACAGAATTTTAATGATTTTTATCATGCATGAAAATGACATATTTAGATAGAGCATATTTTTCTGATGAATTGTCATATATAATTTATATTTTTCTGAGTTAGTATGAATTAGCTATGAATTTCCAAATTAATGGTTTTTCTGGATTTACTAGAATTGTTTTAATTGTAATTATAAATATAAAAAAAAATTTATACTCAGCAGTGGCTTAGCCACTAAGAATGACAGGTGGGGCCTTGCCCAGTCAGCAGCCCAGTCAGCAGTCAGCTGCTGACTGGTCAAACTGACATGTGGGACCCAGGTGTCATTGACATGGGTTCATGAAATTAGTTTAATCAGCAATGGGGTCCACTGTCAGTGACTGTTAATAGGTGATTAAGCCTAATCCAATTATCTAACCAGTGGGGCCCACTGGTTAGTGACCTAGCGGCCGGTTTCAAAGGCAGTGCGCGCCGGCGACAACCGGACACGGCGGCGACGCGCGGGATCGCGTCTCCTACGACCAAACGAAGCGGCGCGACCTCCTATCGAACGAGTGTGTCATTGTGCGTCATCCATTGCAAGTGATTCGAGCGGGGGCGACCGGAATCGATGAGGACGACGACGACCGACGGTGGCTGGCGGTGGTGCTCGACAAGATCAAAGCTGCGGGCTCGGATTTGAGGATCTAAAGCACTGGGCGGCATCTAGGCGACGCCGCGAGCACGACAGCGACACCGGCTAGACTGGAGGTGGACTACAATGATGGCAACAAACTTGACGGTGGTGGCAAAGCTCGGATCAATGCATGGCGACGGCTACAACAACCTACAGCTCGAATTCGAGCTCTATCCAAGAGGCAGATCAAAGAGTAGCACACCCCGGAGCTCACGGTTAGCTCAGCTGTGGCTCGGGTGGTAGAGGTCCGGCGAATCGAACGGCAGCAGTGGCAATGATGGTTAAAGGAGAGTAATGATTGTGATGTCTCGGGGTGGTCCTAGCTCACGCACTTTGAGGTAGACGATCAAGACGACATGGCGAAGCTCCTAGACGTGCTCCTAGTTGGCGGGGAGGTCGGTGGCCACGCACACGATGACGAACATGGCGGCGGTGGCTCAGGCATCTACTAGAACGAAGTGGGTGAGCACGAGAGAGGATAAGTGGGGCTAGGGTTCACCATCGGGTCGAGGGCGACCTTAAATACCCCTCCTCGAGCTACTGTGGCGGCAGCTGATGCCGATCCGGCAGGCGAGAGCGCGTGCGAGTGCGATGATACGTCTCCAACATATCTATAATTTTTTATTGTTCCATGCAGTTATATTATAAATCTTGGATGTTTTTATAATCATTTATCATTTTTGGAGACTAACCTATTAACCTAGTGCCCAGTACCAGCTGCTGTTTTGTGCCCTGTTTTTGTTTTACAGAAAATCAATACCAAACGAAGTCCAAATGCCACGAAACTTTTTGGAGATTTTTTATTGGACAAGATAAACACTAGAAGCTTCGGGAGAGGGCCAGAAGATGAAGGAGAGGGCCACAAGGCACTAGGGCGCGCCCCGCGGGGGTGGCGCGCCCTGGTACCTCGTGGAGCCCATCCAGCTCCGTTTGACCTAATTGTTCCACTATAAATTCAGAAAAAAATCAGAAACCCCCAGGGGAGTCCACGAAATACTTTTGTCCACCGCTGCAAGTTTCTGTTTCAGAGAGATCCCATCTGGAGGCCTTCTCCGGTACTCCGCCGGTGGGGGAATCGATCACGGAGGGGTTCTACATCAACCTTGCTGCCCTTCCGATGATGCGTGAGTAGTTTACCACAGACCTTCGGGTCCATAGGTAGTAGCTAGATGGCTTCTTCTCTCTTTTTGATCTTCAATACAATGTTCTCCTTGATGTTCTTGGAGTTCTATCCGATGTAATCACTTTTTGCGGTGTGTTTGTTGGGATCCGATGAATTGTGAGTTTATGATCAGATTATCCATGAAATTATTTGAGTCTTTGCTGCACTCTTTTATGCATGATTATTATAGCCTTGTATTTCTTCTCCGATCTATTGATTTGGTTTGGCCAACTAGATTGATTTATCTTGCCATGGGAAGAGGTGCTTTGTAGTGGGTTCGATCTTGCGGTGCTCAATCCTAGTGACAGAAAGGGACATGACACGTATGTATCGTTGCTACTAAGGGTAAAAAGATGGGGTTTATTCATACGTGAGTTTATCTTGTCTACATCATGTCATCGTTCTTAAGGCATTACTCCGTTCTTATGGACTTAATACACTAGATGCATGCTGGATAGCGATCGATGTGTGGAGTAATAGTAGTAGATGCAGGCAGGAGTCGGTCTATATACATGATCATTGCCTTGGATATCGTCATGATTATTTGCTTTTCTATCAATTGCCCAACAGTAATTTGTCTACCCACCGTATGCTATTTCTATGAGAGAAGCCTCTATTGAAACCTATGGCCCCCGGGTCTATCTAAATCATATTACTAAAACCCTAAAAATATTGCTGCCATTTTCTTTTATTTATTTTATTTTGTATTTTTGTTTCAATCTATTTATCTATCACATACAATTTAATCTTGCAATTTACTGCCGAGAGATTGACAACCTCTCGTTTGTGTTGGGTGCTAGGATTTGTTGTTTGTGTGCAGGTACTGCTAACGAGGTGTTGCATGATTCTCCTATTGGTTCGATAACCTTGGTTTCATAACTGAGGGAAATACTTATCTCTACTGTGCTGCATCATCCCTTCCTCTTCGGGGAAATACCAACGCAAGCTACAAGTAGCAGGAAGAATTTCTGGCGCCGTTGCCGGGGAGACATCATCAACATCTATCAAGTACCTTTGCACAAACTCTCATCTCCTTGCATTTATTTTATTTGCCATTTGCCTCTCGTTTTCATCTCCCCCACTTCTAAAACGTTTTTACAAAAATACAAAAATATTTTCCGTTTGCCTTTTTGCTTGTTTGCTATCTTTGCTTGTGTTGCCATGTGCCTTCTATTTGCTTGCATCTTTGCTTGCTAAAAATCTATTGATATGGATCCTCATCCACTTGCTAATCTTTTCAAAAGACCCAATTAAGATGAACCAATTGCTAGTGAGTTGAGTGCACTTGATTTCCTCTATGTAGTTTTGCTTGAAAATCATGGATCTGAAAATTGTGATGAAGTGTTGAAAGAGGAAATTTATAAAGTGATTCCAGATAGCTCCCTGAATGAAAAGCATGATTGCAGTAATATTATCATAAATACTATTAATATCAATTGTGTTAATAACATGCAAAACTCCAAGCTTGGGGATGATGATTTTGTTATGTCCACTACTTAATGCAATGATCATGATTGGGTGATAATGCTTCTTATGATCTTGAAAATTTATTTAAGCCTCGTGATGAATATGCTACTGATAATAATATTTACAATAATAATTTTGGAAGAGTGTCAACTTTAGTTAAAGTTAATCCCACTATTTTGGAAGAGTGTCAACTTTGCATGCATATGGATCATGAAGAGAAAATTTTATATGATAGCTATTTTGTTGAATTTGATTATGATCCTACATGTAATTATTATGAAAGAGGAAAATATGGTTGTAGAAATTTTTATGTTACTCAATTACCTTTCTTGATATTGAAATTATTTGTGTTTCATTCTTCCTATTTGCATATCCTAGATGTTGTTTGTCTTGATAATTTGTTTTCCTATAAAATGCCTATGCATAGGAAGTATGTTAGACTTAAATGTGTTTTTCATATGCTTCATGATGCTCTCTTGTATTTCATTTATTATCTTTCATGTGAGCATCAATAAAATCTCAAGCCTATCTTCATAGCTATAAAGAAAGAGCTTGTTGGGAGGCAACCCAATGAATAAAATAATTTTTTTCTGTTATTGTGTGTTTTCACAATTATGCTACTGGTATAATTGTGTTTTTGTGTTTTTAATTAGTGTTTGTGCCAAGTAAAGCCTTTAGGATGATTTGGAAGATAATATAATTGATGCTGTTTGGAAACAGAAAGTTTTGCGTCCATTGCCCGAATTTTGTTTCTGTACTGGAGTATCAGAAAAATCTGAAATTTTTACACAGTATTGGTACATGAATTGCCCACGTTGTCCTAATTTTTCAGAATTTTTGGAGTTACAGAAGTATGGTTTTTAAATAGATTGCTACAGACTGTTCTGTTTTTGATGCACTACTTGCTTGTTTTCATGAATCTATGGATTGTATCGGGGGGTATAAGCCATGGTGAAGTTAGAGTACAGTAGGTATAATGGAAAACTAAAATATGAATGGGTTTGCAACAGTACCTATAGTAGTGATTTATTTTGTTATACTAACGGATCTCACGAAGATTTTGTTAAGTTTTGTGTGATTGAAGTTTTCAAGTTTTGGGTGAGATCACGATGGATGAAGGAATAAGGAGTAGTAAAAGCCTCAGCTTGGGGATGCCCGAGGCACCCCAAGGTAATATTCAAGGAAGACTCAAGCGTCTAAGCTTGGGGTTGCCCCGGAAGGCATCCCCTCTTTCTTCTGCCAACCATCGGTAATTTTACTTGGAGCTATATTTTTATTCGTCACATGATATGAGTTTTGCTTGGAGCATCTTGTATTATATGAGTCTTTGCTTTGTTTGCTTTTTAGTTTGTCACAATCATCTTTGCTGAACACACCTATCTTGAGAGAGCCACACGTTTATCATCATTTGTTAGAATACTCTATGTGCTTCACATAAATTTTTTGAGCTAGGCAGTTGCTCTAGTGCTTCACTTAAATCTTTTTGAGCACGGTGGTGGCTATATTTTGAAGAAATAAACTCTCATGCTTCACTTACATTATTTTGAGAGTTGATTAAAATTTTGAAGAAATGAATTCTCATGCTTCACTTATATTATTTTGAGAATTGACAAGATTAAAATTTTGAAGAAATGAATTCTCATGCTTCACTTATATTATTTTGAGAATTGATAAGATTGAAATTTTGAAGAAATATTTGCACTCTCATGCTTCACTTAAATCTTTTTGAGAGTTGATGATAGTAACGATAATTTGCACAAGATATGAAGTTGGTCCCAAAGTGATGAATATTCAAGTGGGATATAAATAAAAACTTTCATATAGATCATTGGATATGATAAGTGTGATTCCTTGCAATAGTTTTGCGATATAGAAATGATAATATGTGAGTCATGTTAGTGAGTAATTGTCATTTAGTAAGAATATTTGTGTTAAGGTTTGTGATTCCCTATGCATGCACGTTAAGTCAATAGTTATACAATGAAATTATATCCTACTTATGGTGCATTATTCGGTGTTAGTTGTGTTCAATGCATGTTTATGACCGTTTTCGTTTTTTGGTTGGTTGCTTCTCAATCTATTTGCTAGCCTTCATTTGTACTAAGCGAAAATACTACTTGTGCATCCAAACTCCTTAAACCCAAGTTGTGCCAAATGAGTCCACTATATCTACCAACATGCGGTATTTCAATGCCGTTCCAAGTAAATTTGCGTGTGCCAACTCTAATTTTCAAAATAATTTCCTGTTTTGTGTGCCCGTACCACTCATGAAGCGGCAGGGGGTGGCCATTATTTTCCATGCTAGGTGTGTTATTCTCACGATGAGTGTTTATTCACTTGTCATTGCACGAGAGAATGGTTGGTAATAGGGATGCCCAGTCCCACATGAAATCAAATTAATAACAACAAAATTCCTTGGAAAGTGTTGGTATGGAGGGCACCCGTGGATATGGCTAGCCATGGATTGTGAAAGAATGGTGGAAAGGAAATAAACTTGACTTTCTGCTTGGGAACCACCTATGATGTGTCTAGCATGGAAAATATTGGGAATTCTCGGTCGTTTTCGTTGACAGGAAAAGCATGCCTCTCGAAATATTTTTATCTCTTTAATTTCAGCTTTGAGCTCTTGCACATTTGACAAATCTCTACTTTCCTCTGCGAAGGGCCTATCTATTTACTTTTATTTATTTTTATTTATTTTTGAGTCTCCATCTTCTCTTACAAAAGCACAAACTAGAGAGCACTATTGTCATACTTGTGCATTGGATGTAGCTAATATTTGAGTGTGTTTCATGAATGGATCAATGATTGAGCACAATGGGCTAGGGATAACTTTCTTTAGCGTTGATATTTTGAAAGACATGGTTGCTTGTTAGCACGCTTGAGTATTTATATGTTCATGTCAAATTATAGACTATTGCTTTGAATCATTCAAGTCCAATGTCCATGCTACAAAAGAAAAGAATATGTGATGAATCTGATAGGTAGCATTCCACATCAAAAATTATGTTTTTATCATTTACCTACTCGAGGACGAGCAGGAATTAAGCTTGGGGATGCTGATACGTCTCCAACATATCTATAATTTTTGATTGTTCCATGATGTTATATTATCAATCTTGGATGTTTTTATAATCATTTACAGCAATTATATATCATTTTTGGAGACTAACCTATTAACCTAATGCCCAGTGCCAGTTGCTGTTTTCTGCCATATTTTTGTTTTACAGAAAATCAATACCAAACGAAGTCCAAATGCCACAAAACTTTTTGGAGATTTTTTATTGGACAAGATAAACACTAGAAGCTTCGGGAGAGGGCCAGAAGATGAAGGAGTGGGCCACGAGGCACCAGGGCGCGCCCAGGGGGGTGGCGCGCCCTGGTCCCTCATGGGTCCCACCCACCTCCGTTTGACCTAATTCTTCCACTATAAATTCAGAAAAAATCAGAAACCCCCAGGGGAGTCCACGAAATACTTTTTCCGACGCCGCAAGTTTCTATTCCAGAGAGATCCCATCTGGAGGCCTTCTCCGGTACTCCGCCGAAGGGGGATCGATCAAGGAGGGGTTCTACATCAACCTTGCTGCCCTTCCGATGATGCATGAGTAGTTTACCACAGACCTTCGGGTCCATAGGCAGTAGCTAGATGGCTTCTTCTCTCTTTTTGATCGTCAATACAATGTTCTCCTTGATGTTCTTGGAGTTCTATCCGGTGTAATCACTTTTTGCGGTGTGTTTGTTGGGATCCGATGAATTGTGAGTTTATGATCAGCTTATCCATGAAATTATTTGAGTCTTTGCTGCACTCTTTTATGCATGATTATTATAGCCTCGTATTTCTTCTCCAATCTATTGATTTGGTTTGGCCAACTAGATTGATTTATCTTGCCATGGGAAGAGGTGCTTTGTAGTGGGTTCGATCCTGCGGTGCTCAATACCAGTGACAGAAAGGGACATGACACGTATGTATCGTTTCTACGATGGGTAAAAAGATGGGGTTTATTCATACGTGAGTTTATCTTGTCTACATCATGTCATCGTTCTTAAGGCATTACTCCGTTCTTATAGACTTAATACACTAGATGCATGCTGGATAGCGGTCGATGTGTGGAGCAATAGTAGTAGATGCAGGCAGGAGTCGGTCTACTTATTTTGGACATGATGCCTATATACATGATCATTGCCTTGGATATCGTCATGATTATTTGCTTTTCTATCAATTGCCCAACAGTAATTTGTCTACCCACCGTATGCTATTTCTATGAGAGAAGCCTCTAGTGAAACCTATGGCCCCCGGGTCTATCTAAATCATATTACTAAAACCCTAAAAATATTGCTGCCATTTTCTTTTATTTATTTTATTTTGTATTTTTGTTTCAATCTATTTATCTATCACATACAATTTAATCTTGCAATTTACCGCCGAGAGATTGACAGCCTCTCGTTTGCATTGGGTGCAAGGATTCATTGTTTGTGTGCAGGTGCTGCTAACGAGGTGTTGCGTGATTCTCCTAATGGTTCGATAACCTTGGTTTCATAACTGAGGGAAATACTTATCTCTACTGTGCTGCATCATCCCTTCCTCTTCGGGGAAATACCAACGCAAGCTACAAGTAGCATGCGGCCGCGTCGACAGGTGGAGGAGGACGATGACTGGTGCTGCAGGCTGGGCCGGGCTTGCTCCTGTAGCAAGCAGGCCATGAGTGCATAGTTGTTTTTTGATTTTTCTTTTCTTTTTTGTAATTGCTTTAGTTACTGCTTTGGAATTATTTGAGGTACCAAATGAATTTTCATTTGGGTGAGACTTTTCATGTGATACAATGGCTATATTACAAAGGCACATACTAGATTTCGTAATATTTGGATTTGCATTTTTTATTTGGATTTCTTTGGTATTATTGGAAATGGCTATGATTCATTTGAAAATACTATTTCAATTGTTTTTCAAACTTCAAGATTTTCGAGAGATGACACACATAGTCTTTGGGTTTATAAATTACTTCTGAAATTTTTGGAAAACATTTTTGGCTGACATTATTTATTTAATTTGAGGCTTGAGTTAATTCCTCATATCAAATTAATTTAATTTAAACATGGTGACATGGCAAATTAATTAGCAAAATTATTGTACCATAATTTAGGGATGTTACAACTCTCCTCCTCTTAAAGAAATCTCGTCCCGATATTTAAGAGGTAGACGGAAACAGAGAGGGGTATTCAGAACGAAGACGATCTTCATGCTCCCAGGTGACTTCATCTTCAAAGTGGTGAGACCACTGGACTTTGAGAAACTTGATAGTCTTCTGGCGAGTGCGACGTTCAGCTTGATCAAGAATACGAACAGGATATTCTAGATACGAGAGATCTTCAAGAAAATCAAGCATTTCATGATCCACAGCATGGATAGGATAATTGAAGTAGCGGCGGAGTTGAGAGACATGAAAGACATCGTGAACCTTTGAAAGATTTTGTTGCATTTCCAATTGATATGCCACTTCTCCACGTCTGGCGCGAACGCGGAATGGACCAATGTAGCGAGGAGCCAATTTTCCCTTAATACCAAAGTAGTGAATGCCTTTCATAGGAGTAACCCGGAGGTAAGCTTGTTCAACTAGTTCATAAGCCATTTCTTGGTGACAACGGTCATAGAGACTCTTCTGACGAGACTGAGCTGTCTTCTGGTGTTCACGAACAATACGAACTTGCTCTTTGGCATCGCGGATGATACCTGGACCAATGAGCTATCTTTCACCAGTTTCAGACCAATTCAAAGGTGTATGGTATTTACGTCCATACAGACCTTCAAATGGTGCCATCTACAGACCAGCTTGATAGATGTTGTTGTAGGAGAATTCAGCATATGCAAGACTTTCTTCCCATCTCTTGCCAAATGATATGACACATGCCCGGAGCATATCTTCGAGGACTAGATTAACCCGTTCAACCTGACCACTAGACAAGGGATGAAAAGCTATGATAAAGGATAGATTAGTTCACGTAGCTTCCTGAAAACTTTCCCAGAATCTACAGGTAAAGAGGGTTCCACGGTCGGAGTTGATTTGCAATGGAACACCGTGGAGCGAAACAATTCTGGAAACATATAAATCTACCAACTGACTAGCAGTAATGGTTTCCTTGACGGGTAGGAAGTGAGCCACCTTGGAAATGTGATCAATAACAACAATAATGGCATCATGACCCTTCTGTGATCTTGGGAATCCATTGATGAAGTCCATTCCAACTTTGTCCCATTTCCATTCATGAATAGCAAGAGGTTGCAGAGTTCCAGCAGGTCTCTGATGTTCTGCCTTCATGTGACAACAGATGTCACATTCAGCAACATACCGAGCAATATCTCTCTTCATTCGGGTCCACTAGAATCTTTGACAAAGGTCCTGATACATCTTGGTACTACCCGGATGAATCGAAAGAGGTGTTTCATGAGCTTCTTTGAGAATTGTCTTTCGTATATCTTGATGCTTAGGTACCACAAGGCGGCCTTCAAAAAATACGTATCATCCAAAGTGGAGCAAGTGGGATTCCCTTCTGTAATTCTATGCTTGATGTGGTGTATTCTGGTGTCATACAGCTGAAGAGTTCTAACTATATCTTCAAGAGTTGGTTTGATGACTAATGTACACAAATAACCAAGAGGAACAATCTCGAAGTTCAGTTGACGGAGTTCTTCATAAAGAAGTGGTTGATGTTGTTGTACCATGAGGTTGTTGTAGTAGGACTTGCGACTTAAGGCATCAACCATTACATTAGCTTTGCCTGGAGTATAGGAAATGCCTACATCGTAGTCTGTAATCAACTCAATCCATCTTTGCTGTCGAAGGTTCAGATCTGGCTGAGTGAATAAGTATTTCATACTTTGATGATCAGTGTAGATCTCACAACGATTACCAAGGAGGTAATGCCACCATAATTTCAAAGCATATACCATGGCTGCAAGTTCGAGATCATGCGTTGGATAATTCCATTCATGCGTACACAACTGGCGAGAACCACAAGCTATCACATGACGGTCTTGCATAAGGACAAAACCTAATCCTTAACTAGATACATCACCATAGATCACAAAGTCCTTGTGAACATCCGGAGGAACAAACACTGGGGCAGAAGTTATCTTGTCTTTCAAAGTTTGGAAACTTTCCTGACATTGAGGTGTCCACTTGAATTTCTTGTCTTTGTGGAGAAGATCAGACAACGGCTTAGCAATTCTGGAAAAATTCTCGACAAAGCGACGATAATAGCTAGCGAGTCTGAGAAAACTTCTGACTTGCTTTACGGTATGCGGTGGAGTCCAAACAAGAATAGCCTGAACCCGTTCTGAATTAACAGCAATGCCGGCTGCAGAGATCATGTGTCCTAGGTAGGTCAGTTCAGATAACTAGAATTCACACTTGGAAAATTTGGCGTATAATTGATTTTCATGAAGCTTCACCAGTACAAGCCGAAGATGCTCGGCATGTTCTATTTCATTCTTGGAATATCTAAGAATATCATCAAGATAAACCATGACAAACTTGTCGAGGTAGTGCATGAAGATATAATTCATCAGTCAAGAAAAGAAGCTGGCGCATTGGTTAAACCAAAGGACATGATGGTGTACTCGTATGAACCATATCGAGTAACAAAAGCTGTTTTCGGAATGTCCTCTTTATGAACACTAATCTAATGGTATCCTAACCTCAACTCAAGTTTGGAGAAGACGGATAAACTGGCTAGTTGATCATATAAGTCATTGATTCGTGGAGGTGGGTATTTGTTTTTTATCGTCGCATGATTAACAAGGCCGTAATCAACAACCAAACGATCAGTTATGTCCTTCTTCTTAACAAAGAGAGGGGGGAACCCCATGCAGAAGAGCTAGAGCGAATGAAGTCTTTGCGTAATGACTCTTCGAGTTGTTTCTTAAGCTCAAGAAGTTCATGTTGAGACATCTTATATGGGCATTTATCAATAGGAGCAGTGCATGTTTTCAAGTCGATAACGAACTCAACATCCCTTTCAGGTGGCATTCCTGGTAGTTCTTCGGGAAAGACATCCGGAAAGTCACAGACTACCGGGTTGTTCTCGATGTTATCAAGAGGTGAGGCATTCAGAGCATACAACTGAGAGTCAGCGGTATGGGATGAGAATTCGACTATCAGGCCAAAAGGGTGTGTAAGTTGGACTGTCTTAGTGGCATAGTCGATCAAAGCTCGATTTTCTTTCAACCAAGTCATATCGAGAATGAGATCTTTGTTGGAATGCCCGAGGGCAATGAGAGAAGCAAGGAATACTAGACATCCAATTTCGATCTATCCTAAGGTATTACTACACAATGCGGGATCTATCGATAAGAAGCAAAATGCGGGAAGCAAATAAATAGGAGGGCAACTAATGCACCACAAAATGCATGGCATGGCAAAATATGGTGCTGATCTATCCTAAGGTATTACTACACAATTTAATTGAACACCAAATAGCATTACCCCAACTCCAAATATTATTTATAAATTGTCCTATTATCATTTTACTAGTAAACAAAATGTTAATGATTTTTATCATGCATGAAAATGACATATTTGGATAGAGCATATTTTTCTGATTATTTTTCATATATAATTCATATTTTTCTGAATTAGTTATGAATTTCCAAAGTTCAATGGATTTTCTAGAATTGTTTTAATTCTAATTATAAATACTAAAATACTTTTTATACTCAGCAGTGGCTTAGCCATTGAGAATGATAGGTGGGGCCCTGCCCTGGCAACAGCCCAGTCAGCAGTCAACTGCTGACTGGTCAAACTGACAGGTGGGACCCAGGTGTCATTGACACAGGTTAATAACAGGTTAATTAAATTAGTTCAATCAGCAATGGGGTTCACTGTCAGTGACTGTTAATAGGTTATTAAGCCTAATCTAATTATATGTCCGGCCGGGCCCACTGGTCATCACCACACACCCCTAAGTTGCTCGACTCTGCAGAGCTAACATTGAGTGCCGAGGGTGATACCTCTTATTTCAGTCCCGATGATGCCTCTGTAGTAAAGCTAGTCAGATGTGGGTTACCGAGGGTGATTCCTCTTCCCCACCTCCGATGAAGCTTCTGTCGTGCAACCCCGCAAGTGTGAATACCATCGAGGGTGATTCCTCCGGATTCAAATTGACGGATACATCTGGTGGGAATCCAACGAGGGTGATTCCTCAGATTCCTACTTGATGTTATGGACACACGGTTACTTGCACTTTATTTCTGATCCTTGATAAAGACGGGTCGACCCCGAGGGGTACCCGCGAGATATATGTTGTCGGGTTGACCATGAGGGTGCTCGAGAGATGAATACGTGGCACGGCCGGGCATTCTTAGCCCTTGCCGTATGTCCACGAGACGGGGCGACGGGGTCACAGGATCGTGAGTCTCTACTCGTTTCCGCGCGCTCCTAACGCACTAAGGGTTAGGATATGTGATATGAGTAGGCCTCTGGCCTTTTCGTGCTAACCAACACGTGGGAATAATATGGGTACTCAGCGTCGTATGTATCAGCCGAAGTTCTTCAGATGTCAGCGATTGAGCGGCGCGCACCGGGTTGGACTGGTAACGCTCGCGCTTGTATTAAGGGGGCTAGGTCTGCTCCCGGCCTCCCACGCAATGCGCAGGAGTGCAAAGGGCGACGGGCCCAGGACCGCTTCGCACTTAGGATGTAGACCGGCGTGCTAGCCTCTCTGTTGAACCTAGGTAGGGCTACGACGTGTCGATAGTCCGAGGCCGGGCATCGACTGAGCAAGTGTGTCCGGCCAGAGTCATCGAGCGTGTTGGGTAAATTGGTGCACCCCTACAGGGAAGTATATCTATTCGAATAACCGTGTCCACGGTAATAGGACGCTCGGAGAATATCCCGATCTTCTACAACTAGAAATGGTTTGGTTATGTAAGCTCCGGGATCGCTTTCTCACAGGGAGTCGAGGAAGGATCTCTGGGCGTGGCTACTTGTACTTGTTACTACTGCTATATTTATGTACTAATCTGCACTCTTCACATGCTGCAAGACCGCTGAAGATGCTAGACTTCGCTAGGCTAGATCCTCTCTCTATTCTGGCATTTCTGCAGTCTAGTCCACATATACAGCCATACTTTGATACCGATGCATATTTAGAATAGATCTGATCTAAGTCTTGCGAGTACTTTGGATGAGTACTCACGGTTGCTTTGCTTCCCTTTTCCCACAATACACGATGCTGCGACCAGATGATGGAGCCCCGGAGTCAGCCGCCCCAGTCGACGACTACTACTACCCTTCTGGAGGAGCATACTACTACGTGGAGACCGCCGACGACCAGGAGTAGATAGGAGGCTCCCAGGCAGGAGGCCTGCGCCTTTTCGATTCGTGTCATTGTTTTGCCCCGCCTGTTTAGGGCTTATCTGTTTTATTTTTATATATCTGTACTCAGATATCTAATGCTTTCGCTGATGCTTGTATGCTCAAGCTTATGTATTCGAGCCCTCGAGGCCCCTGGCTTGTAATATAAAGCTTGTATGCCTTTTATTTATGTAGAGTTGTGTTGTGATATCTTCAAGTGAGTCCCTAGGCTTGATCGTGAGCATTTGCGTGTATGATTAGTGCACGATTAAGTCGAGGGCGTCACAGGTCAGTGACCCCGCGGCCAGTTTAAACGGCAATGCACGTCGGCGACCAAATGGAGTTGTGCGACCTCCTATCGAACGAGCGCGTCGTTGGACGTTGTCCAGTGCAAGTGGTTCGAGTGGGGGTGGCCGGAATCGATGAGGACGACGATGACCGACGGCGGCTGGCGGTGGTGCTCGACGGGATCGAATCTGCTTGCTCAGATCCGAGGATCTAAAGTGCTGGGCGGCATCTAGGCGACTCCACAAGCACGAAAGCGACACGGGCTCGACTCGAGGTGGACTACAACGATGGCAACGAGCTCGACGGCGGTGGGAGAGCTCAGTTCAATGCACGGCGACGGCTACAACTACCTACAACTCGAATTCGAGCTCTATCCAAGAGGTTGATGGAAGGGTAGCTCACCCCGGAGCTCGCGGTTAGCTCAATTGTGGCTCAGGTGGTCGAGGTCTGGCGAATCGGGCGGCGGCAGTGGCAACGGTGGTTGAAGGAGAGCAACGATTGCGACGGCTCGGGGTGGTCCTAGCTCGTGTGCGTTTTGGTTGATGATGAAGACGACACGGCGCAGCTCGTGGACGTGCTCCTAGCTGGCGGGGAGGTCGGTGGACATGCAGACGACGACGAACATGGTGGTGACGGCTCGGGCGTCTACCAGAACGAATGGGGCGAGCACAAGAGGGGAAGAAGTGGGGGCTAGAGTTTACCACCAGGTCGATTGTGACCTTAACTACCCCTCCTCGAGTTACTGTGGCGGCAGCTGTCGCCCATCCGGCCGGCGAGAGCACGCACGAGTGTGGCCGCGCCGATAGGTGGAGGAGGACGACGACTGGTGCTGCAGGGTGGGCCGGGCTTGCCCCTGTTGCAAATAGGCCGTGAGTGCACAATTGGTTTTTTTCTTTTTTGTAATTGCTTTAGCTACCACTACTAGAAAAAAGGCTGTTAGTGGCGCACATATTTTGGCTATTAATGGCGCACTATAGGTGCGCCACTATTATCACGCCACTAGTAACAAATACTAATGGCGCACCACTGGTGCGCCATTAGTATCCCAGATAATAGTGGCGCGCCACATAGTGCGCCATTACTATGTCTACGGTGCGCCATTACTATGCCTCCTAGGGGCCATATATACATTCACCTATGCCCCCAAGTGCGCCATTACTATGCCCCATAATGCGCCACTGGTATTTAGGCTTGGTGCGCCACTAATGTTCAATATGGTGCGCCACTACTATGAATATTAGGAATTTTTTTTTTTGATTTTCTGGTATTTTCACAGGTTACAAAATACAATATACAGCACAGAAAAATATGCACAGAATATATAGTACAATACAGCACCACAATTAGTCAAGTATAAACATCACATAATATATACAATTCATCATATTAGTCTCCGAATTCGAAATAGTGAACAAACTTCAAACATTAGCGAAGTTTAGGTCTCGAGACCGCGAGTAGCGAGTTTGTCGTCACATTACAAAGTCGATATCGATCATCTAAACTACCATCACATAGAAGAGAGCTGCGGTCACGATGAGCATCATCGCGATGAAACTGGTCTTCATCCAGTTCCTCCTCCGCTCCCTCCTCTCTCCCGCTAGATAGCACGCGTATCTAGCTTCCGCCTCCGCCCTAGTGGTGTACCCTTTGTAACTGTTACCGCTGAAACGGTGAACCTGTCTCCGACACTCCTCCCAGTCGTCGTAGACTCCGGGAACCTCACCCTTGTACACGACATACGACGGCATCTCTATGCACTAGACAAACAAAACGTTAGTAGCAATTCATAGATAATATATAAGCAATATATAAGTATGCAACAAAAGGATCAGAAGAGAAAAGCAACACATTAATAGCACGATTCATGGTCCTACTAATAAATAGCATCGATTACATATAAGTTGAACGACTGTCCAAACTAAAGAGACATACAAGTTCATTAAAGTTTAATTACAACATGAGCTAATCGATATTTCAGAACTACATAGCATCAATACTTTCGACTCGACTCAGGGACCGGAGCGTGGATGAAGCCGCCGTCTTTTGTGATGGTCATGAATGTGCAGTCGTTGTCAGCCTGCATTTGTAGCGTTGTTTCTATTTCACTGTTGGACGGTTGATAGTTGAGGTAGAACTGCCCCGAGGTACGTAGGACATCTTGATAGATGATTTCCGCAAACTCCGACTGGATGCGAAAGAATTCTTATCTGATGTCCTCGTCCTGGATTGCCGACAAGTGTGCGGCCCATTCTTTGAGATTATTTGGTAGCATAAGGTGATGATGGTTCCGTACGATCGCCCGCATGTGATGGAGGGCGTAGTAGGTGTCCTTCTGACTGCCAGGCAGCTGCTTGACGCAGGGGAACGTCGTTACGTGGGTGAACACGTGCTTGCCGTACCTACAAATTGGCCTCCTGAAGGTGCCTCCAGATTTGGCGTAGCCGGGGAGAGCATCATCAAGAACTTTCTTGATATTTGTGTAGTCTTTCTTCGACTGACGGTCCGAGTCGAAATACGTGGCCATGGAATATTTCGGGCTTAAGAGGATGAGTGTGCAATGTGTGTCACTGCACAAAACATGGAATGTTAGAAAAAAAAAGAACGATCGAAATCTAAGAAATCATATGTTACGGGGCGGTGATGACTTACTCGGAAAAGTAAGGCACGAGGAAGTTATCCTTATCTGGGTTCGCCAGAATGACGCCTTCGAGGTATGAACTCGCGACTTGCCGGTCCCCAGCGCTGCCCAAGATCTTGGCACGCATGTAGAAGGGGTCGACTATCACGATGTCCGGGGTCTTGTCTCTAATGATCCGCATCTCCTTACTGAGCGAAAATAGCCAAATGAAGGTGTAGTGCAGTGGATAAAGGTTAAACATAGTGAAGATGTCATCAAACCACAGGACGATCATACGCCCGATGGTGCTATCGACAAAGCCCTTGCCCTCTGGCACCTTGGCCACAAAAACCGGGTATGCCACATCATTCTCGGAGAGACGCCGCTTCTCCATAGAAAGAACACCGTCATGCAGACTCTGCATAGCACCGGTTGCAGCATTGAGCAGATTAGTCGGTAGCATCGGCCTACCCGCCACATGCACCCTCCTCGAGATATCCTTAGGTATTGGTGGCCCGTCCTGAGCACGGATCGTACTCGGTGCCGGCTGGCTCGCACCCTTGTTATTTTTTCTTTTCCGTCCCTTCTGCTTCTTCTGCTGTAATGGGATCGAGTTCTGCTCAGAGACCACCTTCTTGAGAGTGTTGGGGCTGATAATATTTCGCACCTCGACTATTTGAGTCTCGGTGAAGGCGGCAGCTGGAGGCGTCTCCTGAGAACTGAACAGACGACACCTGTTGCAATTGGGTTTCTCCGCGGTACCAGCTAGATCGCGATCGTCTTTTGCAGGGTTGGGTTCTTGAGAAAGAGGCCCCAAGAATTCGTCACCGTACCCATGTTCGTTGCTGTACTTATCGACGTTGGAAAATGTACCGTCGTCGTCGTCCGGATCCTGTGCCATATGCATGTCCGGATCAGCTGACGGCGGTAGCGTTGTGGCGGTCTTGCCATGGCTTGGCGCCGGCACGACTGGCGGTGTTGTCTGTGGGGTGGTGTCCCCCGCCCCCAAACGAATCTGGCTCTTCGGCCAAAGCATGGACCAGTTTAAGCAGGCGCTGAGGGTCATCACATCATCTTCGTCGGCCCCAGGGGGTCGATACGGAGGTAACAAGTCGTCGCAGCCCCGCAGCACCCGAACCAGTTGAACCCTATACACGGTGGGTGGCATCAGATTACTGTGGAACACGCGGTTGCCCGGTTCAACGATTTTGGCCTTGGCGACATCGATCAACTCGCCGTCCACGAATTGCAGGAGAGTGCATGGAACGTTGGCGGCGCCCTGCGAAAACATGTAGGGCGTCAGGGCTGCCCAGTCAAAGGTCAAAGTCATCGGCCGAGGCTTAGTTACCGTGATGGCGTCGAGCTCGGCTAATGTCGAGGCACCACCAACGGCGGGCGTGCAAGTGAAGGAGGGGCCGCTTGCTGCCGCGGTGCCGGCCGGCGTATTCTTCCCACACCCGGGTGCATTAAGCTCCAATACTGGCGCCATCGCCGGAGACACGAATGCCGCCTCCGCCGGAGACACCAATGCCGGCGCGTTGTGCGAGTTGCTGCCCGTGAAGCTGGGAATCGGGGGCGGCCCCTGTTGGCCGCCCGCAATCCACCCCCGCAGCCCCTCAAGCAAGGAAGGCATAATGGCGGTGATCGTCGCTCCCAGTTGGTCTCGCACTTGCTCTTGGACTATCTCCGGAATCCGCGCCACTTGTGCCTTGAGTTCTTTAACCTCGCGCTCCTGGCTTTCCGAGCTGGTCTTTCTCTCCTTTCGCCCAGCCTTATGGAATTCCGACCATTTCGTGGACAAGCCTTCGCCGGCCACACGACCAGCTGACGACGGCTTACTGAACTTATCCTTGTGTTTCATTACGTTCAACGCCCTATTTAAAGTGGTGTCCCAAGGGACAGACGGGGAGCTCTGAGACCCCGCGCTACTGCTTTCTGTTTCCTGCGGAAGGAACGTGAACCATTTAGAAATTTGGCTTCATTAATTAGAATGCAACCATATGGAGCTAATTACGCGGGGGTGTATTCCTTACCAGAACACGCTCAAGATCCTTCACCTTCGGATCCGTGGTAAGCTCCTTTGTTACCGGGTCCACCTTGTACCGGGCCCTGACATAGTTCCTGGTCTGCTTTTCATGGTATTTATCGAAGAGGGACGGTAGGCCTTGCTGGGAACGCTCCGCGTCCTCCTTGTCCCATTTAGGTTCCGCCACTCTGTAACCGCCGGGACCGAGTTTGTGGACCCCTAAGTTCAAGTCCCACATATCTTTCCCCCACTGACTTGATTCCGCGGATGCGTTGCTCTCGCACTTGATCTTGAACTCCAGGTAGTCAGCTTCGGTGATCGAAGGATTTTTCTCCTTGATCTTCTCATAACTATCACCTCTTAGAATCATTCTCTTCACCGCGACTCTCCAAGTAGCCAGGGCTGTGCTCATCTTCGTGAGGGCGGCACTGTTCACTTTATTCCCTGAGAGGCGTGTGTTTGCGAAGTCACCGGGGAACTTGTATCGTTCGTGCAGCTTCGTGAAGAGGAGGTTGCGCAAATTCCCTCGGTCACGATGCCTTAGGTTCTCGGTGTTGATCGAGACGGTGCTCCGGAGAATGCACCCGAGTTGTCCCGCGTACCCACCGACTAATACTTTGGGCGCCGTTGGATGCCCACTGGAGGACACTTCAGTAAATTCCTCCTTGACGGTGCCGAGCACGTTCGGGCGCCGGTCCTTCCGTTGCCTCTTCGGTTGGCTGCCATTTGTGCGTTCGCTGCCATCATCAGTGGTGGCATCCCCGGCGGCACCATCAGTGGTGTCATCCCCGACGCCACTAGGGGTTGTGTAGTCGGGATCGGTGTCTTCCGCGGCGTCCTCATAGCGGTGAGGTTCTTCCTCCATCTCCTGGGACAGCTCCCAGAATGGCTTGCCCGAACCGCCGGCCTCATCGTTGTTGGCCATGTTCGCTCTAAATAGGAAAAAATGGCTAATAATTAGTGCCATGGTGATCTTAAGCACATTGCTCCTGCTTTGTTGGGACCTGATAATGCTCGGGTATTTTCTTTCTAAAAAAACATTCTTATTTTAATTTGACTTCACAAAAAAAGAACCTCTTGTTTTACTTTAATTTGTATCTATCCTCGGAACAACATTCCAAGATATCTGAAGTACACTCAAAATAATTGTCATGACAAGAAAGAATAGTGTCCTAAAACTATTAATAGAGCATGGCATGGGTAATTTCATTGACAGGGGTAATTTAGCTGGCAACATAAATTCTAGGAAAAATTCGGCATGACCTTTGCTAAAAAAGGTCATGCCGGAGTGCCAGAAATTTGCCGGACGGAAATTAATCAACGTTCCGGCAAAACATTGGCAACTCAATGTACCTGCACATAAACCCCAAACCAAAAGGATACAGCCCAGCAAGGGAGCCCAATCCAGTGGATATGCACTACACAGCCGTAGGAGCAGGGGTGAAGAACCCAGCGAGCTGTCATCACCACAGCAACCAGAACAACAGTATTGGTTCACGGGAGCACATGAACAAGCACCCACGTGTGTGACAGACCAAGCATGGGGAGGGGCAATTTTTGTCCAAACGAGAGTGCCAACTCATGTCTTCATATACAGACTTGAGCTTTTATGGTTGGTTGGTGTTTTTACCTTGGTGGAATTACTGGCGGAGTGCTTTCTTTCGGACCGATGTTTCTGCTCCTTCTCTAGCAAGCACAGCAGCCTCTTGTCCGCTTCGTCCAGAGCTCTATTCTCCTCGAATAGCAACTTAACCTTGAATTGAAAAACGCAAGAAACTTCTGACTGTCAGAACCACGTTAGTTTCGCACAAATCTATTGACATTCACTGAGAAGGCGAGGTGGAGAACATGGCTGTTGCAAGGACAAGAGAGGTTTAGTATATATCGTACCTCCTCCTCTGCTTTGTTTAGGTTGGTATTGAGTATCTCCTTGTCCCTCTGCAGCGCTTGCACTTGTTCAGTAAGCTGCGCGTGAGTAAGATGAATGTTGGAGGATTAGGTTAAACAGCACCACATAAATAGGTGGACAACCAAGCACTGCACTAGTAATTACAAAGCAGCCACCGCAGTAGCATATATCATGCAAGCAGAATGTTCAATGAATTGCAGATCTAATACTGATGCGCACCTACATTTTCTTTCTTTTCCTAATACAAGGCAAGGGAGGGAGGGCTCTTCTGCACGTCAAGGTAGCTCGGCTTCGTGCCACTGGAGCAGCCAAGATACCAAGAGAAATGAACAACACACTTGTCAGACCACCAGAACAAGAAATTCAGTTAACTGTTAACTGCATCCCCTTCTTCAGAGAGAGCTCAGATTCTGAATTTTCCCAGTAAATAGCGGAGTTAGGAAACTAAATTACTAATGGGTGAGGTGGTTACGCCGCACAGTACTCGCTGCTCCTGAGCACCAGGTCCCTGAACTCGTCCTGGGATTGGCATACAAGCGGCGACCATCCACCATCAGATGTACTCTAGTCAGAGATGGAGATGGGGATGGTGAGCGGATGGGGATACATACCTTCGTCCGATTCTTGTGCTGCTCTTGTTGTTGAGGCGACGGGGTCGGGGTCGGGGGAGACGGGGGAGACGGGCGCGGGGGCGCGGGGTCGCCGGACAGGAGGAGCGGCGCGTGAGGAGGAGCACAAAGAAGGCGCAGACGCCGTACACGCCGGCAACACCTTCCCCTGCGACAAGATAGAAGGCGTCAGGCAGGCGGAGCCATGCGCGAACAGAGGCGGGGAGGGAGGGAGAGGAGTGGTACGGTGTTGCGTCGCTGCTCAGGACGGCCTTGTGCATCGAGAACAGAGGAGGACGGGGGGAATGGAGGAGCAGGGAGGAGTGAGGAGGAGGGAGGAGAGTACCTGTGGGGGCTGAGCGGGCGGCGGGAGCGGGGTCGCGGGGTCGCCGGAGACGGGCGCGGGGTCGCCGGAGACGGGGAGGCGGCGGGGGCGCGGGGGGGTCAAGGGGGTGTACTGTGTGGGGAGGCGGGGAGGGGAGGGGAGGATACCCTAATTTAGGGTAGAATGATAGCAATGGCGCACCTTTTAGGGGTGCGCCATAAAAACAGGTATATCAATGGCGCACCTCTTAGGGGTGCGCCATAAACATCGTGAGAGCAATGGCGCACCTCTTAGGGGTGCGCCATAAACATCGTGATAGCAATGGCGCACCTTATCCTGGTGCGCCATTACTAACATTTTTTTATTTTTTTGAATTTTTACTTGCATGTAATAATTTAAGATTTGAGATAAAAGAAAAGGAAAATGCAAATGGAGTGATAAAATCTTATAAAAATAAGATTTGATATTATTGATTTATTTCTGATTTTATAAAATTGGTTTGAACCAATTTGACAGAAGTAAAATGATAGGCAATTGAATTAAATTCAAATGAGATTTGAACTACACTTGAATTTTCCAGGAACTGAAGTTCAAATGTAAATTCATGGAAATCAAGGGAAGGCCAAAAGAAACCATTGTGCCAAGATTTAGAATTAGATGACATGGTTGAAATCAAGTGACATGAAATAACAGTCATCAAAGATTGAGCTTGCCACTGACACACACACGCGGCCGACACGTCGTGATTCGATCTTAGCTATCTTTTCACAATCTTCTTGCCCTTCTTTCTCGCGGTTGAATAATTTAGCCCCGGAACCCCTTGAATTCTTCTCTTGAACGGACGTCCTTTAGGTAGGGTGGTCATGCTTCTTCTTGTGGTGTATGGTACTTCATCGTCGTCGTCATCTTCCATCTTCGGGTCGCCGTACTTGTCGAAGTCTTGCTCATTGGCGACTCCATCCATTCCGATGATGTTCCTTTTGCCTCTCCTCACGACAACACGACTAGGCTTTGACGGGTCGGTAATGAAGAAGCATTGGTCCACTTGGCAAGCCAGTACCCATGGCTCATTTTTCGCGGTGACGTTTGCGCCCGCGGTCTTGGATTTGGCTTCGGCTATAACCATGGTGGTGAAATACCGGTCTTCTTTTAGGACGCTCTTGGCCCATCTGACACGGAACATCGGGACCTTCTCTCCAGTGTAGCTCAGCTCCCAGATCTCCTCGATCCTTCCGTAGTATCTGTCCTTGTCGTTACCGGTGTAGGATTCCATCGTTACCCCGGAGTTCTGATAATCGCTCTTCATGTCCTTTTCCTCGGTGTAGAATGTGTAGCCGTTGATATCGTACGCCTCATAGGTCATCAGGTTGTGCTCGGCGCCCTGTGACAAGGCGAAAATGAGTTTTTCTTCCGCGGAAGAATCCTCATGTAAAGGGTACGACAGAAGCTTGTCCTTGAACCAACGCGTGAAACATGAGTTGTGCTCTTTGATTATATCTCCGTCCGTCCTCTGTTGGCCTCGGTCATTGTACGTCTTCTCAATAAAGGTTTTGTGCTCTACCACCCAAGGATCGACCACGTCTATGTGTTGTAGCGCGACTAGGTTTGCTCTTTCAAAGTCGGCGAGTCGACCCTTGAAGTCGACATGCATTTCGCGGCGACCCTCGTGGTGACCCCATCTAGCGAGCCTGCCGAGGTGCCTGTTGACGGGCAGACCAACGGGGTTCTCGATGCCTAGATAATTCGTGCAGAAGGAGATGAACTCTTCGGTCAGAAAGCCCTTGGCTATGCTTCCATCTGGACGTGCCCTGTTGCGAACGTATCCTTTGATGACACCATTCATCCTTTCGAACGGCATCATGCTGTGCAGGAACGTCGGCCCGAGTTGGATGATATCCTCCACGATATGGACCAGCAGATGCACCATAACGTCAAAGAATGCGGGCGGGAAGTACATCTCAAGCTCGCATAGTATCACCACGATCTCTTCCTGTAACCTTCTGAGTTGCCTCACGCCAACCGACTTCCGAGAGATGACGTCGAAAAAGTTGCATAGGCCAAATAGCGTTTCACGGACGTGCGCGTCCATGATCCCACGGATTGCAACTGGAAGTATCTGCGTCATCAGCACGTGACAGTCGTGAGACTTCATCCCGCTGAACTTCTGCTTTGCTGAGTCTAGGTATCTGCTTATCTTCCCCGCGTAACCGTAAGGAAGTTTTACTCCTAGGAGGCAGGTGAAAAACTGCTCGATCTCCTTCTGACTTTGCGGGAGGGCAGTCATATTCGATCTTCTTGGCCTTTTTGCCTTTGCGACAACTTTCCGTGTCCTTCGCCTCATCATCATCATCATCATTAGGGCGTTTTGCGTGAAGCTCCTCCCTGATGCCCATTGATTGCAAGTCTGCCCTTGCTTTCGGCCCATCTTTGGTCCTCTCTGGCATGTTGAGCAGGGTACCAAGCAGACTCTCGCACACGTTCTTCGTGATATGCATGACATCAAGGCTGTGAGGCACACGGAGGATCTTCCAGTACGGCAAGTCCCAGAAAACAGACCTCGTTTTCCATACCTTCAGCAGCGGCTCTGGCGCCTTTCGCTTCTTTCCCGGCGGTGGGCACTCTTTCCAATTTTTCAACAGCTCGTCTATTTCCTCGCCGCTCCTCGTACGTGGGGGTCTTCGGGGTTCGGTTTCACCATCGAACAGATCCTTGCATTTTCTCCATGCGTCATCATCGCGAAGCCATCTTCGATGTCCCATGAACATGGTTTTCGAAGACCCGGGATCTCTATCTAGCTGGCGATACGTTGTGTCATCCATGCACCTGACGCATGCAAAAAATCCGTGGACCACCTGCCCCGCGACATATCCGTAACCGAGATAGTCGTGCACTGTCGTGAGAAGTGCGACTCTCATAGGGAAATATTCTTTCGCTGCGGCGTCCCACGTATTGGCTGGCGTTTTCCACAGCGTGTCTAGCTCCTCTTTCAGCAGCCCCAGATACAGATTGATGTCGTTCCCTGGTTGTTTCGGCCCTTCAATTAGCATACTCATGTGAATGTACTTCCTCTTCATGCACATCCAGGGGGGAAGGTTGTACATCCACACAAACACAGGCCAGGTGCTATGTGTGCTTCTCTGGCTGCCAAACGGATTGACTCCATCGGTGCTCGCGCCCAGCATGATGTTCCTTGGATCGTCCCCAAATTCTGGGTGTTCGAAGTTCAACGCTTGCCACTGGCTCGCATCCTTAGGGTGACTCAGCATCTTGTCTTTTTTATTTATCTCCGGATCATTTCCGTCATCTTCTCGCTTCTTCTCCTTCCTATCCGCGTGCCAACGCAGGAGCTCTGCTAGCTTAGGGTCCGCGAAATACCGCTGCAGACGAGGAGTGATCGGAAAGTACCACACCACTTTTCGAGGAGCTTTCTTCCTCTTCTTGTATCGAGTGACGCCGCACACCGGACATATGGTAGACTCCGCGTGCTCGTCCCGATAAATGATGCAATCGTTCATGCACACATGGTATTTCACGTGCGGTAAATCCAGAGGACACACGATTTTCTTCGCCTCCTCGAAACTGGTCGGGCACTTGTTCCCCTTGGGAAGACGTTCGTGCCAGAATGACATGTTCTCGTCGAAGCATGCGTCGGTCATTTTTTGTTTTACCTTCATCTCCAGAGCCATGAGCGTTACTTTCAGGCGGGTATCCTCGGGCCTGCATCCTTCATACAATGGAGTAACCGCGTCTATCTCCAGTTGATCCAGCTTGGCTTTCTCTCGGGCGGCAGCTCTTGCATTACCCGTCTGCTTGAGAAGCAGCTCTTGAATATGAGGGTCCTGCACCCAGCCCATCGATGGTCCATCGTCGTCTGCTCCGGCATCTTCATCTTCATGATCATGCCCTTCGTCTTGATCTTCCTCATCATCATGTCCGGCATCTTCTACATGATGACTGTGTCCTGCATCTACTTCGTGATCATGTCCTGGAGATTCTTCGTCTTCTCGCCCGCCCTCGCCGCTATTGTCTTGCTGCCCTTCCTTATTTCTTGCCCGGCCCCCATGGACGACTTCATAATCATCTTCATCACCTTGCCACCGATAGCCATCCATGAAACCACGCACGAGCAGGTGGTCCCGCACCAGTCTGGAATCCGGGTCCATAAGGCTCTTTAGCTTGCATCTTCGACACGGATATCTTATCTCCGTCTCGTTCTTTTGAAGCATCTCGGCCTTCGCGGAGCTCAAAAACCTATTCACGATGCCTTCGGTCATCGTGCGGACCATGGTCGCCTGCGGGGTAGAGCAAAACGATATTTTAGAACCAAAAAAAATTTGGCATGACTTTGCCTAAAAATAGGACCAAAAAGAATGCAGTGCCAAATTCTCGCCGAAACGGAAATGAATCAACATTCCGGCAAAATATTGGCAACTATCGCATTTCAAATACCGGTACCTGCAAACACAAACATATGCAACACCACAAACATATGTAGATCTAGCTCAATGAGAAAAGTGTAGATCTAGGCCATAAAAAGTGTGTACGTTGGAGGGAGAAAAAAGTAGATCTAGAACATAAAGAAAGCTTTCCCCTTACTTAGCTATCAAAAAAAGGAAATTTAACCACTTAATTTGGGTGAATCTATGGTGCAAATGAGGTGAGGAGGAGGAGGCAGCAGAGACCAAGCTTGGTAGAGGTGGAGAGAATGAAGTGGGGAAAGTGAGTGTAGTAGGTGGTTGTCAAAAATATCTAGCTGCTCTCAGGTTACCAATGGCGCACCTCCTAAGAATGCGCCATTGGTAACCAGGGTTACTAATGGCGCACCTGGTGTGTGGTGCGCCATTACTAGTTTTGAAAAAAAAAATTGAAAAAAAATTGTTAGTAATGGCGCACCGTGGGTGTGGTGCGCCATTACTAGTTAAAACTAGTAATGGCGCACTTCCCCCTGGTGCGCCACTGCTAAGTCTCAGGAGGGGTGTGGGGCCAGGACAAACTTAGTAATAGCGCACCGTGGGTGTGGTGCGCCATTACTAGTTAAAACTAGCAATGGCGCACTTTCCCCTGGTGCGCCACTGCTAAGTCTGGGGAGGGGTGTGGGGCCAGGACAAAACTAGTAATGGCGCACCACACACCAGGTGTGCCATTAGTAATATGGTCATTAATGGCGCACCCATATCTGGTGCGCCACTGATATATAGCAGTGGCGCACCACATACATGGTGCGCCATTAATGTCCATATTAGCTATAGCCGTTTTCCTAGTAGTGTACTGCTTTGGAATTATTTGAGGTACCAAATGAATTTTCATTTGGGTGAAACTTTTTATGTGATACAATGGCTATATTACAAAGCCACATACTAGATTTCATAATATTTGGAATTGTATTTGTTTTTATTTGGATTTCTTTGGTATTATTGGAAATGGCTATGATTCATTTGAAAATCCTATTTCAATTGTTTTTCAAACTTCAAATTTTCGAGAGATGACACACATAGTCTTTGGGTTTATAAAATTACTTTTGAAATTTTAGGAAAACATTTTTGGTTCACATTATTTATTTAATTTGAAGCTTGAGTTTATTCCACATTTCAAATTAATTTAATTTAAACATGATGACATGGCAAACTAATTATCCAAATTACTATACCATAATCTGGGGTTGTTACACACCCGTACAAGATGAGGATGCCGAGACGGAGGAAAGGGTCACCGCCATACATCGGCTATATAAAGATGTCCAAGACCCCGCAAGAGGGACCAATGCAAGCAATACAGAACCATCGAAACCCTAGCGATCTGGCACATGTCGCCTAGATCTATCCATCGTAGCCTGCTGAGTTGACTTCCCACTCACCGGATCCATATTTTGTAACCAAGATTGTACTCTTTTCCACATATATATTAATCAAGGAAGGAGTTGGGCTAATCCCCGTGACTATGGGGGCCGAACCTGGGTAAATCATGTCCTAATACCCCAGGTGACCTGAAGTGATATTGCCGTGACTACATAAATCAAGTGCATCTACCATACTGCTGTGAGGCAACAACAAAATTACCCTCAACAAAAACAAAGTTGTTCTCGGCGATGCTTATAATCTTAAAAAATTACAAACCAAAGAGACAAAGTGTACGCGTTGTATATGTCTATGTATTTGTCATCCATTTTAGTTCGTCTTACTTGTTGCACAATTGACATGTTTATACAGATGTAATTATCATATCTTGCCGCGGGGGACGGGGGGGGGGGGGGTGGGGAATCCAAAAAATTATCCCAAGAAATATACCAATGGAAATTGTTGCAAGTCATGTTGCATATATAAGTGAATCCTATATTTATAGTGTTTCATTTTTAACCGTCATCATTGAACCATCCCAACCGAGGTGAATAAAAATTCTTTATTTCCAAATTAAAGGCTACAATATGCTTACTTAAGCAGTCGTGCAACAAGATATTCGATATATCCTCAATACCAATATTGGAGATCATATAAAAATGATTAAGCATCGCCATAACTTTATTTTCTTTAGATCCAGGAAGTTTCATATTAAAAATGCCATCACATGTGATGCAAATTCTATTTACAAAAAACTTATTGTTCTCATCATATCCTCTGATTAATTTAAAAGTATATCCAGCAGTATGAACACTAGTGAAAGACCTCAAAGTTATGAACTCGGAAACTTTGTTCATGGCATGTGACAAAAACATCGGTCTATCAAGACCAATATAGCACAAAGAATCGGGAGGCAAATATTATCACACATTTCTTCATATTTAAATATCTCTACACAACCTAAATTAGAATCAAAGCTCACATATGGCTCATCAGCAACATTAATCAAATTATTTGTGTCATCATTTGGGATGTCCAGAATTGATTATAAATCATCAGCTATATTACATATCATATCCGAATCATGAATTTCAGAATTGATAACATTTATATTCTCATTTTGTGCATCTAAATCAAGAGTATCACATAAAGCACAAAAGTCATGAATCAATTTATTTATTTATTCGATCACGCATAGTAAAGCAATTCTCATTAATTGGAGGGGTGACCAAATCGGTGAGTGGAGTTGGACGATCATTAGATAAAGTATCTAAATTTTCATGGAAAATAATATCAACACAAGTTGCAAAAAAATCAGAAACTATCTCAATTGTGGGATCACAAGGCAAACTCAAATCAGTATCACAATTCTCTATACAGGATGGGGTGATATCAACAATGGACAATTAATTTATCTCATCACATGAACCATTTAATCCAGCTAGGAATATATTATTTTCATGTGGAGCGTTTGGTTCAGTACCTTTGTGATGACCTTGTAGGCTCAACTCAAAAGATGTAGGTACTGTCGGTGGTGATGGGTCATACGCTCGGGGTGGTGCGACTCTCACAACAACGGGTGTGGCAGTCTTAATAGGTGTATCGATGGAACAAGCAGCTGACTAAACTCTTGCGATATACACCGTGCGCTTGTTTGTCTTATGGGCACCACTTCTCTTTATTTCCTGTTCAGCTCGGCAACCAAGAGGAAACGAATGATTAATTGAACAATATTCTTTATGCACAAGTATATTCAGAATTTCATGGTTTAATCCTCTCAAGAATCTATTCATAGTACCTTCTTCACATTCTTCTAAACCAGAACAAAACAAAGTACTTTGTAGATCATCATAATATTCCTCCACAGTGTCAATACCTTGTTCTATATATTCCAATCGACGTCATACGTTACATGTATAATATGAAGGGACAAATTGATTTCTCATAACAAATCATCCCAAGTAGTAGGTATATAATCAGGGTAAAACTTGCAATTATCACCCAACCAAATAAACGCATAATCAGAAAAAAAATATTGTCGAACGTTAGCCTCAAATATGTTGGCTCACAGAGAGCTAAATTAGTGAAATATGGCTTCACTAACTTAGATCCTTGACATCAGTGAATCCAGAGCATCCATTGGAGTACTTTCGTCTACTCAGCTGCTACGCCATTTCTATTTGGATCATGAAGAGAAAACCAATATGATGGGTGCGCTTGGTTGCCTATGTGAGGTGCTCAGCCAGGTTCTACTCAGCCTGGCCATATCTCACCCGGACCTATTCCAAAACGAACAACCAAATGCACCCGTAGTAGTGTTTGGTTGCCTGCATTGCATAAGGGGGGAAACATGTATAAGTTGTTGCCCCAAAAACACGCACATGTTGGGGATAACATACGTGGTAATGGTCAACAAGCCACACGGTCTGGTCAGACCCGGGTAGGACCTGCGGTGAACCACATAACCGTATTTAGGATCAAGGTGTGCATTTTCATACTTATAGGACTCGGTTGACACACCAGTCTAGTTTTCAGACTTTCAATGCATTTTACTAATGTTTAAAACATCACATAAGAACAAAAATGGGGCAACTATCTCCATTAAATTCTACTACCAACGCACTTCTCTCACTTTCCTTTCAACTAGTAAAGATGACGGAACCCACATATTTGTCAAACAAACAACTGGATTCTGCTTATTCACTTGGAGTTGTGGTTGTTCCCCATGCTTGTCGAGTGTCGACCATTGCAACCAAAGAAGAGAGTGCAAGTAAAATAGATCCTTCTACTATCATTAGTACTCTTGCGGTCTTGCCGGTATCATGAAGGCGATAATAGGATGCGTAGTATAAAAGACGATTTGAGTTGGAATGAAGAGAATATAGAAGAAGATGCTGATATGTGGGAGTTATTTGTTAGTGTGACTAAGAAGAGATTTTCCGACCAGTCATCATTGTTAGACATAGTAGAAATTGAAAATGGGTGAAAGAAGTTGTTTTTATGGGTTTGCCCCAATAAATGTAGTTATGTTTATAGAGAATCTAAAATTCTGCTTTTGTGTTATCCCTAGCCCGAAAATCACGGCTTCATGAAACTAAGCTAAAACTAAATCACATGATGCAATAAATTTGTTCGACCAAAATTTTCATCCGCACGGAAAAAATGTGTAAAAGGAACGTGCAACATATGCAACAAAAGAAGCATGAGAAAATAAAAGCCTAATAATTTAGTTTAGCTAGATTCAAACTAAAGCAGCTGCTGCAACCTCGTGCAAACAACAAACGAAATACATCTTAACAAAAAAATAGTTAACATTCTTTCTGCGGATTCAAGTCTTTGCAATTTATTCTCTACTCATTTAATTAATTCAGTACATCACGTTCCTAATTAATGAATAATTAGGCTCCCCGATTGCAAAATTTCAACACATAGCAGGCAATAGTCCAGTACCGGGATAATGGTCATTGTGAGAACCGCTAAAAGTTTCACTACTAATTGTTCAGTTCCATTGGCTATGGCCTCTCACTGTCTATCTTTGCATCCACGTCTCCCTTAGCTTCCATTTTACTTGCTCTTTCTCAGATGGCCTTCTTCGTCTCGTCCATCTCGGCAGCCTTCTTCTCCGCGTTCTTATATGTCTTCTTGTTGTTGTCCATGGCAGCCACCTTTTTAATCTTCCTTTTGCGGCTTCGGCTTTCTTTATTGGCTTGGCCATGGCCTTTGCCTTGTTCTTGGACTTCGGATCCTTTTTCCCCTTGTTTTCATCCTTCTTCCTCTTTAGCACATCAATTAGACGCTCGAGGCAAGTGCGAAAATCATGGTCTCCTCCATCTCTTCCATATGCAATAGCTCCTTCACGGTGTCAAACAGTGGATGCACGTCCACCTCGAGGTAGTTCCTAGCCAGCGTCTTGAAGGCCTCAAACTCATGGTAGGACATCTCAATGGGGAAAGGTGTGACAGCTCCCGGGTGCAGGGGCACCCTCATGAACAGTAACTTCAAAACAATATGAAAAAAAATCGAAGAAATCTGAAATTTTGGGGGATCAAATATGATCAAACTTGTGATGTTATTGCAAATTTTCCGCATCAAAAAACATTCGTGGAGCCCTCACCAAAAAAAACAAAATCAGTATTCAAAGTTATGTGTACTTTTGAGCAGTAATTTTGTTTTTTTTTCTGAGGGCTCCACGAAAGTTTTTTGATGCTAAAACTTTGCATGAACGTTGAATGTTTGATCATATTTGATCCCCCAAAGTTTTAGAATTTTTCGATTTTTTTTTCAAATTGTTTTGAATTTACTGTTCATGAGGGTGCCCCTGCACCCGGGAGCTGAAAGTGCAGTCTCCATCTCAATGTACACGTCCGTTTGTCCCTGGCGGATTAGTGCTGGGTCGAGCTCGTTGATTTAGTTTGTGGTGAACATGATGGTCTGCTCGCCGCTGTGCGCCGACCAAAGCATGTTGATGAAGTTGAGCAGGCTGGACATCGTCAGCGTGTTGGGGTTGTGCTCCTGGTCATCCTGCACCCATGAACATCGACACTTTACGGCGGGGTTACTTGTAACACTTCGATATTCACTAACCTTGTTATTATGATTTTAAGCGATTAAATTTGGTGATTATCATTTTCTTTGGAGTTAAATGGATTTTATTTGGATCATGTGGTGGACGATGTTTGGATCATAATGATTCTTGTTCCCAAGCCACGAAACATCTCCCATAAATTATTGCTATCTAGATCCCACTTTTCTTGAGCTTATCCTCAAGGCCCTAATTATTTTATTTGGAAACCTAACACCCTAATCTTCCATTTCCAAAGTACTCATATATAGTCCACTTATGCAAAAATATTGCTACGCCAAGTGCAATATTTCTAGACTAAAAATATTTCTATTTATGCCCTATTTGGCCAATAAATTAGCAAATATAGTTATACACCTCCAAAATTCATGAAAAATTGAAGAGATAATCATTATGCCAATGTATACCACTTTTAAAGTTTTCTGCTCAAATGGTAAAGTGTATCATGCCTATCCACACATGACACACCTTGGGCCCATATTTTCCATAAATGCAAACCTACATCTAGACTTCTCCAAAGTTAATGAAAATTGGACACCTTGGTCCTCATCCCTATCCTCAACTATAGTAAAAAGATCAACCTCAAGGGATTGGTGGAAGACCATGAGACAACCATCAAACACCTTGCATGTTAAATGGACCTTTGATGGTTTCAATTGTTTGTTATTGTTTCTTTGTTGTTTGACCTAGTGGATGGGATGTGCATTGAGTTAGGCACCTGGTGGCAAGAGAAAGACGCCATTGGAGCACTGTCTCACTAGGAACGCAAGTGGCATATCTAGCAGTGCACTCTGAACGCACATAGCGCCGCTCCCCCATGCACCACGTGCGGACCCTATGCATTCGGTATGCGCCTACCCCTCGACCGCTTTTCGGTCCACTCCTCGCATGTGACATTGCCTCACACCGTCATTTCCCTTGCCCATGCTCTACCCCCTCATCCCCTTCTTATTTAAGTCGTGGGCTAGCCGCCAAGCTGCAACCTGCCACTCTCTGCCCAGTCGCCACCTCCGAGGTGGATGTGAGCCGTCTTGGCTATGCCACATCCTTTGTGCCCCTGCCAATGCTCTGTTGATGATGCAATGACCACTTCAGGCTTGGCCTCATCCCCTTTAAGCCATCAGAGCCCCCTTTGAGTGGCCGGACAAAGTGCGTCCCCCCGAACCTCTATAAAGATTGACCACGATCGAACCTACCATTCTTACCCAAGCCAACTTCCCAACCTCTTCTGACCACCCCACCGAGGGGAATTGATCCTAGGAGGTCTTCTCCTTCGGCTCCGGTCAGCTGGACCGCCGTGATGCCCAGCAAGATTACTTGCGAACTAGGGATGTTCGTGTGAATTATATTTTCCCAAGCTTTCCCCTGTAGCCCCTGACCAAAAACCTAGCTTCATTTGTAGCTTAGCATGCTTGTAGAAGCCTGCCCGTGGAGCTCGCCGGTAGAAACTATAGTGAATTTCATTGCCGGTGAATCCAAGCTCGCTGGAGAACAAGGCCTAGCTGACGAGGTGTGGGAAGCCTCCATGAGCTCTAATCTGTGCTCAGATCCAGGTAAGGTGCTCCGTTCTTCTGCAGTGGCACGCCGAAGCCAAGCTCTGCCCCACCGTGCGCACGCTAGTGCCATCCAACACTGCAGGTGGGTCCCACAAGAAGATAGATGGAAATAATGATTCAGCTATGGGTGGCCCATCAGTCAAAGTAAGTGAAGACTGATGACACGGAAGCATTTTTTCCAAAAAGAAGGCGTAATTCCAGAGGCGGCATCAACGTCAACCCCTATCCAGCTCTAGTACGCTATTTTGATTATATTATGGATGTTCACCCATTAAGCCAGAAAGTGGACATGTTTCACTAGTTAATGCTTATCGAACGAATGTGCATAACTTTCAACTGGTTGCTCTGATTGAGGTGATTCAAACTTGAAAATTCAAATTTTGGAAAGTTCTTTCTAGAGGTACCCCTTTCATAAATTTTGGAATTTATGAATGTGGCACTTAATATAAATATTATATTAATATAATAGGTATTTCAGTAAATGGGCAATATGGGTAAACCCTATTCGAGAGAACCAAAGCTTTTTCGCGACCCTCCAAGACCCCTCTGTTTAAGGCAAGCCATCCTTCTAACATGAGCCCCTATGCCATGTTGCTTGTTCATTTGAAACCTTATATGATAATAATTATAGTAAAGTTATGTTCCTATTTCTATATGTATATTATGCCATGTTTAATAATGCTTGTGATGATACACTCAATCATTGTATTTGAGCACTTGATCTAGAAAGTACTAAAGTGGTTGATATGCTTTGATCTCATGCCATGCTTGCTTGAATAAGTTATGCTTATCAAACCTTTGTCATATTATTGCCATAGTGATACACATGCGGTTGTTGCATATGAACATGCCATGCTATGTATCAGAGAATATTCATTTTAGTTATTAAGCAACTGATCTCAAGTTATATAAGTTGCCATGTTCCATATGCCACATAGAATGACGATATTGTTATGTTGATCATATCTTGCTCAATGACTTGAAGATGATATCATGTGCTCATGGTACTGATCTAATGAAATGGTAAATGATGGAGAAGTTGATATTGAACAAGAACCAATAACTATCCTCCGTCATCGATGAGATTGAGTCATAGTGCCACCTAGCCGAACTACTTTCAGTGCAGCCACACGGCCTCTGTGGGATGATCCTGGCCAAATAAGTTACTCGCATTTTCATTTACACCCACCCTAAGAACAAGTTAGATGGTATTTTTGACCGGCCAGTCGAAACTTACCTCTGACTTGTGTGTTATTCTAGATAGCATATGCGGATGCAGGCGTCTGCAGGCGTTAGGGTTCATTTCTCTCTCTCTCTCATGGCATACTCTTGGGTCTTTGGCGAATCCAGGAATGGGAGGCTTATCGGTGGTGCGGTGAAGGTGTTGAGTTATGGAACAGTCTTGTTGAAGTAAACCTGGCTCACACATGTGGGTAATGTACTACGGTACAGACCAGAAAGGGAAACTTCATCGTGGGGGGTAAAGTGTGCAACCTTTGAAGAGTTAAATCTATTCGAGTAGCCGTGTCCTCGGTTATGGACATAGTACAGTATGGTCACACTATTTCCTCTATGTCGAGTCTAGAGGTGTAATATCCTTATTAAATTGACTTGATGATATGACTTACTTTAAGAACTTGTGAGCTAATGAACTTGGATGGTAATAACTTCTAAGAATATGAACTTGAGAATGTTGGCCTTGGAACGACCATGAGAATGCTAGCCTTTGAATGGCTATGAGAACGTTGGTCTAGAGTGATCATGAGAACCACAACTATTGAATAACTATGAACTACACTTGAACTATCGCCGACCCTTCGACGGGTAAGTGTAGCTATAGTTTACTTTCTAGATATAGTTTCTCAATATGCCATGGCATGTTTAGTTAAACTATGCTATGAATTGATTCATAATGATGATAGTATTTACTTTCCATGCCATATCCTTTGCTTGAGTGCTGTGTTATTTGGTTGTCTTGCGAGTATATTCAATGTACTCACCTAGCTTGTTGATTTGGCCAGATGCAGGTTAGGATCTGTCTTCCAATAAGTGTGAAGATGGCGAGTGTGTGTCAGCTAGATCGAAGCCAAACCAGTTGCCTGTGGAGTGGAACCATCCCAAGTCGGTTGTGCCCAAGGTGTTGCTTTCCGTCGCCTTCTTTATAGCTTTAGTGCCATTCATGGCAATGATGTATTAATCAAGCCACAATGGCGATGTAAATCCTTTTTATTAGTTATGCTTGGATGCAATACCATGTTCTACGTGCACTCCAAAGAGATCTCATGGGCTAGTGTGTACAGCGGATATCTGGTCACTGTGTGCCCGGTTGTCGCGCCACATTACCGGTGAGGTCAAGGGAGTGCAGTCGATGTCCTCGGTGACGATGATGGAATTGAGGTTGATGGTATACAGGGTTGTGAGCTACATGTTTTAGATGTTGTAGTTGAGGTAGTTAGCCATGGCGGCGATCATGGTGGACTTGCGAGTGCTCGAAGGGCTGTGAAGAAGGTAGCCGTGCTTCCTTGCCTTGCCAATGCAGTGGTAGTAGTCCTTGTTGTTTCGGAAGTCGCCGTGGTCGTCCACGATCATCTTCTGCTTGGTTGGGTAAATGGCCAGTGGGTCGAAGGTGGTCGGGTGGTTGAAATCGATGTAGCTCCACACCTCGTCCCTTCTAGAGCTGGTTATTGGCATGATTTGGAACTAAAACAATAGCTAAGCATGCATGTATCATTGAAATTAATTAACTAATCGCAACTAAATGAATAGTAAATCAAGGTCGATTAGTGAATCGATTAATATATACTAATTGTGTACCTACTAGTAGCTGGCTCCCTTGTCGGAGTAGAGCCTGCGTGCGCGGTTGCTGGAGGTGACCTCCTGTCCGGTGCGGGCGACGTGGGGCAGGAACGAGCCTCCGGTGGCTCTACGTATGCGTGAGTACCCGCTTATCCATATTCGGTCGGCTTTCATTTGGCAGGTGTCGTTAGATAATTGAGAACACAAACTTTCAGCCTATGGACTAGAACAGTGACAGTCACATGGCATTGTACAGCTCTGAACTGCAATGCACATGACGTGACGTGAAAACCGGCAAAAATACAAACGTGAATATTGCCAGAAAACAACAATATACTCACGGGAACACACTGGGTATTAAGCTTGGTGCTTCTACTGGAGATTTCATTCTTTTCTACTGAGTTTTATCAATTCTTTCACCATTTTCTCACAAATTTTCGCTCTAAATGTTCACTGATTTTATATGCATGGGGATTGATAAGCTAATCGGAAACAGAGAATCAATGGTAGAAGGACCAGTGAAAATGAATAGAACTTTTTTTGCAACATAATTGTTCATTGTATATGCTTACTGATTAATAAATGTAATAAAAGAACATTGCCAAAACTAATTAAAAACAGAAACATGGAGAAGAAATCAATGAAAAAACAAAAATCTATAGAAGGACCAGTGTGCTGTACGGTACTACAGTGCGCCTCTGAGTTGGATTTGTTGTGTTCTTTTGTCTCCACGTACACAGCGCATAGTGTACACTGAAAAGTGCCCTATAAGCTTTGAGATGATTCGCAGTCCCTGATGAGAGAAACCGACCACATCAGTGGTAATCGACTGCATAACAGTGCTTGGACACATGTGGTCCTGAGGGATCTCGAGGAGAGTGAACGGCCATGAGAGCAAGGTACAGATGCGTACGTGTACTCAAATGTTTCTCAGGAGTTGGGACAGAGAGAGGGTTGCATTGCAACGGAGCACGAGCACGGCGGTGGATCGAGTTGGACATGAACATGAGCTTACACGCACAGTTAGTGTTGGACACGGCTGAGCATCTGAGCTTTCGCTAGTACAAAACATGCCATCTATGGCAGTTAAAAACCACGTCTATGATCGCCCCTAGCGGCGACGTGGGGGTCCCGCCTCTTCCACCATCTGGTTCGCAGCCCCCAAAGTCCTGTGGTGGCAAAAACCCAGGTTTGAATGGAAGGGAAGTCAGGAAAACCCACTTTCACGGATGTCGATGCCAGGGGTGGTGTGGTTGGAACCTCCTCCAAGCGGCCAGATATGCGATGACGGAACTACGACGAGCAAACACATGGCTTTGTTACAAGGCGCAAAGGGCCAAGAGTACCAACCAGGGCCATGCCTCGTTGGACCCACCTCAAGAACTTTTTCTTTTTCCTCTAGACCCAAGCCGGTGACCGTGGAGGAACGCCGTGCGGCCTGAACTCCCATGAATTTTCACTGAAGAGCCTAGCTATCTGGGCTCTAATTTCATCGTCGTCGACTGGAAGAAAGTTATCTAAGCACGCAGTGGGCCAAGAGAAGCTCAAATCAAGGACGCAGTAAGAAGTGTAATTTACAATGGCTGTCTTAGGTTAGGGTTGAAGCCTGCCACGTGCATACAACCCGGGAGACCTCAGCTTGAGGGGCGCAAGTCGGCACCACTTGAAGTCATTGGTGACATGTGCGTCCGTGAAACCACACGCCTTCAAACTAGTGATGACTACGATTGACGCCCTCACGGGATCGCTCGGCCCGGGGCGCACAAACCAAATGCGACATCTCCACGACAATGGCTTTGTGGAACTTGGGGTCGGCCAGTCCTATCCACTACTAGGGAAAACCCTAGTAGTAGCGCGGGTTTTTCCCTAGCAGTAGGGCGGGTGCACGCGCTACTGCTAGGGCGCTACTGCTAAACTTTAGCATTAGCGCTGGTACACCCCCGCTACTACTAATTCAGTTAGCAGTAGCGCCCTTCTGTACCGGCGCTACTGATAAGTAGTAGCAGCATGGGCTTTACCCCGCGCTACAACTATTCATCTGTATTTCATTTCTTTTATTTTATACTGTATTTATACATCGTTATACAAATTTTGATATAGTAGCAATTAAGAGATTCTTATATCATTATGATCTTGATTAGTTATTATATCATTGGGTGGAAGAAACACGGATTAAATTCATGTGGACTACTAATCCATCTTTTGGTCACTTTGGATCCATCCACATGAATCTAATCCACATTTTTTCCACCCAATGATATAATAACTCATCATGATCATAATAACTCATCATCATCATCATCATATTCATATAAGAACTCATACATCATCATCATCATCATAATAACAACTCATCATCATACTCATATAAGAACTAGCTCATCATTCTAGCACAATGTAGCACATAACTCATCATCATCATCATGATAACAACTCCTCATCATAGTCTTATAAGAACTAGCTCATCATTCTAGCACAATGTGTAGCACATAACTCATCATCATCATCATGATAACAACTCATCATCATCATCATAGTCATAACCAACACTAGCTAATTGTTCTTAGCACATGATGAGTACGTACTACCTAAGACCTGCTACTCTCTCGAAGGTAAAATAGCATAAAACAGGTAAACCCCTGAATCTCCATTATGGAGAATACAGATCAACTTGTCTCCCATTTGTGGGCTACGCTTCATGTTGCCCCCAAGTAGTTCCCTGCGATCATTCAGAACTTTTCTCCAGTCTTTGATTGTGAGTACTTCATCTCTTGGAGAAATCGTGTATGCACTGCGTTGGCACGTAGGCCAACTTGGCCGTAAGCTAATAATGTTCATGACACCTTTCATATCCATAGCACGAGGTACACAATCCGCCGGGAGTTTCTGTTGAAAAACATAATAATACCATACTTAGCAAAATGTAGTTTAGCTTAAGAAGAACATCATAATAACATACTTAGCAAAAATCATACCATGATATCTTGATGGATGTTACCGTAGTTCAATACGTGGACTAGTGGCACGTATTGATCATAATTTGGAGGAATAAAACGACTCGTCTTGAAATTCTCAACATCATTAATCCATGAAACAAAATGATTTATCTCCTATCAAGTTAGTTCAGCACCATAACGGTAGTAGGTTTTATCTACTACGTTCCGTACATTTCTTGAAGAATGGAAATAAGCTGTCAATGGAGATAAGCTGTCAACTATTTTTAAATAAACAATATAAATTACTTAATAAATATGTTTGAGAAACTCACATAGAGGTAGAACTGGAAGCGTATCAACATTGACCCAAATGTCGATATTATCTTCGATGTCATCTTCAGGACGAACATCGAAGGTGACATGCATACCCTCCTGAAATCCATACGCCTTGCATAGTGCATTCCAATTCGAGCAAGCAAAATGGGAGTAGGTCACTGCATTGTATAGCATTACGGCAAAAGCGTAACCATGTTGGGTCCTGAGGATAACTCTCTTTGTCTCCTTATTCTCATGATCTTCGAAATTCACCTTCTCCAAGACATAACGTCTTGCATGGCAGGGGGTGCACTAGTAGAATGGTAAAAAAATAAAAATTACACGTTGAAGCAAAGAAGCAGAAGTCATGCGTACTGTACAAACATCGAAGGTCTCATCGAGCTTAATAGTGAAGCGCCGACCGTCTTCCAGGTGAGGATACCTGTCGCCCAGACCCCGGTCGTCGCCGCAGTAGTCGCACTCTGGGATCCTATCGTCGTCAGACATTTCCTATATGTTCATAATTCAAAGATTAAAAATCGATCGACGGCAATTACCAGGAAACTCAACACACAGATCACTATTCAGTACGGGTTGACTTTCGGTCCATCGAGTCTTCCTTGCTACACTCTCATCTCACGTGGTGTATATGGTGGGCACTCCCTCTCTGATATTGCGACCGTCGGTGATGGTCGCTCCTCCATTCGTTCCCGAGTGCATTACACCAAACTGTCTAGCACACGGGAACAAAGGAGAAGCGACCCCCACGACAACAGTCGGGATTCTTCCTCTCTGATATTTCGACCGTCGGTGATGGTCTCTTCCCCTCCTTCTCTCGTGCATTACCAAGGTATATCATGAGAAGAAGGAGAGGAAACGACCCCCACGACAACAGCCGGCATCCTTCCTTCCTTCAAGAACAGACTCAAAGTCACTCAAGGAGCATCGACAGACTGAAAGTCAACCCGTTACATATATGGAGCAATGCCATAAAAAATGGTCTATGTTCTACCGGAATGTCGATTAATTCCCGTTCAGGCAAATCACGGGCACTCGATATTTCCTACTTTCTAGCACAAGTCATGCCAAAATTCACGAAAAATTTCGGCAGGACCTTTGCTAAAATAGGACATATCGAGCACCTGAAATTTGCCGAAACGGAAATGAATCAACATTCCGGCAAAACATAGGCCACTCGGAGGTGTTCCCTGCAAAATGCATCCATTTTTGTCAGCTTTTTTCAAAATGAAACAAAAGTGCAACAATCAATAATTCATCGATGCATCCATCCATCTAATCATCCATCTAGCAACCATACATCCATCTACATATATATTAAAAAAACTAAACCTAAAACTAAACAGAGAGGAGAGGGCGGTACTCACGGTGGGCGGAACGGGGCCGAGCGGGAGAGGGAGACGCGACAGGAGAAATCCTGCATAATCCACCGAGTGAAAAATTTAGGTCATCAATATAATTGGCAACAACATTTTAATATTTTATTCGATACCTAAAATATTTTCTATTCATAAAAATTGTATGAGCAACATACCATTCACTATTAACATTCTTGTATACAACATTTTTATATTTTACTGAAAATTTTCTAATTTTCCATTCTATTCTATATTTACTAATTTTCCATTCTATTCAAAAGACCTACATTTACTAAAAAAAATCTAATTTTGTATTCTATTCTACATTTACTAATTTTCTATTCTATTCAAAAGACCTACATTTACTAAAAAAATCTAATTTTCTATTCCATTCAAATAATCTACATTCTACTGTATTCAAAAAACATTAAAAAAACCTACATTCTACAAGAACAGAGAGAGGAGGGATGGAGGGAGGCAGGATGGAGGAGGGAGGGAGGGAGGGAGGGAGGAGAGAGGAGGAGAGCGGTCGTACGAGGAGGGAGGGAGGGAGGAGAGAGGAGGAGGGCGGTCGTACGAGGAGGGAGGAGGGATGGAGGGAAGGCCGGAGGGAGAGGGAGGAAGGAGAGAGGAGGAGGGCCGCCGTACGAGGAGGGAGGAGGGAGGAGGGATGGAGGGAGGCAGGAGGGAGAGGGAGGGAGGAGGGCGGCGGCGGCTTACCGAGGACGGCGGCAGTAATGCGGCGGCGATGGCGGGAGGAGGAAGAGGCAGAGCGAGTGAGGGAGAGTGAGGAAGTGGACGGGCGCGGGGGAGATTAGGTTGCCTTAGCAGCAGCGCGGGTCCGAGTCCGGCGCTACTGCTAAGTGCCATTGCAGTAGCACGGTTCCGTGGACGCGCGCTGCTGCTAAGCGGGGCCCACCAGGTGCCACAGTGCCGCAGTAGTTGCAGCGGTGGGCCTTTAACACGCGCTACTGCTACGGGTTTAGCAGTAGCGCGTGTACAGTGGGCCGCGCTGCTAATATAGCTAGCTTGGTGGGTATTGTGGGGCCCACTTAGCAGTAGCGTTGTCTGGCACACCCCCTCTACTGCTAAATAGATAACAGTAGCGCGTTTCTTACACCGGCGCTACTGTAAATTAGCAGTAGCGCGTACCTCTTTCCCGCGCTACTGTTAATCCTGCACCTATAAGGTTTTCCCTAGTAGTGATCGTCACGACTATCCATCTGGAGGCAGGGAGTCCCCATGATGACTTGATTGGAATCTCCAGGAACTCGTCTGGCGCCTTGACCTAGGGCGCCAAAGTGCAAATACACGGGACATGGGGCCTTTCCCTGTCAAACTGCAAATATAATGGTGATGGAGTGCTACGCTCGGCAGTGTTCCAAGGAAGGCCTCGCATAGATGGGCGAAGATTGACAGGTGAAGAATCAAGTTGGGTGTCAAGTGGAATGCCTGACTCCCATAGAATATGATTACCTGGAACTCGAACAACAACATCGAGAAATTGAACCCACACCAGAAGAATTCCAAGATGACCGTTGTCTCTTCTATATCAGTCAACGGCACGTTCGCTCCTATCATGGGCTTGAAGGCCAAATTGCTTGGGAAGTGGCTGGCGGTAACGTATGCATCCAGTATGGCCTGATCGACGGTGGAGGTGGGCCACTAGTTGTCTCCGACGTCGTCGATCTAGTATCACATGGTAACATTGCCGTTGACTATCACACCGTCGTCACCGGGTGTTCCTCGCCCAGCCAGTGTACGACTCCTCTGGGCGTTGCCGGCGGCAGCCACATTGCCTGCGCTGGATGATCACCTCTCGTTATGGTATTTCTTCCCTTGCCCACCATTTTCGACGCTCTCTGGTGGACTGAGGAGCAAGATTATGGTAGAGGGTTTGAGAGCTCTCACAGAGGGCAACTACGAACGAAGGTTAGAAGAATGAGAAGGGATGGGCACCAACCCGTATTTCTCCCCTTTATCCTGTCATACGATGCCGGTTCGTACTACGAGGATCCTTGGACAGTTAATGCAATAGCACTTGTGCAAAAATTGAGGAGATGCAGACACACTACTGCGCCTCAACCCAAGACAATAGGGCGCTGCGTTGTCAAATCAAAGCGATCATAGCACAGGGATTGTATCATCACCATCCGTAATTTTTGCCGATTCGCTTCGCCTTACACGCAAAATCGACGCGTGACGAGGGATCAAACTAGCCGTTTGGAACTCGGAGGGCCTCCCTTCTGATTCCGACCAATGGGTGCGTGGATACAGCCACGGCTTGCTCACAAGTCATGGACAGCAAGGAACAAGTCAAGTTCCCCGATGTGAAGACTAGCAGAAGGAGTGCAAGTTGGAGGAATCAGTCTTCAGCCGAGTTGCTCACATGACTTGCCTCCTGCCACGGACCTCAGTACGCATAGTGATGGGGGGCTTGATGATGTGTAGTCGTACTACTGTATCCATATGCTGTCAATACCGTATAACAGGCCATATGAGCCTAGGTATGTGCTGAGGTACGTCACCACCTCCGTGTAGGCATCACTGGACTTGGCCCGACTGCCCACGGACTCGGAGTAGTCGTCGGGCCTCGCGGCGATGTCGATGGTGACGAAGGGGTCAAGAAACCGGAGGATCCCACTACTGCAGATTGACCCTTCCATGAACATAATTACTGACGGGCGTAAGTCGGACCGACAGTGGTAACGATACCCCTGACGGGGGGATTAAATGGACTGCGAGTGGAACTTCAGCTAAACAGATTTTGGGTGGAAACAAATACCACTGACGGGCTAGAAAAGTGGCCTGTCAGCAGCTCTTTCGGCCTGCTACAAGCCCACCCGAGCCCACTCTACCCCAGCACGTATAAAACCCACCAACTAAGGTTATTTCGCATATCTCCCAGCCTCTCTCCCTCTCGCGCGGCGGCTGAGCCATCTCTTTCGGGCGGTGATATGTATTGCTCGTTGTGAGCGATACAGCCGCGACGCCCACGTCACTCCTTGGTGGGCCGGCCCAGAAATCGCTATGGGCTCATTCCTTTTTTCGCTCGCTCTTTAATGCTCCCTCACGGGAAAAATGGCAATCGAACTTTTTAGTTTTGAAAAGGTGGTGCAAACGAAAAACTATTCATATATTTTTAAAAATTGTTCATAGTTTAACAAAATGATTGTGAATTTGAAAAAAGTTCATAAATTTTAAAAAATGTTCGCGAATATGAAAAAAAATCAGGAATTTTAAAAAAGTTCAGGACTTGAAAAATGTTCGCAAATTTTCAAAAAAAATCAAGAATTTGTGAAAAATGTTAATGAATTTGAAAAATGTAAGTGAATTCAAAAAATGTTCACGACATCGAAAAAAGTTCATTAATTTTAAAAAATGTTCATGAATCTGAAAATTGTTCATGAATTTGAAAAAAGTTCACGGATTTGAAAAATGTTCATGAATTCAAAAAATATTCATGAATTTTAAAAAATATCCATGAAATTTAAAAAATGTTTGTAAATTAATAAAATGTTCATGAATTTGATAAAATGTTCACAAGTTTGAAAAATGTTCATAAATTCAATAAATGTTCAGGAATTTGAAAAATATTCACGAATTAAAAAAATAAAAAACAAAAACAAAAACAGAAAGAAACCGGAAAATCGGTGAGAAATGAAAAGAAGAAAAAAACCTGTAGAACCTTCCCAAAACCAGTTCGATGGTTCCAAAAGCTTCCTGAAACCGGAAACAGATTGGCCTTAGTCCCGCTACTAAATGGGCCGGCCCGCTTCAAAAGCTTCATGATCTCTCTCTCCCTCATCCCTTCATCTCTCCCACCACATCACCTCTTCCCCTCATCTTCCCCGATCCCTCCCCTCACCTCTTCTTCCCGGATCCATCCCATCACCTCTGCCCCTGCCACCCCGCGCTGCCCCTTTCTTTCTTTCCCACGGAATCCATTTCCTCCACCCATCCCTCTCCTTCACACCCGCGCAGCCCTCTCCTCCGCCCACCTCCAGATCTCGCCCACCGCCACCCTTCTCCAACGCCCAGCTCCGTATACCGCCGCCCCTCCGGATCACGCACCACATCACGGAGCTTGGCTGCCTCCTCCTGAGGCTCTCGCAGTGGTTGACGACGAGGAAGTCGTCCTCTTCCAGAGGAGTCATGGCCTCCTCCTGTTGGTCCCGGTGCGCTCGTAGGCAAGTAGGAGCGGTGTGGCACCGTCGTGCACCACGCGTGGCCGCGCCTTCCTGCCGTGAAGCAGAACTAGGACGCAGCGATGTGGCAGTGCATGAGGATGTGGCAGCCGGTGGACCTGACCTCGGCGTGAAGCTGGCAGTGGCGTCCGGACCTCCTCCGAGTGGTGGCGAGCTGGCTACGGCGTGTGCACGTGCGACACCCTGTTGAGCTGTGGTGGCGGGTTCGGGGCTGGACTGGCCGTTGGGCTTTTTGTTGTTCCTGTAGACCATTGCTACTGATGGGCACAGTGTGGGTGTTACCCACTCCAGGACATCTCCACACTGACGGAAGGGGTTAAATGCGCGTCAATGGAGAGGCATTTCGTAGTAGTGTCCGATGGATGGGGCGGCAGAGGTGCTGATTGAAGTTGGTGCGGAGGACGCCGCAGCCACCGGCATAGGTAGAACCAGGCCGACGACCATAGGTGGTCCAGCAATCCTCCTCCCATCATGGTCTTGCTGCTAGTTAGCTTGTTGCTTGCCCTATGGATTTTGTGCGCTACGGTGGTGCCTATGCATGATGGATTTTGTATACGTACGCGTGAGTATCCCGAGCGTCTGAGACCCTGCTTTGGTGGCGGACGTGGGGCAGGAACGAGCCTCCGGCGGCTCTACGTATGCGTACGTACGCGTGAGTATCCGCTTACCAGCTTCGGTCGGCTTTCATTTGGCAGGATGTCGTTAGATGATTGAGAACACAAACTTTCATTTGGCAGGGTACCACGTGAGAACGGTGACAGTCACATGGCATTGTACAGCTGTGAACTCACAACGTGTTTGATGGCTCAAATACAAATGTGAACACTACCACAAAACAACAATATACTGACGGCAACACAAGCCCGGTCGGCTGGGCGCACGCTGAGGTTGTGGACGGGGATAACGTCGTGTACAGACACGGGGTGAGGTCCCATGGAAGTCCTGTCCCAGTGTGCCTCCTCACATACTGGATTATTGTCATGGTAGTGATTGGGTCTGAGGGTTCGTCTGTTGCTGGATGCCTTGGTCCGTTCATTCGTCCTAGTTCTGTAATTTTGTGACTTCAATTTTGGTTTCCGGTCCTTTGATGCATCATGATGATAATTTTATGAGCTTCCACCACATCGCTTGTGAAATCCCATCGACTTTGCCCGCAATTGTCAGAATACTTCTACTTTCTTCTTGCCTTTTTTTTATCCCCTTAGTTAGGTTAAATACTCTCTTCCGGAGATTTGGTGGCCAATAAATTTGAGGGAAGTATACGAACATTATTGCCACTAGTCATTGTCGGTGTATAAAACATGGGTATTTTATACCCTGACTTATGCACAGACAGTAGCAGCCTCCTTGCCGGCCAAGGCTTTGCCGGGAACCGCCAAGACCAAGACTCCAAGATCAGCTGAAGGAGTTACCAGAGAGAAGCTCAAGGCTCGACACTCACCCAGCATCAAAGATGAAGACATTCCTTGCCGGGGAGCATAAACCGGCAAGCTCCATGCCGGCAAGCTTATACCAGCCCTCCAGCGCTCCACCTCACCGCACAGGTGTTCGCTGGTATATGAGGTGTCGATCGCGCAGGCTGGTTGGTGATGCTTGTCAGGCACGTGTCAGCACGCTGGGACGAGATTTGCCTCTAATGACACCCGTCCAGGAGGCGTGTCAGGATAATGCGAGGTAGCTGGACAAGCGGTGCAGAAACCTTGCCGGGACTAACGACGCATTAAATGCCTTTGTCCTAAACTGGCAGAGTTAGGTATGATAGCACTGTTTGCTATCTAATCGCTATGTAATTACTGTTTTGCCACTGTGGTAACCCCTTGAGCTATAAAAGGAGGGCCAGGGCAACAGTTTAGAGGATTCGGACCCCTTTTCGAACACAGGCACCTCTCGTGTAGCTGCTCTCTCCGCACCTTGCCGGGAGAAGCGCTCCTTGTACTGTGCTTCCATACCACTAATACACCAAAAGTAGGAGTAGGGTTTTACGCTTCTCAGCGGCCCGAACCTGGGTAAAATCCCTCGCGCTCCATTGACCACGCTCTTCGCGCACGTCGATCTTCCCTGCCGAACTACAAGGGGCTGCATGGCCCCATAGATGGTCGTACCCCGACATCTTTGGCGCGCCAGGTAGGGGCGGAGAGGCGTTTGTGCGAACCTTGATCAACGGACTGCGCGTCTTCTTCATCTACATCATCAACTTCATCATCGCCCTCCTCATCACTGATGGCGCCCAAGAAGAAGGGCATCACGATGACGGCCACCCCGCACGCATCCGCGGGCGGCGCGGGCGACGCAGCCAATGCGGACAGCGCGGGCACCGCGGTCGGCACGACCAGCGCGGGCAGCGCGGTCATCGCGCCCACCGCGGCCGACATGAGGGACGAGCACGACGGAACCGGTCGACCTCCTCGGTCCTTTGGCGAACGGAGCCGCGACGGCGCAGGCGGAGCGGGCGGGCCCCTTCCTCCTCCTCCTCGCCGCGACGACGAACGCAGCCACCGGAGCGGCAACGCCCGGGCTGGCGCGAGCCGAGACCCCGCTGCGGCGACGTCCAAGGACGCTGCTTCAGGACGAACGCCGCGCCCCTCACACGACAGGCGCGGTACGACCCCGAGCGGCGCCAACGACTCTGGGCAGCGGCGGCCTCACGGCAAGACGACCATGGACCAAGCCCCAGGTCCTCAGGCACCAGCTTCGCCACGGCGACCCGCTGCTGATCGTGTGACGCAGCAGCAGAGCCGCGATGGCACTCCTACTGGCTCTGCCAGGAGTAGAGCAACGTCGCGCTCTTCGCTCCCAGCCATGCCAGCCACAACAGCAGAAGCAATGGCGCGGGCTCAGATGTTGCTGAACTTCCCTCCGACAGCAGAGAAGATGGACGAGTGGAGAGCCACCATCCAGAGCTTGATTGGATTTGCCGAAGCCAGTAAATCACAACAAGCGGAACCCTCGCGGCGTCCGCGACCGGCGCCGGCATCTCCAGCTGGCGGTCGCGCTGACGGGACCACACTAACGGTGTAGTCTCCGCCACGGCAACATCCCCAACAGCAACAACCCCAATAGCCTCGGCAAACCCAGCAATCTTTTGGGCCCGACGAGATGTCGATCGCGTCTTTGGATCCACGGGCGTGGTGAGATCAGCGACAAGTACTGCAAGACAGGCGAGCTGAGGACGCCCGCACCACCATCGAACGGCGCCACGAGGCGCGGCGTCAATCCGACGCACGTAACGGCCCTGTCGCTGATGAGCTTGCGCCGGGGGTCGGCGAATACCTACCTTACGAGGTCGGGTGTCCTGCCTTCACTCGTGAGCTGTGGCAAGTCCGGTGGCCGTCCGTTCGAGCCTTCAAGCCAGAAGTGCCGGAAAAATACGACGGCAAGCTAAACCCGGCAGAGTTTCTGGGCATCTATACGATTGCCGTACAAGCTGCCGGAGGAAGAGATGAGAAAATCCTCGCCAACTACTTTCCGTTGGCACTGAAACCCAACGTGAGGTCTTGGCTGATGAACTTGCCGGAGAACTCCATCTCTTCATGGTCAGACCTCTGCAACGAGTTCGTTGGTGCCTTTACCGGAGGCCACAAGACTCCTGGACAGCCCAGCGACCTGCAGGTGATTCCACAAAGAGACGGTGAAACCTTGCGCTAGTACTTCCAGAGATTCAGCCGTGTGCACCGCAACATTCCAGACGTACACCCCGCAGCCGTGATTGCCGCCTTTCACACGAATGTGCGCAATCGGAGGATGCGGGAGAAAATGAACGTCAAGTTGCCCAAAACCGTCAACGAGCTCTACACAATGGCGGATAAGTGCGCGCGTGCCGAGGAAGGGAGAAGGCTACCCGGGGAGGACGCTGGCGCCGAGGTAGATTCTGAGGACGATGATGCTGTCACCCCGGGGAAGAAGGGCTGAAAGCGCAACAGAAAGCGCAAGGGAAAAACTGTGATGGCCGTCGAAGGCTCCGGCAACTCTGAGCCCGCCAAGAAAGCGAAAACAGAGAGTCCCGGCAAGGAGGCAGCTGCATGCGCCGCCTGTCGGGAGGCGGCGGCAAATGAGAAGGCCGGCAAGTTTGATGGGCCGTACTGCAAGATCCACCGCACCAAGGGCCATGATCTCCAAGAGTGCCGACAAGTCGAGCACCTTGTCGAGAAGCAGAAGGCTGAGTACGAGAAGCGCGACAAAGAAAAGGGTCAAGATGGTCCTGGTGGGTCCGGCAAGAAAGGCCACGGTGGTCGAGGGAGCCGCCGCAGCAAGGCCAAGCAGCAGAAGGAGAAGCCTGCTAGGGGCCGTGAGAAGAAAGAGGGAGATGATGGAAGTGAAGAAGAAGAGGATGACGATGAGACCAGCGAACAAGAATTCCAGAAGGCGACTGACGCCATGTGCATTGACGGAGGCGCATCTCTGCACTCATCCCACCGCCAACTTAAGCGGTGGGCTCGTGAAGTTAACGCGGCAGAGCCGGCAATGGGCTCTCAAAAACCACTCAAATGGTCGCACACGCCTATCATCTTTGATGCTGAAGACCACCCTAATCGCATAACCGCGGTCGGGTGCTTGCCATTGTTGGTCTCGCCGACAATTCGCAACCTCTAGGTAACAAAGATGTTAGTTGACGGTGGGGCCGGCCTGAACCTGATCTCTCCAGAAGTTATCAAGAGGCTAAAGATCCCCGATGAGGAACTCGAGAGAACGGGCACGTTTCAGGGAGTGTACCCGGGAAGAAGCCAGCCCAAGGGAAAGATCACGTTGCCGGTGACGTTTGGCGGGGAACTGAATTACAGGACGGAAAAGATTGTCTTTGATGTCGTCAAGACACCCCTGCCATACAATGGAACTCTTGGCCGCCCAGCCTTGGCGAAATTCATGGCGGCGTCTCACTACGCTTATAACTCACTGAAGATGCCAGGGCCGATGGGTGTCATTTCCATCAACTCCGACAAGAAAGATGCAGTCATTTGCGTCGACAAGATGTACAGGGACGCGGTTGCAGCAGAGGCGGCCAAGGCGCCAGGTCCCGCCAAGAAGAAGGAAAAGAAGAACTCCGGCAAGACCTCTAGCAAGGACACCGGGAAGCGCACCTCTTCGAAGTGCTGCGCACCCGTTGAAGACTTGCCGGAATGCCCTGCTGGTAAGAGATCCAAAGCCCCAGGTCCTCAGGCACCGGCTTCGCCACGGCGACCCGCTGCTGATCGTGTGACGCAGCAGCAGAGCCGCGATGGCGCTCCTACTGGCTCTGCCAGGAGTAGAGCAACGTCGCGCTCTTCGCTCCCAGCCATGCCAGCCACAACAGCAGAAGCAATGGCGCGGGCTCAGATGTTGCTGAACTTCCCTCCGACTGCAGAGAAGATGGACGAGTGGAGAGCCACCATCCAGAGCTTGATTGGATTTGCCGAAGCCAGTAAATCACAACAAGCGGAAACCTCGCGGCGTCCGCGACCGGCGCCGGCATCTCCAGCTGGCGGTCGCGCTGACGGGACCACACTAACGGTGTAGTCTCCGCCACGGCAACATCCCCAACAGCAACAACCCCAATAGCCTCGGCAAACCCAGCAATCTTTTGGGCCCGACGAGATGTCGATCGCGTCTTCGGATCCACGGGCGTGGTGAGATCAGCGACAAGTACTGCAAGACAGGCGAGCTGAGGACGCCCGCACCACCATCGAACGGCGCCGCGAGGCGCGGCGTCAATCCGACGCACGTAACGGCCCTGTCGCTGATGAGCTTGCGCCGGGGGTCGGCGAATACCTACCTTACGAGGTCGGGTGTCCTGCCTTCACTCGTGAGCTGTGGCAAGTCCGGTGGCCGTCCGTTCGAGCCTTCAAGCCAGAAGTGCCGGAAAAATACGACGGCAAGCTAAACCCGGCAGAGTTTCTGGGCATCTATACGATTGCCGTACAAGCTGCCGGAGGAAGAGATGAGAAAATCCTCGCCAACTACTTTCCGTTGGCACTGAAACCCAACGTGAGGTCTTGGCTGATGAACTTGCCGGAGAACTCCATCTCTTCATGGTCAGACCTCTGCAACGAGTTCGTTGGTGCCTTTACCGGAGGCCACAAGACTCCTGGACAGCCCAGCGACCTGCAGGTGATTCCACAAAGAGACGGTGAAACCTTGCGCTAGTACTTCCAGAGATTCAGCCGTGAGCACCGCAACATTCCAGACGTACACCCCGCAGTCGTGATTGCCGCCTTTCACATGAATGTGCGCAATCGGAGGATGCGGGAGAAAATGAACGTCAAGTTGCCCAAAACCGTCAACGAGCTCTACACAATGGCGGATAAGTGCGCGCATGCCGAGGAAGGGAGAAGGCTACCCGGGGAGGACGCTGGCGCCGAGGTAGATTCTGAGGACGATGATGCTGTCACCCCGGGGAAGAAGGGCTGAAAGCGCAACAGAAAGCGCAAGGGAAAAACTGTGATGGCCGTCGAAGGCTCCGGCAACTCTGAGCCCGCCAAGAAAGCGAAAACAGAGAGTCCCGGCAAGGAGGCAGCTGCATGCGCCGCCTGTCGGGAGGCGGCGGCAAATGAGAAGGCCGGCAAGTTTGATGGGCCATACTGCAAGATCCACCGCACCAAGGGCCATGATCTCCAAGAGTGCCGACAAGTCGAGCACCTTGTCGAGAAGCAGAAGGCTGAGTACGAGAAGCGCGACAAAGAAAAGGGTCAAGATGGTCCTGGTGGGTCCGGCAAGAAAGGCCACGGTGGTCGAGGGAGCCGCCGCAGCAAGGCCAAGCAGCAGAAGGAGAAGCCTGCTAGGGGCCGTGAGAAGAAAGAGGGAGATGATGGAAGTGAATAAGAAGAGGATGACGATGAGACCAGCGAACAAGAATTCCAGAAGGCGACTGACGCCATGTGCATTGACGGAGGCGCATCTCTGCACTCATCCCACCGCCAACTTAAGCGGTGGGCTCGTGAAGTTAACGCGGCAGAGCCGGCAATGGGCTCTCAAAAACCACTCAAATGGTCGCACACGCCTATCATCTTTGATGCTAAAGACCACCCTAATCGCATAACCGCGGTCGGGTGCTTGCCGTTGTTGGTCTCGCCGACAATTCGCAACCTCTAGGTAACAAAGATGTTAGTTGACGGTGGGGCCGGCCTGAACCTGATCTCTCCAGAAGTTATCAAGAGGCTAAAGATCCCCGATGAGGAAATCGAGAGAACGGGCACGTTTCAGGGAGTGTACCCGGGAAGAAGCCAGCCCAAGGGAAAGATCACGTTGCCGGTGACGTTTGGCGGGGAACTGAATTACAGGACGGAAAAGATTGTCTTTGATGTCGTCAAGACACCCCTGCCATACAACGGAACTCTTGGCCGCCCAGCCTTGGCGAAATTCATGGCGGCGTCTCACTACGCTTATAACTCACTGAAGATGCCAGGGCCGATGGGTGTCATTTCCATCAACTCCGACAAGAAAGATGCAGTCATTTGCGTCGACAAGATGTACAGGGACGCGGTTGCAGCAGAGGCGGCCAAGGCGCCAGCTCCCGCCAAGAAGAAGGAAAAGAAGAACTCCGGCAAGACCTCTAGCAAGGACTCCGGGAAGCGCACCTCTTCGAAGTGCTGCGCACCCGTTGAAGACTTGCCGGAATGCCCTGCTGGTAAGAGATCCAAAGCCACTGCATCGGCAACCAAGAAGGTGCCGGCGAAGGAGGACGGCACTGACGGTACCTTCACCATCAGCGCCACCCTTGACAGCAAATAGGAAAGCGCGCTCGTTGCCTTCCTGCGGGCAAATGTCGATGTGTTCGCATGGCGACCGTCTGACATCCCCGGCGTTCCCAGGGAGGTAATTGAGCACCACCTTGCCGTTTGTCCCCACGCTCGGCCTGTCAAACAGAAAGTCCGGAAGCAAACTTTGGAGCGACAGTAGTTCATCGCCGAGGAAATCAAGAAATTCGAAGTAGCAGGCCTGGTCAGAGGAGTGTTACATCCCACATGGTTGGCGAACCCAGTGGTGGTGCGAAAGGCAAACGGGAAGTGGAGACTTTGTATAGACTACACCGATATCAACAAAGCTTGTCCAAAAGATCCTTTCCCATTGCCGCGCTTCGATCAAATTGTGGACTCCACCTCTGGCTGCGATCTGCTCTCCTTCCATGATGCATATTCTGGATACCATCAGATATTCATGGCCAAGGAAGACGAGGAGAAAACCGCATTCATTACTCCATGTGGCACATACTGCTTCGTGCGTATGCCTTTCGGATTAAAGAGTGCCGGTTCCACATTTGCAAGAGTAGTCCAGGTTGGTTTTGAGCCCCAGCTGCACAGGAATGTAGAAGCCTACATGGATGATATAGTGGTCAAAACCAAGGACAAATCAACCCTCATTCAAGACTTGGAAGAGACGTTTGCAAACCTGCGCAAGATTAATCTGAAGCTCAACCCCAAGAAGTGTGTGTTTGGCGTTCCGTCTGGCAAGCTTCTAGGATTCTTTGTATCTCAGCGGGGAATTGAGGCAAATCCCGACAAGATCAAGGCAATTGAGCAGATTCAAGCACCGAAAAGCGTCAAGGATGTGCGGCGTCTTGCCGGTTGTATTGCTGTTTTGAGTAGGTTCATTTCAAGATCGGCCGAGCGCGCCCTGCCGTTTTTCAAAATTTTGAAAAAGGCAGGTCCAGTGAAATGGACTCCGGAAGCGGAGGCCGCGCTGCAAGACTTGAAGGGATACCTCTGCAAGAGCCGCTGCTGCTATACATAGCGGCAACGAATCAAGTGGCCAGTGCTGCATTAGTGGCACAGAGGGAGATCAATGACGAAGGAGCAACCGCGGCAAGCCCATCCAGCGACAAACCGGAATCATCACCAGCAAGGCCTGACGCCGACAAGGCGGATACAGCTCAAGTAAATGGAGCTGATCAGCAGGTGTTACCGAAGAAGAAAACGGTGCAGCAACCGGTGTATTTCGTTAGTTTCCTCCTGCAGGGGGCTAGATCAAGATACTCTGGAGTTCAGAAGTTGCTTTTCGGCCTCCTTATGGCCTCAATGAAGCTGTGTCACTACTTCCAAGCACACGAGATCACCGTTGTCACTCGCTTGCCGATGCAACGCATCTTGAGAAATCCAGAGGCAACCGACAGGATAGTGGAGTGGGCGTTGGAGTTATCAAGCTTTGCACTCAAGTTTGAAAGCACTTCAAAAATCCAGAGCAGAGCCTTGGCGGAGTTCATTGCTGAATGGACACCAACGCAAGACGAAGAGATTCAAGAAACGGCTCTCCCCGGCAAGGAAACAACAAAAGAATGGGTCATGTACTTCGATGGTGCTTTCTCGCTGCAAGGCGCCGGTGCCGGAGTGCTGCTTGTCGCACCCACCGGGGAGCACCTCAAGTACGTAATCGAAATGCACTTTCCCAGGGAGCAAGCTACAAACAACACTGCTGAGTACGAGGGGCTCCTTGCCGGTCTTCGGATCACAGTGGACCTTGGAATCAAGAAATTGATCATCCGCGGTGACTCGCAGCTTGTTGTGAAGCAAGTGAATAAGGATTACCAGAGCCCATTGATTAGAGCATATGTGGAAGAAGTGAGGAAATTGGAGGAACACTTTGACGGACTACTAACAGAGCACGTCCCTCGTGCGGAAAACAGCATTGCTGATAGCCTGTCAAAGTGTGCCGCGCAAAAGCTTCCCGTGGAACCGGGAACCTTTGTGCTCCATTTGAATCAACCCACGGTTACTCCATCAACGCAGGCCAGTAAGAGAAGAAAGTTAAGTACCGGCAAGTATTTTCTGGCTGAGCTCCCAGAAGCCACCGGCAACGACGCTGCCGGGAACAACGCCACGGCTGGTGGTGAGCAGCGGCTTAGCACGGGACCACAGGTTCTTGCCGCAGAAGCAAGCGCTCCCATGGCCGAAGAGAAGCCTTTAGTCCTTGTCGTCGAGCCACAGGCTCTAGCATGGGCACAACAGATAGTCCGTTTCCTTCAGACAGGAGAACTCCCCGATGCGCAAGAAAAAGCTGAGAAAGTAGCCCGCCAGTCAAGTATGTATCAGTTTGTGGACAGCATCCTGTACAGAAAACGACCAAACGGTGTGAAATTGAAGTGTATCTGCCAGGAAGATAGGCTAGAAATGTTGGCAGAGATACATGGAGGCATATGTGGCTCTCACATAGGATCAAGAGACTTGCTGGCAAAGCTTTCCGGCAAGGCTTCTATTGGCCCACCGCCCTCCAGGATGCGACTGAGCTAGTAACCAAGTGTGAAGCGTGCCAGTTCCATTCAAAGAATGTACATGAACCAGCCCAAGCTCTCCAAACGATCCCTCTCTCCTAGCCCTTTTCGGTCTGGGGGCTCGATATCTTGGGCCCATTCCCCCGTGCTGCCGGGGGCTTTGAATTCTTGTACGTCGCCATCGACAAGTTCACAAAGTGACCTGAAGTGGAGCCAGTGAGAAAGGTGACAACGCAATCAGCCGTCAAATTCTTTAAAGGATTGGTTTGCCGTTTCGGGGTTCCTAACAGGATCATCACCGACAACGGCACGCAATTCACGAGCCGCACCTTCATGCAATATATCCAAGACCTTGGCAGCAAAATCTGTTTTGCGTCCGTCGCTCACCCGAGAAGCAACGGCCAAGCGGAAAGGATGAATGCTGAAGTGCTGCGTGGTCTCAAGACAAGAACTTTCGACAAGCTGCGCAAGTGCGGGAAGCACTGGGTTGATGAGTTGCCGGCGGTTCTTTGGTCAGTCAGGACGACACCAAATCGAGCTACCAGCCAGACACCCTTCTCCCTAATTTATGGTGCAGAGGCGGTGCTCCCCACGGAACTCAAATACGGGTCACCTCGAGTACTCGCTTATGATGAAGCTGAGCAAGGGCAACTGCGGCAAGCCGATGCATTGCTCCTTGAGGAAGATCGTCTTCGGGCGGCTGCGCGAGCTGCACGCTACCAGCAAGCCTTACGCCGCTACCATAGCCGCAAAGTGCGCGCCCGGAGCCTTGAGGAAGGCGACCTTGTTCTTCAGCGCGCCCAGTCCGCCAAAGGATCAAACAAGTTGACGCCGAAGTGGGAAGGCCCTTACCGGGTAGTACGAGTCACCAGGCCTGACGCAGTCCGGCTGGAGACCGAAGATGGCACCCCAGTGCAAAACTCGTGGAATATCAAGCATATTCGCAAGTTCTACCCGTGAGGCACAGTTGCCGGGACATCTCCCGGCAACCTCTTTTGTACAAGCCTTGTCGGCAAGACATGTAACCCTTTGTACAAAGCTAGGCGCAGACCCTGTGCATAATAAAGCTAAGTGTTTCGCAACTCCTCGTACGTATCCATTTACGTGTCCATACATGTGATGATATGATTTACACTTTAGTTTGTGTCAAATGACTAGCGGACCGTCAAGGTTCCTCAACCGCTCTTTTCTCTTCTTTCTTTTTCTTAAAAGGATAAGAAGGGTCCCTCGCGCGCAAGTTTCTCGGGGGGAGTGGAGATGGGTACCATTTTTAATAACGTTCAAGTGATCATTTCACGCAGTGAGAGAAATGCCGCAGGGAAAAGCTAAATTGCAAAACTTTGAAATTAATTTTCCTTAGTTATATTCGCGTTCTCCCTTGAACGATTTCGCACTTTGTATGAGAAACCTGCACGCGAAGGAACCTTGTCGCAATCATTCGCGCTCTTATTTTGTTTCGAGTCCGCTCGACAATTTAAGTAGCTGCAATGAAAACGGCTAAGGAAAACTTGCCGGCCTCGGTACTTCCGACAGGCTGCTAAGGACCCGTTCCTCGAAGCGCTAGCGGCAAGTACACGATCCGGCAAGCTTGCCGGCGGCGGCGTTTCCAGCGGGCTGCTAAGGACCCTTTCCTCAGAGCGCTCGCGGCAAGCGTGCGCGCTGGCAAGATTCCGAACAGCGTAGGGATGGCAATCATGCAAAGACAAATAAAACAAGGGAAATGGCACGCATACATTCAGGCAGCACAAGTTATATTACACCATAGGAATAACCCAGGGCTAACAAGGGATTGAATGTATCTTGTACATGGCAGCTCAGTGGTGGATATGGCGACAAGCTTAGTCTCGGCGGTTGCCTTGAACCCTGGGGATTTGGAGAACCTTGTCGGCGAGAGGGGCGGCGATCTTGTCGGCAGCAGTAACGTCTGTGCTCTCCGGCAGCCTCCTGAAGACCCCGGAGAGATCAAGACCGGGATTGTGATGGGCGATCTTGAGCAGCACCCGGTACACTATATCAAGCGTGAACTGCCGGGACTCATTAGCAAACGAAGCAGATCTGTCTTCGTGATGCGTCTTCAAGGCGTCGATGAGGCCCTCGAAGAACTTGGTCAGGCAGACGCTGGTAGCCTCCTTGTTATTAACAGTGAAGCCCCAGCTCTTCATGTCCATCACGGCCATCTGGGAGCTGATGCGCTCTGCGGCATGAACAAGCCTGCCGGTCCAAAGGGAGAGGTTCTCATGCAGTTGAGCGTAGCTGTTTTCAGTCCCCTTCTTCGAGGCCTCCTCCTTCTCCAGCTTCTCCGTCAAGACCCTCTCCCTCTCCTTGGCGGATTCCGAGGCTGCTACCACAGTGGCCAGTTGGGATTTCAGATCATCGATCGCCTTGACAGCAGTGTCGAGTTCTTGGTTCTTGGATGACAGCTGCGCTTGCAAATCTCCTAAAATGCGGGATGCCTTTAGCGCTTCGTCCATGAGAGCCTCGACCTCTTTGCCGCTGCCAACGAGATCCTCCTTCAGTTTGGCCACCTGGGATTCCAGTTCTGCCTTGGCGGAGTTAGCAGCAGCAGTTTTGTCAACAACCTCCTTGAGCTTAGCGGCATTCTCCGAAGCCTGGGCTTCGATGGATTTCTTGTGCCCGTCTTCCAGCTCTTGGGTCCGCTGCTTAAGGAGCGCTTCAATTTCGTCATCCTTGCCGCGAAGAGTGGCGGCAAGGGCTCCTTCCCGTGCGGCAAGATCTTTCTCCTTGGCGTTGAGCCGCGTTTCGCGCTCCGTCAGCTTGCCGTCGCGGATCGCCGCTGCTTTGGCGGCAGCGTTGAGATTGCGGGCCTGTTGACTGTACCACATGCGTAGCTCGTTCGCCTTCTCCCTCAGCTTCCGGTCGACCAAATCAGCAGCTTTGCGCTCCTCATGCACCTTGTCCCATCGCCGGCTATACCGCTCCTGGACGCCCTTGAATCCGACAACCATGATTTCCATGAAGGCGAGGTCTTCGGTGTTGTCGGCCGCGTCAGTGGACTCATCATTCCTTTGGGCCAAGGGGAGCAAGATTCGAGCTATCTCTTCATCAAAACTTGGTCCCGCGGTGCCGGAAGAACTGGGGGCTCCAGACCCGTGCTGGGAAACGACCAGCGCCAAGTCGCCTGACAGAGCTTGCGGGACCGACACCACCAATTGACTGCCAGAGGACGGCACATCGGTATTGGCGGGCGTCTTCTCTGCATCCGCCCTGACGGGGTCAGGCCGGCCTTCTTAAGTGGCGACCTTGGCGGCCTCCTCAGCAGCGTCCCTTGCAATGTCAGCCACCTCCACAAGGACTTCACCTTCGTCGGGAGAGGCTCGAGCTATGGATTGAGGTGGGAACAAGGGCAAGGTAGGATTCAGAAGCACGAGTCAAGTTCATGAAAAAAATAAGAAGGAATAGACAAAGAAGAAATGTTCCATGGAAAGTGCCCAAGGACGAGAAGATTACCCGCTGGCGCCTGTTGAGGAGGGGCGTCTCCTCCCCTGGCAGCTTGCGTTGCCGGCGTGCGGTCGTCTCCAGCCCCGCTTGTCGGGATGATCTCCGCACGGGCGGGCTCATCGGTGGAAGCCCTTGTCGAAGAGGCGCTCTCTGGAACGCTGGTTGACGGGGGGACCACAGCGGGGTCCACCTCCTGGCGGTATTCTTCTTGGCGAGGCTCCCCCGCTTCTTTATCAAGCTCGAGGGGAGGAACTTCAGTACCGGTGCCTGTGGGCGGAATCTGCTCCGCATCATCATGCCGGGGGCTAGGCTGGGGGCTGGCGACAATGGTTTCGGCCATCGCCGTCCCCTGCTCGATGCTTGCTGCAGGGTCCTGCGCTGCTACGGGCCTGGCCCGCTTCGACCGATGCACGAGCGACTCTGGGTCCCTGTCAAGACGAAAGAAACCAAGTTAGAACGGCAACTGGATGGAGTCAAAACTTGCCAGAGGCGAACCAAAACACTTACTCCTCCTCCTCCTCGGACGTTCCGAGGATGTCGAAGTCATACACCACCGGCGGAGGCTACTCCCTTGCCCTCTTGAGCGCCGGGGGAGGAGAACCTATCGGGTTGGCGGGCTCGACTTCCTCGACGACCCCTCGCCGGGGAGACAAGAGCTGAGTTCGGGGACGCCGGGACGACTGCCGCCGAACCTCTTCCTGGCGGCCGGTCTTGGTGGTCGTCTTCTTCACCATAGGGCCGGCCACCGGCGAAGAGGGCGCACCGGCTCTTGGCTGGCCGCTCTCCGAAGGCGACGCCTCCTCTTCGGGGCTCGAGGACCTTCCTCATCTTCGGGCTCTTCGACGCCCTCAGATCCGGCAGCCTAGGACCCGGCAACGTCGGTACCGGCAACCTCGGCCTCAGCGGCCTCGTCATCGGCAAGCTCCTCTTCTTGCCCCTCGGCGGCCTCTTCCTCGGAGTGCTCGTCCTCCTCATCCTCGGCTGCCACGGCTCCAGAACCGCTCGCTGCGTTGATCCTCGCGATCTCCTCGTCCTTGCTGGTGATGGACGCCAGCTCTTCTGCAGTGGTAGCCCGGATGTGGTCCGTCTCCTTCCGGGAAGCCACCTCCGTCAAGTTGGAAGCCCACTCCATTTCGGACTCCAAGGAGGGCAGAACCCAGTCTGCTTTTACTCCATGGGCATCACAGTCCGGCATCGCCGCCAAGATGGAGTCCTTGGCGGAATTGATGTGCAGTGGGACGACCTTGTCCGACAAGTGGAACGTGCCGGTTTTCTGGAACAACGCCTCGCAGAGGCTGGCGTGCTCCATGACCGACAAGTTGTTGCCGCGACCAGGGTACAATCTCATGATGTCGGCTGCGTTCTGGTACTCCCAGGCGAACCTCCCCCTCTTCTGCAACGGCGCTATGTGTCGCCGGAGGAAATCGGCGCCAACCATCTCTATGGTCAACTTGGCGGCCCTGAGACGGGCGATCCTGTTCAGTGCCGGGCGGAGCTTGGTGTCTGTGGCACCTATGCTGCTCCAGTTCTTGCCGCGCGTGACCCTCACTATGCGCGGAATGCAGAATTGGGGGAAGTCCTTCTCCTGGATCCAGCACGACTCGGCCCTCCACTCTTCCCACTTGAGGCGAAGCTGTCCGGGAAGATACTCGCCTTTCGTCTTCGCCCTGGGAATCCAAGCAATGCTGCCGGAGAGAGATTGATCTTCGATCCGGGGAAGGAAAAAGTGCCAGAACAGATCCACATTGGGTGCCACTCCGACGAAATTCTCACACAGATGGGCGAAGACCACCATGCAGGTCATCGCATTCGGAGTAAAGTCCAGCAGCCTGAATCCGTAGCTGAACATCATGGCGATGAAGAAATCTGAGAATGGAGGGACCAGGCCGCAGTAAAAGTATGCGCAGAAGAATGGGTATGAATCCGATGGATCCTTGTCGCCTTCAGGAAGCACTACAGGCGCCTTGCGATCCTTGGTGTCTCTCCCCCACATGTACGCGTACCTCCTGATCAGCTCGTTGGCATCCAAGGAGCACGGTGAGAAGATTGCATTTTCCCTCCGCCGCTTTTCCAGCTCCTACAACGCCTTCTTCTTCTCCTCCGCCTTGGGGTCGAGCGGCTTGGCCGGCTTCTTCTTCTTTGCTTCGTCGGCCCTTTTAGGCGCCATCGAGAGTTGGGAAAAAGGAAGGTGGCCGAGGCGATACGTGGAGCAGCAGCGGCGGCGGCAGGAGCAGTTCTAGCTTGTGGAGGAAGATGAAACAGGGGCGGATGAGCGGCTCCCCCTCGCGGTTGCCTTTTTATGGGGAAGGCGCAAGGGGAGGCTGGCTCTTTACTATTCGCCCCAGCCACGTTCTTTTACAGACGCACTACCGCAATGTAACCGCAATAGTCCAAGTTCCCACGACCCGCATTTAATGCGTGGATTGGACGTGCGTCAGGAAAGCTGTGCATTGTTTGGGCCTAGCCCAGCGACGCTTCGGACGCGCGTATGGCCCAGGCCCGGGGGCTCCTATCGGTGTATAAAACATGGGTATTTTATACCCTGACTTATGCACAGACAGTAGGAGCCTCCTTGCCGGCCAAGGCTTTGCCGGGAACCGCCAAGACCAAGACTCCAAGATCAGCTGAAGGAGTTACCAGAGAGAAGCTCAAGGCTCGAGACTCACCCAGCATCAAAGATGAAGACATTCCTTGCCGGGAAGCATAAACCGGCAAGATCCATGCCGGCAAGCTTATACCAGCCCTCCAGCGCTCCACCTCACCGCACAGGTGTTCGCTGGTATATGAGGTGTCGATCGCGCAGGCTGGTTGGTGATGCTTGTTGGGCACATTTCAGCACGCTGGGACGAGATTTGCCTCTAATGACATCCGTCCAGGAGGCGTGTCAGGATAATGCGAGGTAGCTGGGCAAGCGGTGCAGAAACCTTGCCGGGACTACCTCTCCGCATGACACCTAACGACGCATTAAATGCCTTTGTCCTAAACTGGCAGAGTTAGGTATGATAGCACTGTTTGCTATCTAATCGCTATGTAATTACTGTTTTGCCACTGTGGTAACCCCTTGAGCTATAAAAGGAGGGCCAGGGCAACAGTTTAGAGGATTCGGACCCCTTTTCGAACACAGGCACCTCTCGTGTAGCTACTCTCTCGAAACCTTGCCGGGAGAAGCGCTCCCTGTACTGTGCTTCCATACCACTAATACACCAAAAGCAGGAGTAGGGTTTTACGCTTCTCAGCGGCCCGAACCTGGGTAAAATCCCTCGCGCTCCATTGACCACGCTCTTCACGCACGTCGATCTTCCCCGCCGAACTACAAGGGGCTGCATGGCCCCATAGATGGTCGTACCCCGACAGTCATCAACCCACGCGATTGCGCGGACTAGCAATTTAAAAAACAATTTATTTTGGAATTCAAATTATATTAATTAATGGTATATTGAGTAATAAACCTAGAAATGACCACACTTCTCTTTTTTGGTAATTGATCACCATACTTCAGCGATGATCCTTTATTTCTTTCTGGAATAGAGTGACAATATCAGAGAATAAAATTATAAAAATTGTACCTTTACATGCCATGACAAATGACCGAGGCTACCCTTGAGGGTGGTAGGTTGGAGGGGTAAATGGGTAAAAGATGGTTCATGGATCTATAAAGACTAGTCAAAGCTTGGAGTGTCCATGGCTCATGGTGGGCCATGCCTTCTCATCCATCCATGAATGGGCCATGGCTATTTGGGCCTTTTATTGACTTGGGCTTCTTTGTTTCTTTGCCTTCATCTTTGACTTGGCCTTTTATTTTCTCCTCTTCCTTGGACTTGTTGACCATGAGGACTTGCTCGGACTTTTGTTGACCATGGTGGCTAGCTTGGGCCCATGGCAGCTTGCTTGGACTTTTATTGACTGTCTTTGACTTGTGTTGACCGTCCATGTGGATGCCATGTAGGACTAGGTAGGACCCCCCGTAATAGTTTAGTTATTCCCTCAACAGTATTAATTTGTCTAAGTCAAGCTTCCTATAAAGAAAGAAAGTCATAACACAAGCCCCTCCACCTAAAGCACATAAGGCATGCTTAACATAATTCTTTTTAATGGTGCATGATATAGTTGAAACTCTTGGGTCTCCTAGCTTTTCAGGAATTTTTACTTTGAAAGAATAATTAGCAAGCATAGTAGATATTTCTTCGATAGGTATCATTCTCTTATTAGTGACAATATCTTTCAAGTACCTGTAATAAGGTGGGACTTTAATAGTATCAATCGAAGGAATTTGCAAATAAAGAGTTTTCAGCAATTCAGTGAACTTGGCAAATCTTTCATCATCCTTAGTTTTATTAGACTCATTAGGATAAGACATAGACCTTTGAATCTAAAGTTCTCTTTCTTTACCATGTTTCTTAGCTACTTTATCTTTCTTACCTTGGCGCTTACCTCGTGGAGTCTCTTTTTTGTCTTTGTCTTTATGAATTTCAGCATTATGGTCTTGTACTTCAGTTTCTTCTTCTCCTTGAATGGCAATGTTATTTTCTTTAGAGGGTTCTTCTTCTTCACCACTTCGTGTCTCAGCATCGGAGATATAAATTTCATTTTCAACCTCTTGAGAATCATCATCTTCAGTAATAAAAGGTTCCCGAACATCTTCAGAAAGAAGTTCAGCATTTGCAGTTTTTTTTATTCTTTTTCTTTCCGGATGAACTTTGGGCTGCTCCATGGGAATTTTGTCTATCTTGATCAATTCTTTTGGGATGTCCCACTAGATATAAAGGTTCTTGGGTGGAAGCTCCAGCTCTAGTATCAACACCAAAAACGTGAGGTTTATTAGTAACAAGGGACACACTATACAGTAATTGTTTCTAAGTTTGCATAATTTGATCATGTTGATTTTTAATCATAGTGCAATGCTTAGAATTACCTCTAATATCATCCATAGCTCTCTCAAGATCATTAAACAAATATTTGATTCTACAAGTATTTTCATAGATAGCTCTTTTTGTGTCCATGCTGTAATTATATTGTTTGGCGAGGAAAGTATCAAGTTCATCATGACCTAGAGCAAGAGGTTTAGTTTGCGGAATATCTCCATCATCAAAATACTAAAGAGATTTCACCTCAATGGAAGGACCTAAATCATGAGTTGTAGGAATATTACCAGTAGGGTGCAGTTTCTTAAGATCAGCAGTTTTAATGCCCTTTTCCTGCATAGAGTTCTACGCTTCTTTCATGCCTTCATCATTTAAAACAAGAATGCCTCTCTTCTTTGGAATTGGTGCTGGTTGTGTCTCAATAATATTCTAATCTTTAGATTTCTTAGAGATTTAATCAAGAAGTTCCTTTGCTTCATTCAATGTCCTGTCCATCTGGCTAGATTCTAGATTCCATGGTTTGTGCATTGTAAAATGTATCAAGCAAGATATTATCTTTAATATCACTAGCAGGGTGACCCGCGCAATTGCGCTGCTAGATTTGGTTCATGTTTTTCTTTTGTAATTCTGTGTTACTACGATTTTAGATTTGATAACTTTTCTAAGATATTTGTTTCGAATGTCACCACGCCATTTGGAGGTGCACATTTCATTATGTAAACATTGTGCAACTACAACAGGCACAAACCATATTTGGCATCGCTTCTTTGCTACTTAATTCATGTAGAAACTACCAATAATTGATTTTATATGATACAATATTAGTATTGGTACATCATTGAAAAGATATTTTTTCAAGTATGTTTGTGTCGATAAAATTAGATGAGACATTCGTTTAAATAATCCCATCAAGTTTGCATTTGGAACTATGTTCGATTCTTAATAATCTAACTTTTCCAAGATTTTTTTGTACCTATGCTTTTCTCCATATTTTTAAAAATGTGAAATATTGTTTACATTGTTCCATTTACTATTATTCCTCAATCTACCAGATCTCGTGTTTTATAACAATGTTCCGCCTGTCACCATAGATTCGCGTATATGCCTCCACTTGTCTCTTGTTTTTCTTCTTGAGATCAGACTCGCTTTCTATGGTACCAATATATTAATCAGCAAAAACAATTTTAGTTTTTTTTCATGTATTTCGAGTTTCAATTTTAGGATAAATATTCCACTTAATAAATTCACATATGAATTTCTGTGACCAACTGTTTTGTTTGATTTTGTTCTGCAAACCTCGATCCGATTTCTCCCTCTAGTATAATTTTGTTGTTCTCTATTTCAGTTTAGGTTAAGATGCATCTAGCGTTGTGGAGGATTTGGATAACCTTGTTTATTCCAATCACCTTTTCCTATTTTAGTGTTTTTATGGCCCGCAGTGCTAATTTTCTATATACACAATTTGAAACCACAAAATGAACCTCAATATGCAAACTTAATTTGTACTATATTAACTTATCTTTTCGAGTAGTAGTTTTCGCCTTGTTACTACTCCCGTCACTATTTTTTCTTCATCCAACGTTCGGTGTCTTTTTTGGTTTTCTTTTTGCAGGCATCAAAGCCTTCATACAGATGGAATTGGTGTTGAACTATTGCCTCAAATGCACAAATCTTATTAAACATGTACTTAATATTTTTCCCAATCTTTTGATATACATGCAAATAGAATTATTAGCTTCCAACAGATGGAATTGCTAGCTTACAATTTTTTCTTTTTGGAATTGAGTAAATCATGAATTATTTCATGTGTCATGGATACCTTTTTACCTTTGCTTCCAATGATTTTTTTTCTTAACAGGGTAAACGTTTCCTATTCCAATCCGCATGGAGTCTTCAATGTGACCTTGGTAAAGAACCTTCCGAACCCAATGGAAATATGCACTGCACTTTTTTATTGATCTCCTACACGTTCTTCTTTGATGTACAAATACTGGGCGTTTCCAGAGTTGATAGCCAAAATAAGTTATGAAATTATCTGTTTCGGTCTAATCAGGTTTTGTCCGGATTTTTTGGGGATCGTACACTTCTCTCTATTTTCAGACATGCACGAAATGGACTCCTACCGGAGTTCATTAATTAGTTGACTTTTTTTTAGGGAAGTTGCCATATTTTTTTGATAGTATTGATTGGGTGCCTTTTTTAATACGAACTGGACTGCTGCGTGATTGATTGGTTGCCTTAATTTTCAAAACGTATGGCTGTAGGCTACAATTTTGCATGTGGTCGTGGGAAAGTACTGCGTGGGTCTATAATCCTTTTTTAATTATGTGTCAGAAACTCATCTGTACACGTTTATTGTCGTACGGAACATCTTTTATGTTTAATCTCAACTGTTAAAATTAAGATCAGCAAAGTATATATTCTTAGCCTATGTGGATCAACGTGGCGTCTCTATTATAGGACTATTTAGCCTATGTGGATCAACGTGGCGTCTCTATTATAGGACTGTATACTACTTTTAGTATATAATAGATGGGTAAGACATTTCCTTTGCAATTCACAAAACTTCTTCCAAGCTATAGGTAAACTTTCATCCTTTCATTGATAAAAGTTGTGAATCTCTCAAATGATAGCTTGCAATTTTTGTCTAGGCAGGAACTTACAAAAATTAGCATTGGCACATTTAATAAGACTAGTAATACTGCTAGGTGGAAATTTATTAAACCTTTTCTTAGCTTAACCACCAAATGAGAAAGAAAATACTTGAGCGTATAGTATTGGCTATTCATCTCTTTCTTAGAAAGAGATTAACACAAGTTTCTATATGTGGCCAAGCGAACTTTCATCTTCTCTACCATAAAACTTATTTGATTTAGCAATCTTGATAACATTAGGTTTCATAGAGAATTCATAAGTATTCTCTTTAACATAAATAGGAGAAGCACAAAAATCATCACCAGGTAGAGGCAGAAACTTCTCTCTCCGAAAGCTCTCTATTTTGATAATTCAATCACAGAATCAGGATCATTAAGTTTATCACAGGCCATAAAACTCCTGCAAAGGTTTCATCGTACACAATGGGTGTACGTGTTGTGCGTGGTGATCTAGGCCGTGAAAGTGATGCACTAGAACCTTTCTCAAGTGCTTGTGCTAATGCAATTTTTTCAGATAAAATTTCTCCCAATGGAGGCATATCTGAAGACATAGCAGTAGTATACATAGTATCAGCAACAACATGTGACATAGCAAACGGTGTTTCATTCATTGGTGCATGTGATGGTGGAGTGGCTAATTGACTTAAAACGGATGAAGAATCAAGTGTCTTACGAGTAGGCAAAGTACTACTAGTTTTAGCCTTCGATGGCATGATTTCTACTTTTGAATATTTATGTTTTTTCCATGATGGAAAATAAATTCAGCAAGCAAGCAAAACACAAGTGTACTTACCAATAGAGCTATGCTCCCCAACAACGTCACCAGAAAATAGCTTGATATCCCCCAAGTAGAGGGGATCGCAACAGTCTTCGTTGGGAAGTATTACAACCCTAATTTATATTCGATATGGTGGGAGCGAGAGAATATTGATAAAACTTTAGGAGCTGAGGCGCCACTCTCAACCACACCTATATGAAATACTTTCTCAAGAATATTTATTAGTTAGAATGACAATCTAGTGATTTAAGTGTTCTAGGTTTTTTTTTGCGGGGAAGGTGTTCTAGGTTGCAGTGAAGTAAATGAGAGTAGCAATTACCCAGCAGTTGCCAAGTAACAAGTATTTAAAAAGAGCAAACATTTATGAAAAAATGTAGGCATGTAATTCATATTAGGACGTTGCATGGATGGCATTGATACGTCTCCAACATATCTATAATTTTTGAAGTATTCATGCTATATTAACATCAATTATACTCCCTCCGTTCCATAATGTAGTGCGTATAGATTTTTTGAAAATTCAAACTTTGTCAACTTTGACCAAATTTATAGAGAAAACTATTTATATATACAATATCAAATATATAAAATATGAAACTACGTCTTGTGATGAATCTAATGATATATGTTAGGCATTCTAGATGTAAATGTTTTTCTCCACAAACTTGGTCAAAGTTGGCGAGCTTTGACTTTTCAAAATACCTATATGCACTATATTATGGAACGGAGGGAGTATATGGTTTTTGGTGCACTTTTATATTATTCTTATGGACTAACTTATTAATTTAGTGCCCAGTGCTAGTTCCTGTTTTTTGCTTGTTTTTGGCTTCGTAGAAAATCAATACCTACGGAGGTCAAAATTAAATGCCAATTTAACATGATTTTTTATGGGCCAAATGGAGCACTGGAAGCTTTGGGAGTTAACGAGAAGAGGCCTGATGGGCCCACAAGGCTAGGTGGCACGGACTGGGGGGGTGGCCGCGCCTCCTGAGCTTGTGGGGCCCCCAACACCCTTTTGACGTGATTTCAATGCTACAATTTCCTATAAATACTGAAACCCTCCGTCGTACCCTCAGAACAATTTTTCCGCCGCCGCAAGTTCATGTTTCGAGATGATCCCATCTGGAGGCCTTTTCCGGCACTCTGCCGGAGGGGGAGCCCACCCACGGAGGCCTCTTCATCAACCTTGCTGCCTCCATGGTGATGTGTGGGTAGTTCATCCTCGGGGCAGAGGGTATATACTAGTAGCTATGTGTTCAATCTCTCTCTCTCATGTTTTTGAAGGATTCGATCTTGATTGTATCATGAGCTTTATTAATAAAGTTGGATCTTATGATGTTCATCTCCTTCTATTCTTTTTGCGGTGAATTGAGTCTTGCTCTTTGAAGTTTCTTTATGTTGGATTGAATACTTTGGATTTGAGATCACTTAATGCATGTCTAGTAATTAACTTGCGGATACCCATGGTGACATTGGGGTACTCTTAGCATAAAGGTTGAACGATAGAATCATATGGTGTTGTCGTAGTATGATCTCTGGGACTATCCGTGGTGACATTGGGGTGGTTCAATAGATTGATTGGAAAGACAACTTTGAGGTGGTTTGCTACCTACGCGATTTCATCCTACTTTCTCTGATAGAATAGAAAATTTGGAGTGATTCTTTGCTGCACATTAAGGGATTATGATGATGTTCAATTATGTTCATGATGTTGAGAGTCGACACTATTGAAAGTATGAACCCTAGGCCTTGTTTCCAAACATTGCAATACCATTTTTACTCACTTTTGTTACTTGCTACCTTGCTGTTTTTATTTATTTAAATTATAAAAATATATTTCTACCATCCATATTACACATACATCATCATCTCTTCGCCGAACTAGTGCACCTATACAACTAATAATTGTACACAAGAGACCACTTGCATTTGATTGCAAGGTTGCTTGAGAGAGAACCACCTTCATCCTACACCTCTCTTGGATTGATAAACCTTAGGTCATTCACTTGAGGCAAATTTGCTGCTGTCCTACAAAACTCTGCGCTTGGAGGCCCAACAAAGTCTATAAGAATAAAGTTGCGTAGTAGACATCAAGCTATTTCTGGCGTCGTTGCCGGGGAGGTGAGTGCTTGAAGGTATCTTCTTTAGATCTTGCAATTGAATCTTTTGGTTTCTTGTTTTATTCACCAGTTTGGTTTATCAAAGAAAACTACAAAAAAATGGAAGTGAAGTTGTGTCAAATTCTTTATCTTCATAAAGTTTTTCTTGAAAACTATGAATCTGATAATTATTATTAAGTGTTAAAAGAAGAATTTAACAAAATGTTTGATGTGAATTCCTTGAATCTTAAGAAGGATTTTAATGTTGCTAGTATGAATTCTTTGAATATCCATGATGCTAATAATATGCAAAGCCATAAGCTTGGGGATGCTATGTTTGATGAAGATGATCTTTTTAGTCCCCCTACTTTTAATGAGAAAATTTATTATGATAAAAACATGCATCCTATTTATGATGATTACAATGATCATGAAAGTGGGTTTGGAAGAGTGTCAACTCTAGGTAGCAATGATCCCTCTATTTTGGAGGTTGTTGAATCTTATTGGAATAATGATAAAAGTTGATTTGGAGAGGTCATGACTTTATTTATTGTTGAATCCACTACTTTGGAAGATGTTTCAATTGATTATAACCACAAATTTGCTATCTATGATGATTATTGTGATGACATGTATGCTATAAAGAGTAATGATAACCATGAAACTTGTCATCATGATTTTAATGTTCAGTTGGGTTATGTCAATCAATTATCACATGATAATTATTTTGTTGAATTTTGTCCCACTACAATTAATGAGAAGAAATTTGCTTATGTGGAGAGTAACAATAATTTTATGCATGTGGATCATGAAAAGAATGTTTTGTGTGATAGCTATATTGTTGATTTTGTTCATGATGCCACTGAAAATTATTATGAGAGAGGAATATATGCTTATAGATATCTCAATAATATCAAGTTTCCTCTCTTTATGTTAAAAGTTTTAAAGTTGCACCTGTTTTACCTTCCTATGCTAGTTACTTTGTGCTTCAGTAAATTATTTGCTTACGAAATTCCTATGCATAGGAAGTGGGTTAGGCTTAAATGTGTTTGCTATTTGATTCATGATGCTCCCTTTATGTTTCAATTCTTATTTTTATGTGAGGATCATTAAAATCATCATGCCTAGTTAAAGGCATTAAAGAAAAGCGCTTGTTGGGAGGCAACCCAATATTTATATTTACTATTTTTGTGTGTCTACATCATTAATGCTACTGTAGTAATTATGTTTTGTATCTTTTATTTCAATAAAGTGCCAAGTTTAGCCTTTACCATGCTCAGTTTGCATGTTTATGAGTTGCTGTTTGAAAACAGGAAGTTTTCTGTTGTGTCCAGAATATTCCAGGATAGTTAGAGCATGAACAATTCTTGAAATTTTTACACAGTAAGCATATATGAGTTCTCTATTATGTGGTAATTTTTCAAAAATTTTGGAGTTACAGAAGTACGATAATTTATTTCTCCTTTACAGACTGTTCTGTTTAGGCAGATTCCTGTTATAGTTGCATTGTTTGCTCTTGTTTGCTTGTTTAAGGTTTCTATTAGTGGATAGAGATATTAAATATGTGTATCACTTAGTATTTAATGTTTAATTATAATTTTTATGATTTGCTATAGTAGAAAATTTTAAGGTTTTGAATTTATTTTGTACTAACTTATCTCACGAGTTCTGTCAAGTTTTGTGTTAATGAAGTTTTTAAGACACAGGGGAGACTGTGATATGAGAGGAATTAAGAAGACACAAGAGCTCAAGCTTGAGGATGCCCAACGCACCCCAAGGTAATATTTCAAAAAGTCTCAAGCATCTAAGCTTGGGGATGCCCCGGTAGGCATCTCACATTTCTTCATCAACAACTATCGGTTAGTCTCGGTTGAGCCTAAGTTTTTATTTGTTCAGATGATATATGCTATTGTTGGAGCATCCTTTTGTTTCATTTTTCTTTTGTTTGCTGTTAGATACAATAATTATATCTTAACTTCATGATTTGGAGAGAGTTTATACATAGCTACCTATTTACTTAAGTACTCTTTGTTTTTCACTCATACCTTTTGGAGTAGTTTATTATTTACTCTTGTGCTTCACTTATATGATTAGAGTAAATTTATGAATGAATTGAATGTCATGTGCTTCATTTACTATATGATAAGTAAACATGCATCTTCCATTTAATCCGTTAAAATAGAAGTGAGACTATGATAGTGCATATCTTTAATAAAGTAAGGGAGTTATATATATAATAATGACAATGAACATTAGTTTTATTAAGTTGAACCTATTTTGTTGTGGCGGTAAGTATCTCCCAGTGAAGGACGGATGATTGGCTTGGCACATGTTTACAGATGTTTGATAAAATCCAAATTCAGCCTTGGTGGTATTCAGGTTTGTAGGTTATCATCATGATTATATTTTCTCAATAATGTTACTATTAGAGAATGCATGATTGTGGTTTTTGTACTTGGTAAAGTGGTTGCCCCCAGTCTTTTTGGTAGCCTTTTCCTATACTAAGCGGAAATACTGCTTGTGCATCCAAAATCCTTGAAACAAGTTTGTGCCATAAAGTGTCCACCATACCTACCTATACATGGTGCTTCACTGCCATTCCAAGTAAATTTGCATGTGCCACCTTTAAACCTTCAAATAAACTTCTATTTTGTGTGCCCGTACAGCTCATGGTGTCGTGGGGGTAGTCATTATCTTCAATGCTAAATGTGTTTTACTCACGATGAGTGTTTATTCGGCTTGTCAAATTTATGAGAGTTGCTAGTAATAGGGATGCCCAGTCCCAAATAAACAAAATTGTAAAAAGAAAAAGACACTCCCCTAGAAAGTTGAAAGTTGGCAGGCACTCGTGGATTCGGCTAGCCATGGTTATGTTAGTATGGTTGAGGGGGAGTGTAAAAGCATGGGAACCGCCATTAACATGTTTAGCGTGGAAGATATTGGAAACCTTTGTCGTAAACCATTGACAGGAAAAGTACACCTCCCAAAATAAATTTATCTCTGTTTTAAACCAAATGAGCTCTGGCGTATGTAAATCTATGTTTCCCCTCTGCGAAGGGCCTATCTATTTACTTTTATTGTTGAGTCAATTCCATCTTTCTTTCTTACGGCACCACGTATTGAGCATAGGGACCACTCTTAGCTTTGTATGCATTTTTCTAAAAGCAATTTGTTGAGCATTGTATAAGTATGATGGTTATCTTCAAATTGGTGTACCTAGTCGTCATCTATACTTCCTTGGTTGCTTTATGTTTGCAATATAATCTTGAAAGATTTGTGAGATACTTCATTACCACTTTATGATATGTTGAAGTTAATGGACTGATGTTACTTGTTATTAGAATTATCATTGCCTATGTGATCAAAGTTTTGTTCTATTCTAGCATTCACACTTCATAAATTATTTCTTTTATCATTTACCTACTCGAGGACGAGCAGGAATTAAGCTTGGGGATGTGATACGACCATTTTGCATCATATTTTGCTACTGTTCTTTATAGTGTTTTTGATCAATATAACACTTTGTGGAGCAATTCTAATGCCTTTTCTCTCTTAATATGCAAGATTCACACAAGGAGGGAGAATGCCGGCAGCTGGAATTCTAGACTTGAAAAAGCTATGTCAGAGATACCTATTCTGCACATCTCCAAATAAGCTGAAATTTTCTGGTGAATTATTTTGGAATAAATAAAAAATACTGGGATCAAGAAGTACCAGAGGGGCCCACCCAGGTGCCCACGAGGCACCAGGGCACGCCACACCCCCCCCCCCAGGCGCGCCTTGGTACCTCGTGGAGCCCCTGGCCCACTTCTGGCCCCCATTTTCTGGTATATAAGGGCATTTGACCTAGAAAAAATGAAGAGAAGACTTTTGGGACGGTGCGCCACCGTCTCGAGGTGGAACTTGGGCAGGAGCACTTTTGCTCTCCGGCGGAGAGATTCTGCCGGGGATACTTCCCTCCGGGAGGGGGAAATCGTCGCCATCGACTTCACCAGCGATCCTCTCATCGTGGGAGGACTAATCTTCATCAACATCTTCACCAGCACCATCTCATCTCAAACCCTAGTTCATCTCTTGTAATCAATCTTTGTCTCAAAACCTCTGATTGGTACCTGTGGGTTGCTAGTAGTGTTGATTACATCTTGTAGTTGATGCTAGTTGGTTTATTTGGTGGAAGATTATATGTTCAGATCTATTATGCTATTCAATACCTCTCTGATCTTGGATATGAACATGATTTGTGAGTAGTTACTTTTGTTCTTGAGGACATGGGAGAAGTCTTGTCATAAGTAATCATGTGAATTTGGTATTCGTTCGATATTTTGATGATGTGTATGTTGTTGATTACATTAGTGGTGTCGTGTGAACGTCAACTACATGACACTTCACCATCCTTGGGCCTAAGGGAATGCATTGTGGAGTAGTAATTAGATGGTGGGTTGCTAGAGTGACAGAAGCTTAAACCCAAGTTTATGCGCTATTCCGTAAGGGGCTGATTTGGATCCATATGTTTAATGCTATGGTTAGAGTTATCTTAATTCTTCTTTCGTAGTTGCGGATGCTTGCGAGAGCGGGTAATCATAAGTGGGAGGCTTGTTCAAGTAAGAACAGCACCCAAGCACCGGTCCACCCACATATCAAATTATCAAAGTAGCGAACGCGAATCAAACAAACATGATGAAAGTGACTAGATGAAATTCCCATGTGTCCTCGAGAACGCTTTACTTACTATAAGAGATCGTTCCGGCTTGTCCTTTGCTACAAAAAGGATCGGGCCAACCTGCTGCACTCTTTGTTATTATTGCTACATGTCACTTGTTACCAATTATCTTGCTATCAAACAACTCGTTACTGAAAATTTCAGTGCTTGCAGAAAACACCTTGCTGAAAACCGCTTGTCATTTCCTTCTGCTCGTCGCTGGGTTTGACACTCTTACTTATCGAAAGGACTACGATTGATCCCCTATACTTGTGAAGCGCCTTTGGTGAGTGGAATTTGGTAAGGAAACATTTATATTACGTGCTGAAATTTACTGTCACTTGTCTCTATGGAAAGTAATCCTTTGAGGGGTTTGTTCGGGGTACCTTCACCTCGACCGGAAACATAAATAGTTGCCCCTCAACCTACTGCACCTATTGAAAATATTTATTATGAGATTCCTCTGGGTACGATAGAGAAACTGCTAGCTAATCCTTATGCAGGAGATGGAGCAGTACATCCTGATATGCACTTAATCTATGTTGATGAAATTTGTGGACTGTTTAAGCTTGCAGGTTTATCCGGAGATGGAGTTAAGAAGAAAGTATTCCCTCTATCTTTGGAGGGAAAGGCATTAATGTGGTATAGGCTATGTGATGATACTGATAAATGGGACTGGAACCGATTGAAACTAGAATTCCATCAGAAATTTTATCCTATGCATTTGGTTCATCGTGATCTGAATTATATATATAATTTTTGGCCTCGTGAAGGAGAAAACATCGCTCAAGCTTGGGGGAGGCTTAAGTACATGATGTACACATGCCCCAACCATGATCTCTCAAAAGAAATTATCTTACAGAATTTTTATGCTCGGCTTTCTTATGATAATCAAAACACGCTGGATTCTTCTTCGACTGGCTCCTTTATGAAGAAAACTTTTGAATTCAGATGGGATCTTCTGGAAAGAATTAAATGCAACTCTGAAGATTGGGAACTCGACAAAGGTAATGAGTCGGGTATAATACTTATGTTCGATTGTGTTAAATCTTTTATGGCCACCGATGCTTTTCATAAGTTTAGCACTAAATATGGACTTGACTCTGAGATAGTTGCTTCCTTTTGTGAATCATTTGCTACTCATGTTGATCTCCCTAAGGAGAAGTGGTTTAAGTATCATCCCCCTGTTATAGAAAAGATTGAGGAACCCGTTAGTGTTAAAGAAGAAACAATTGTTTACCATGTTGATCCAGTTGTACCTACTGCTTATATTGAGAAACCACCTTTTCCTGTTAGGATTAAGGAACATGCTAAAGTTTCAACTGTGGTTAACAAAAGTAATATTAGAGCACCAAGACCCTCTGAACAAATTAAAGTTGAACCTAATGTTGCTATGGTTAAAGATCTCTTGGTCGATAATATAGATGGGCATGTTATTTACTTCTGTAATGAAGCAGCTAGAATTGCTAAACCAGATCCTAAAGATAAAAACAGACCCGTAGTAGGCATGCCTGTTGTCTCTGTTAAAATAGGAGCTCATTGTTATCATGGCTTATGTGATTTGGGTGCTAGTGTTAGTGCTATTCCGTTTACCTTATATCAAGAAATTATGAATGATATTGCACCTGTTGAAATAGAGGACATCGATGTTACTATTAAGCTTGCAAACAGAGATACCATTACACCACTTGGGATCGTTAGGGATGTTGAAGTCTTGTGTGGAAAAATAAAATATCCTACTGATTTTCTAGTCCTAGGTTCTCCACAAGATGATTTTTGTCCCATTATATTTGGTAGACCTTTCTTGAACACTGTTAATGCTATGATTGATTGCACTAAAGAAACTGTCAGTGTTGATTTCGGTGGTACATCTCATGAGTTTAATTTCTCCAAGTTTCGTTTGATTGCAGGGTTGCTTGAGGGAGAATCACCTTCATCCTACACCTCTCGCGGATTGATAATCCTTAGGTCATTCACTTGAGGGAAATTTGCCGCTGTCCTACAAAACTCTGCACTTGGAGGCCTAACAAAGTCTACAAGAATAAAGTTGCGTAGTAGACATCAGGCATCAATCATGATATTGTTCATCAAACAAAGCGTAAACTCTGAGTTCATGTTCTCAAACTTTGTTGGCATGTATTTTGTATGTAGTTGAGCGTGCTTATTTCTAAGAACTTGCCAAGCATCTATTGTTCTACCCTCCCATGTCACCACGGTCCACTCAAAACTAAGGGTAATTAAGGTATCCTTTTGTGATACAATTGTACCATCGCATTAAAACTTCATGAATTCATATAACTCCTCAAATTACAGCCCTACCCATTGATATCCCGGTCTGTCACCCTCGGGGTCGCCGGTTGAGACTATCACAGGTGCATACAACTTGCAGGTATAATCCAAACACATAAATACATAAATATCTTGATAACATAAATGGTTCAGATTTGAGATCGAATTACTCAGGCCCTAGTAATAGGCATTAAGCATAGCAAATTTCTACCAATAGTAGATCATGAACAATCAGCACACTAGGGATCAAAACCCTAAAATCTTAATACTATTACATGATTGGCATTGTCCAATTCCCATCCACCCTTTGTGCCTATTGCGGATTACTCACACATGGATGAGGGAAATATGGCGGAGATGATGGAGAAGTGATTGGTGAATTTGATGGCGGTGGAATCCCCTCTCCAAAGACCGGATCAGACTAGGCACAACCCTCTGAAATGAAGATCGGCGAAGGTGACGGCTCTCTGGTCTCGGGAAAAAAATACGTGAAATTTTTTCTGAATGCTTTTAGGTCATCAGGAACTTATAGCTAGAAGGAGGGGTCAGGGGCCCTATGTGGGTCCCACATGCCTAGGCCACATGCCCTAGGCTAGGACGCACCCACAAACCATGTGGGCCCCCTGGTGAGACCTCTTGCAGGTTCTGCTCTTCTGGTGGAAAACTTCCAAAACTATTTTTCCTTTATTTTTTTAGCGAAGTTTTAATACATGCACATGAAAATAACACCATATGCAATTCTGCCGAAAATGGCATCAGTCCAACAATTATTATTTAAATAGAGCAAGATTAGAGGAGAAAGCATAAGCAAAGTGGTTGGATAAGTAGATACGTTTTGGACGTATCAGCACCCCCAAGATTAGCTTATTGTTTGTCCTCAAGCAATTCAGTTGTGAAAGTGAGGCGAGAAGAAAACTTTTATGAGCACTTTGCCTCACTTATGCATAGGTTTTCAACAATATGTTGTAATTATAACTATAATATCATGGTACGGTAATTTATAACAGTACTCTAAATCATCAAGCTTTGCAATGCTAACACTTTAATCACATAGGGAGTAATAGTCTAATAACACAAAGCATAACTGGATTAAGATGGACATAGCATGAAGTGATAATAAAGTATCTCACATGTCTTTAATATTCCACAATGCAATTAGTATCTGCATAGATAACACTGGAGTCTAGATGGTGGCCAGGTATACAAGCCCGGAGATGAGAGCATCACAGTTATATATCACTCAATAAATCACTATTAATAGAATCATTGACCTGAAAGAAAGATTCCAACGAAGACAAAGCCCACCTCGAGCTACCCCCAATCCACGGGAATACACGAGGCAGAACGCCAGTAGGGAGCAGTTCGAGAAGGGGTAGAACAATGGAGGCGCAGCTTAGTGTAAGACAACAACAAAAAAGGTTGTGACGAACGTGGCGCCTATGCCGTCCAGGGAAGAAGTATTCATCGTTCACCACCACCCGATGGCAGAGTCCAGAGGGGTGGTGGGGAGGAGAAGGATAGGCCACCCAGCGATGGCGATGAAAGATGACCTCGGGAAGGCCCTCCCAGTTCACCCTGAGACGACAACAGAGACGGTCAACGAAAGGATGGGTCGCCAGTGCACCAAAGACTGTCACGGCGGCCCAAATGGGAGAGGCATGGAGGGTGAGAGGCTCGATTGTCACCCCTGGCTCTCCAACTTGGCGATGACCTTACGGGGTGTCGGGCCCTCTCCCACGCAATCACCAGTGTGAAGGTGCCATGCAATTCATGAACCCGCAACTATGAGAGCTACGACGGTCTCACTGACCCTGTCGCCTTCCTGATGAAGATCTCGCAAGCAATATGGGTCATGGGGGCGATACCTATGATTAGGCACACATATTGCCACCTGTTTGCAAGGCAACGGCCTCGCATGGTTGAGAAACCTAACTTCCCAATGCATCAACTGCTGGAATACTTTTGTGAACCTCATCGTCGAGACTTTCTCCACAACATAGCACGACAAAGAGATAAAACATGACTTCTAGCTTATCCGGATGGCGGAAGACGAAATCTTTTCGACTTCCTCCATTGGTTCAGGGTGGAGTTGCAAAAGGTCCCCTACCTCTCGGACAGTGAAGTGATCGAGACGTTCAGGGTTGCGGTTTGAAACATCCGATGCAACGCTTCTCTATACGAAGGTGACCCGACCACCGTCAGCAAGCTGTTCAAGATCATTAGCAAGGTGGCTGCTATCGAGGAAGCCATCGCACGAAAGGTAGAAGAAAGCAAGGGAATAAAACCCAAGTGCCCTAAACCCGCAAAAGATCACCAACAGAGGCCACAAAAAGATGACCCCAACATCACGGTTGATTACAGCAGCGATGATTTCGACCAGCAAGGTGAACCACATGAACAACGAAAGATGTGGCCAAAGAAATGCCAATTACCAGATTCGAAGTCCAAATTCTGGGTTCCGGAGGTCATGCAGCAGGAGGGAAGAAACATGGATGGTTCTTGATTGGCAACGGCATCATCGAGACATCCTCCATTCCAACTCTCTCTCAAATCCGGGCGCAAAGCATGAGTTTGAGTTCTTCTATATGCAGTCGCCCAAAGCCTACTCCGTCTACGATTACCCAACTCAAGGTTTAATCTTTTTCATTCATCCTCCATTGTCTTTACATGCTTGCATTGCAACTTTTTTTTTGAGATTGCGATGGAATACTATAGGCGGAGTTGGAGGAAGAAAGGAAGCTACGGGTGGAAGCCGACCGCCGGCACTCGGCCCAGAATCAAGCCCTCCAGGATTAGATGGTGGCATCCCAAGCTTACTACCAGGAGCAATTACAGGTTGGTTCTTGCCCATAATAGCCAAGATGAAGTCTTAGTTTCATTATGTAACAAACGTCTTTGCAAGAATATGTAACCTTGCCTCTTCAATAATAATCTGCAACTATTTTTGCCCGTATTGGTGAAATTGCGCCAATCCCTCCTCGTCCTCCTCCATGCACCTGACGTCTCCATCCGCTGGATCCAATGAACCTTGAGTGTAACATGTGAACTTGTCTTGTCGTGACCATTTTGATGTTTGAATTAACTTGTGATGATGTGAACTTGCAAACTTGTGATGATGTGATGTGAATTTGTATGATATGTGTGATGAAATATGAAAAAAACTGTTGTGCACTTTGCCGATTGTTACACTCGGCAAAGAATGACATATGCCGAGTGTAGCACTCGGCAAAGATGACACATGGCCTCAGCTGTTACACCGTGATACGTCCATTTTGCATCATGTTTTCTTACAATTATTTATAGTGTTTTTGATCATTTTGCATCATGTTTTCTTACAATTATTTATAGCTGTTACACATATGCCGAGTCAGGTATAAATCTTGAATTTGATTATGTCAAGTCTTTTATAGAAATAGATGTTTCTCATAAGCTTAGCGCAAAATATGGTCTTGACTCTGAGATAGTAGCCACTTTCGGTGAATTATTTGCTGCTCATGTTGATCTCCCTAAGGAGAAATGGTTTAAATTTCATCCACCTATTGAAGAAATTTGTGAAGAACCAGTTGCCGCTAAAACTGAAACAATTGCTTATACTGCCAATCCAGTTGTACCCACTACTTATATTGAGAAACCTCCTTTCCCAATTAGGATTAAGGAACATGCTAAAGCTACAACTGTGGTTCATAAGAGTAATATTAAAACACCTAAACCATCCGAACAAATTAAGGTGGAACCTAAAATTGCAATGGTTAAAGATCTCTTGGTTGATAATATTGATGGGCATGTCATTTATTTCTGTAAGGAAGCTACTAGAATTGCTAAACAGGTTAATAATGAGCAAGATAAACTAGATACGAGTAAACCAGCTGTTGGCATTCCTGTTGTTTCTGTTAAGATTGGAGATAATTGCTATCATGGTTTATGTGAGATGGGTGCTAGTATAAGTGCTATTCCATTCTCCTTACCGAGAAGTTATGAATGATATTGCACCTGCTGAGATAGAAGATATTGATGTTAGTATTAAGCTTGCAAACAAAGATACTATTTCACCGCTTGGGATTGTTAGAGATGTTGAAGTCTTGTGTGGTAAGATCCAATACCCTACTAATTTCCTAGTACTTGGATCACCACAAGATGATTTTTGTCCCATTATATTTGGTAGACCTTTCTTGAATACCGTTAATGCTAAAATTGATTGTGTTAAAGAAAAGGTTACGGTTACGTTTGGTGATATATCTCATGAATTCAATTTCTCTAAGTTTAGTAGACAACCTCATGATAAAGAATTACCTAATAAGGATGATATCATTAGTCTTGCTTCTATTGCTGTGCCTCCTACTAATCCATTAGAGCAATATTTGTTAGAACATGAAAATGATATGCATATGAATGAAAGAAATGAAATAGATGAAATATTCTTTAGGCAAGCGCCTATCCTTAGACATAATTTGCCTGTTGAAACTTTGGGAGATCCTCTTCCACCTAAGACTGACCCGGTCTTTGAATTAAAGAAACTCCCTGATACATTGAAATATGCTTATCTTGATGAAAAGAAGATATATCCTGTTATTATCAATGCTAGCCTTTCAGTGCACGAAGAAAAGAGGTTACTGAAAACTTTGAGGAAGCATCATGCTGCAATTGGATATACTCTCAATGATCTTAAGGGCATCAGCCCAACTCTATGTCAGCACAAGATTAATATGTAGCCTGATGCCAAACCAGTTGTTGATCATCAACGTCGTTTGAATCCTAAAATGAAGGATATGGTAAGAACTGAAATATTAAAGCTTCTGGAGGTAGGTATAATCTATCCTATAGCTGATAGTAGATGGGTATGTCATGTTCATTGTGTCCCTAACAAAGGTGGCATCACTGTTGTTCCTAATGATAAAAATGAACTTATCCCACAAAGAATTGTAACCGGTTATAGGATGGTAATTGATTTTAGAAAGTTAAATAAGGCTACTAGAAAAGATCATTATCTCTTGCCTTTCATTGATCAAATGTTAGAAAGATTGTCTAAGCACACACACTTTTGCTTTCTAGATGGATATTCTGGTTTTTCTCAAATACTTGTATCACAAGAAGATCAAGAGAAAACTACTTTTACTTGTCCTTTTGGAACTTATGCTTATAGACGTATGCCTTTTGGTTTGTGTAATGCACCTGCTACCTTTCAAAGATGTATGGCTGCTATATTCTCTGATTTCTGTGAGAAAATTGTTGAGGTATTCAAGGATGATTTCTTCGTATACGGAACTTCTTTTGATGATGGCTTGAGCAACCTTGACAAAGTTTTGCAGAGATGTGAAGAGACTAATCTTGTCTTCAATTGGGAGAAGTGCCACTTTATGGTGAACGAGGGTATAGTCCTTGGTCATGAAATTTCTGAAAGAGGTATTGAAGTAGATAAAGCTAAAGTTGATGCAATTGAGAAAATGCCATGTCCTAAAGATATTTAATGTATAAGAAGTTTCCTTGGTCATGCTGGTTTCTATAGAAGGTTTATTAAGGAATTTTCTAAAATTTCTAGGCCCCTTACTAATCTCCTACAAAAGGATGTTTCATTTGTTTTTGATGATGACTATGTAGAAGCCTTTGAAATACTTAAGAAAGCCTTAATAACTACACCTGTTGTTCAACCACCTGATTGGAACTTGCCCTTTGAAATCATGTGTGATGCTAGTGATTATGCTATTGGTGCTGTTTTAGGACAAAGAGTTGATAAGAAATTAAATGTTATTCATTATGCTAGTAAGACCTTAGACAATGCTCAAAGAAACTATGGTACTACTAAAAAATATTTTTTAGCAGTTGTGTTTGCATGTGATAAGTTCAGGCCATATATTATTGCTTCTATTAAATATCTTATGGAAAAGAAAGATGCTAAGCCTATGTTGATTAGGTAGGTTCTTTTATTGCAAGAGTTTGATTTGCTTATTGTTGATAGAAAGGGAGCTGAAAATCCTGTAGCAGATAATTTGTCTAGAATGGAAAATGTCCTTGATGACCCACTGCCTATTGATGATAGTTTTCCTGATGAGCAATTAGCTGTTATAAATGCTTCTACTTCTCGTAATAATCCTTGGTATGCAGATTATACTAATTTCATTGTTGCTAAATATATACCACCTAACTAGACCTATGAACAAAAGAATAAGTTCTTCTTTCATTTAAGACATTACTTTTGGGATGACCCACATCTATATAAAGAAGGAGTAGATGGTGTTATTAGACGTTGTGTACCTGAGCATGAACAGGGACAAATCCTACTGAAGTGTCACTCCGAGGCTTACGGAGGACATCATGCGGGAGATAGAACTGCACACAAGGTATTACAATCTGGTTTTTATTGGCCTATTCTCTTCAAGGATGCACGTAAGTTTGTCCTTTCTTGTTATGAATGTCAAAGAATTGGTAATATTGGTAGACGTCAAGAAATGCCTATGAATTATTCACTTGTTATTGAACCATATGATGTCTGGGGCTTTGATTACATGGGACCTTTTCCTTCCTCTAATGGATACGCTCATATTTTGGTTGCTGTTGATTATGTTACTAAGTGGGTAGAAACTATTCCAACTAGTAGTGCTGATCATAACACATCTATTAAAATGCTTAAAGAAGTTATCTTTTCGAGGTTTGGAGTCCCTAAATATTTAATGACTGATGGTGGTTCACATTTCATTCATGGTGCATTCCGTAAAATCTTAGCTAAATATGATGTAAACCATAGAATTGCATCACCTTATCATCCTCAGTCTAGTGGGCAAGTTGAATTGAGCAATAGAGAAATAAAATTAATCTTGCAAAAGACCGTTAATAGATCTAGAAAGAACTGGTCTAAGAAACTTGATGATGCACTGTGGGCATATAGAACTGCTTATAAAAATCCCATGGGTATGTCACCATATAAAATGGTCTATGGAAAAGCATGTCATCTACCTGTTGAGTTAGAACATAAGGCATAATGGGCAATTAAAGAACTCAATTATCATTTCAAACTTGCTGGTGAAAAGAGGTTATTTGATATTAGTTCTCTGGATGAGTGGAGAACGCAGGCCTATGAAAATTCCAAGTTATTTAAAGAAAAAGTTATAAGATGGCATGACAAAAGAATTAAAAAATGAGAATTCAAAATCGGTGATCAAGTTCTATTGTACAATTCTCGTTTTAGATTTTTTGTAGGCAAGCTCCTCTCTAAATGGGAAGGTCCATACATCGTCGAAGACGTTTATCATTCTGGAGCCATCAAGATCAATAACGCCGATGGAACTAGTCCGAAGGTGGTTAATGGGCAAAGAATTAAACATTATATTGAAGGTACACCCATTAACATTGAAACCAATATTATTCAAATAATTACACCGGAAGAACATCTAAAAGAGACCTTCCGGAACGCTCCAGAACCCTGAATAAGGAGTATGTATGTGATACGGTAAGTAAACCGACTCCAAAAATTCCGTAAAAATATTTTCTGTCAGTTTTGCAATATTTGAAAAATTAGGAAAATATGAAACAGCCGAGAAGATCCATGAGGAGACCACAAGGCAACAGGGCGCGCCCAGATGCCTTATGGGCCCCTCATGCACTTTCCCGACTCCGTATTCTTCCCGTATACTTCTTCTGCCAGATAAAAAATCATTATATATACTCCACGATGTTTTGACCACCATATCGCAAGTTTCTCCTCTGTTCTTGTTTCAGGCTGTTTTTCTGACAGATCTGGATCGCTATGTCGTCATCAAGCTCATCCAAGGACAAGTTCTTCGAGAAGGTCATCAAACCTTACCTTCCGGAGGTGATGAAACACCCTCAAACCATGGAGATGCGTGAGGGGGTGCTTCACATTCGGGACGTTCAAGGGCCGAAGAAGGAGGGAAGCGAGAAGGCCAGGCTTGAAGCTGTGGAGCAGGAAATCTTCAAGTGCCAAGGGATGGTGGAGTGCGGTGTGATGCCCCTGACTCAATCATGCACTAATCACACACGCAAATGCGCACCATCAAGCCCAGGGACTCACGGGAAGATATCACAACATAACTCTAGACACAAAGTAAAGTCATACAAGCTTTATATTACAAGCCAGGGTCCTCGAGGGCTCGAATACATAAGCTCGTGACATACAAGAGTCAGCGGAAGCATCAGTATCTGAGTATAGACATAATTAGACAAGGCTATCTTAAGAAGGCTGAGCAAACACTACTAGGGAAAACCATAGCAGTAGCGCGGGTAAAAGGCCTAGCAGTAGCGCTGGGGCCCGCGCTACTGCTACGGCGCTACAGCTAAGTCTTAGCAGTAGCGTGTGTTTTCCAGCGCTACTGCTACCCAACCTAGCAGTAGCGTGGGTTAAACCAGGGATACTGATAACTACCTGTAGCGCGGCTATTTAGCCAGCGCTGCTGATAAGCCAGCGCTGCTGCTAGTAGTTAACCCACGCTACTGCTAAAATTTCCTCTTTTTTCTGCATATTTACGCCGTATTTGTACAGGTTTTATACACTAGTCTCATCATATCATACACAAATTTTTATACAGTGGCAATGGAAGAAACACGAATTAGATCAAAGTGGATGGATCCAAGTGACCAAGTTGAATATGTAGGAAGATATGATGTTGGGATGACACACAAGTGTTGAATCGACACTTGTGTGCCGTCCCACCATCATATCTTCCTACATATTCAACTTGGTCACTTGGATACAACCACTTTAATCTAATATGTGTTTCTTCCACCCCAATGATATACAACTCATATCATCATCATAATGATATATATATAACATCTCATCATCATCGTAATCACAACTCATCTTGATCATAGTGATATAACAATCTCACCATTATGATCATCATAAGTTAACCACTATTAGGTAAGTGCTAGTGATATAACAATCTCACCATTATGATCATCATAAGTTAACCACTACTAGGTAAGTGCTAGTGATATAACAATCTCACCATAATGATCATCATAAGTTAACCACTACTAGGTAAGTGTTATCATCCTACATGACAAGTACTAGCTAGACATACTACTCTCTCTCGGGTAGCATAGCATAAAACAGAAAAACCCCTCCTTCTCCGTTATGGAGCATAGAGATCCAACTGTGTCCATTTTGTGGCCTTCGCTCAGCCACTATTTTTCTCCAAGCCTTGATTTTGAGGCCTCCATCTATTTTAGAAGTCGAGTATGCATATTTGATACCCTCCGACCATGGTCGTACGCAAACAACTGTCATCTCACCTTCGACAACCATAAACGGAGGCACAACCACATTCGGGAGCTTCTGTTGAAGAACATAATAGTAACATATATAGTTAGCAATGTAGTTTATTTCAGAAGAATGTATGAAAAAGATGGACTAAGTAGTGACACAATAGTAAAAATCTTACCATGATACTTGCACGAATGTTAGCATCCCACAACTCGTGGACTAGTGGCATGTATCTACTATAATTTTTGCCAACTCCAAGGAGGATCTTAAATTTCAGAACATCATTAACAAAGGAGATAAGATAATTCTTCTCCTCCCAAGTTAGCTCTGAGCCATGACTGTAGTAGGTGTCGTCTATTATCTTTTGTGTTTCTTTGGAAGAGAGAAAACCATGTTCTATTATAAAAAAAACAAGTTCAGCAGGTATGAATAAGAAATATTTTACATAAAAAATATAGATCATTTAACAAATTTGTTTAACAAACTCACACGGAGGCAGAATCGGAATCATCTTCGGATACAGCCAAATGTTTTCATCTTCAGGATTGCCAATATCGAATGTTATTTTCATATCCTCCTCAAATCCATAGGCCTTGCATAATCCTTCCCAATTTGAACATCCAAAATGAGTGTGACCTACTTCATTTATGATCTTAACCTTGAAATCAAAACCATGTTTCATTTTAAGGTGAGATATCTTCGTGTCCACCTTGTACATCTCTTCGAAAGATAGCTTCTCAAGGACATATGGTCTTGCATAGCAGGGTATGCACTAGTCGAATTATAAAAAATCGAAATTACACATTAAAGCAAAAATCTTAAGCCATGCTTAATTAAGAAGAAACACGTGCCACTGAAGTTACATACCGTAAAAACTTCGAAGCCCTCCTTAAGCATGAGGGAGAAGCATGTACAGTTATCTAGGTGCGGTCTATCGCACATACCCCCGTCGTCGGTGCAGTCATCACACTCGGGGATCCTATCGTCCTCAGACATTTCCTATGTTCACAATTCAAAGAGTAAAAATTAGGGCATGACCTTTGCTAAAATAGGACATATCGAGCGCCTGACATTTGCCGGAGTGGAAATGAATCAACATTCCGGCAAAACATAGGCCACTCGGAGGTGTTCCCTGCAAAATCATACACATGTCCAAAGGGACAACCAATACATGTACAAATATCTTCATACACATGTCCGAGGAGAAGACAAGGAGGAGGTGGACTTTTTGCTCACCGACTAGGCTGTAGAGGAAGTAGAGGAAGCTCCGACGACGATCACTACGCGACACTACAAAGCTTGCATATTCCACCGAGTGAAAATTTTAGATCACCAAATGTCATATAGCATTCTTTGATGACAAAGTGATAATGACATTAAAAAAAATTAAATTGTCAAATACTTTTCTTTATTAAAAAAATAATTACTAAAAATTTCTATTCTATACCTAAAACATTTTATTCAATACCTAAAACATTTTTATATTAAAAAAGCCTATGCGATTACTAGTTTTCTATTCTATTCAAAAGACCATTCTACCTATGACATAAATAACCTATGCAAATCCACACTACTGCCTACTACCATTCTAACTATTTATTCTATTTAAAAAACCTATGTTCTACCTATATTTTCTATTCTATTGTATTCAAAATAACTACATTCTATTCAGAAAACCTAGATTTTCTATTCTTTTCAAAAAACCTACATTCTACAAGAACAGAGGGAGGAGGGAGGGAAGGAGGGAGGAGGAGGAGCAAGGGAGGGAGGGAGGTGGAGGGAGGAGGGAGGGAAGGAGGGAGAGATGAGCAAGGGAGGGAGGGAGGTGGAGGGAGCTCGGAGGAGGGAGGGAGGAGGGAGGGAAGGAGGGAGGTTGGAGGAAGGGAGGGAGGGAGGGGGAGGGAGCTCGGAGGAGGAAGGGAGGTGGAGGGAGGACGGATGGAAAGAGGGAGGAGGGAAGAGCTACCTCGGTGGAGGAGGAGCGGGAGCGTCGGCGGCGGCGTGCGACGGCGTCGAGGAGAGGAGAGACCGCGAGAGAGTGATGAGAGAGAGAGGAAACAGACGGCTCCATCGGAGGGGATAAGATAAGCTTAGTAGTAGCGCGGGGTAGAGGGACAGCGCTACTGCTAAGTGGGCCACAAGGCCACCCCCGGGTCTAGCATTAGTAGCAGCGTGGGCTTCGGGCCCAGCGGTACAGCTAAAATATTAGCAGTAGCGCGGGTTCCCTCGCCCATGCTGGTACTAAGGCTAGACCCGGGGATGGCCTTGTGGCCCACTTAGCAGCAGCACGGCCTAGGTATCACACGCTACTCTACGACCTTACTTGTAGCGTTGGGGAAGCCCCAACGCTACTGCTAATTAGCAGTAGCGCTGGCCCGTTAACCATCGCTACTGCTAAGATTCTACCTAGAAGGTATTTCCTAGTAGTGAAAAAAACGACAACTAGATCGAAAAGGTGCAGGCCTCCTGCCAAGGAGCCTCCTAAACTACTCCTGGTCGTCAGTCTCCTCGTAGTAGTAGGCTCCGTCGAGGTAGTAGTAGTCATCGGCGGGATCAGCTATCTCCGGGACTCCGTCATCTGATCGCAGCAATCGGGTAGGAGCGAAAAAGGTAGCAAAGCAACCATGAGTACTCATCCAAAGTACTCGCAAGACTTACATCAGATCTATGCTAAGTATGCATCGGTATCAAATGAATGGGCAGTATCTGTGGACTGGACTGCAGAATTGCCAGAATAGAGAGAAGGCCTAGCCTATCGAAGACTAGCATCTTGCAGCGTCATGCATCATTAGAAGAGTGCAGATTAGCATATTAAATAGAAATAATTAAGTAATACTAGCGCCCAGAGATCCTTCCTTGACTCCCTGCGAGAAAGCGATCCCGGAGCCATCATATTAATAAGCTTCACAAGTATCCAGTTCTAGTTGTGGTAGATCGGGATACTACACTGATCGTCCTGTTACCGTGCACACAGCTATTCGAATAGATAACTTCCCTGCTGGGGTGCACCAACTTACCCAACAAGCTCGATTAACTCTGGCCGAACACACTTTTCCTAGTCATGCCCGGCCTCGGCTGATCGACACGATGTAGTCATACCTAGGCTCCGCAGAGAGGTCCCCGTCGGTCTAGATCCTAAGCGCTTAGGGGTCTTGTGCCCATCGCCCTTTGCACTCCGGGTCGTTGCGTGCAGGGCGAGTCCAGGCACCACCTCTCTCCTGGATGGCGCCGGCCCAGCCCTTCCGCAATGCTGAACTGGACTTCTGACAGAGCTTTCGGAAGTAACGTACGACGCCAGGTGCTATCCCGCGTGGTGGTTAGCGCGAAAAAGCCATAGGACTACTTAGATAACATATCCAAACCATTAAGGTATTGGGAGCTCGCGGTGACGAGCAGTGATCCATGATCTGTGGTCCCGCCGCCCCGTCTCAAGGACTTACGCAAGGGCCAGGCTCATCCCTCTCTAGGGCGGTCTGCCTGCCCCGCCGTGCCTCGTAATTATCTCGCGGGTACCCTCATAGTCAACCCAACTTCCATAACTCTCGCTGGTACCCCTCGGGATCGACCCGACTTCAAAAAGGAACTGTCGTAATAGTCATGGGATCTGTGTGTCCGTAACATCAAGGGGGAAATCTGAGGAATCACACTCGATGGATTCCCACTCAATGTATTCTTCAAGGTGAACCAGAGGAATCACCCTCGATGGGTTCACACTTGAGGGGTTGCACGACAGAGGCATCATCGGAGGTGGTGAAAGAGGAATCACCCTCGATAACCCACAACCGACTAGCTACGCTACAGAGATATCATCAGGAGTGAGGTAGGAGGTATCACCCTCGGCACTCGATAGTAGCTCTGTAGAGTCGTACAACTAAGGGGATGTGCGGTGCTGTTCCGGTCTCTGCACATCGATCACGTTGATCGAAACATCTGGAAGCAAAGCATGGCAACACAGACAAGGGTGCGGGGCCACTGATGGATCACTAACCACTCTATACTAAGCATATAGGACAACAGGTAAAGTATCAACAGTAGGTTACAAAATCAGGCTATGCATCAGAATAGGAGCAATCAATTACACTAGCAAAATCTAATGCAAGCATGTGAGAGAAAGAATGGGCGATATAGGAATGATCAAGGGAGTTTTGCTTGCCTGGAAGCTCTGCGGTGAAAGAGGGGTCGTTGGTGGTGTAGCAGTCCTCAGGGGTCTCGTCAGTCTCGGGGTCTACCGGAGAGAAGAGGGGGAGGAAACAAGTAAATACAAAGCATACAAATGCACACAGATGGATGACATGGCAATATGCTGTGCTAGGGGTGACCTAACGCAAAGCTACACGTTACAGACGGAGTGGGAAAATATCTGGAATATTTTCCCGGCTTTAGGCATCTGTCAAACAGATGAACCGGAGGGGAAGGTTCCATGTTTGTAGTGTTGGAGGCACGTGACAGGTATGTGGAAGGCGTAATCGGATTCGTCTCATTTTTCTGATCAACTTTCATGTAGAAAACTTTTTCATCCGAGCTACAGATTATTTTCTATGATTTTTCAAAGTTTTAATCATTTTTCTGAAATTCCTGGAATTATTTTAATTATTAAAATCGCATTATCCGGAACAGTAAAATGCTAGGGGTACCCAGAACTATACCGAGCTGATCAGCAGAGAGGCTGACCAGTGGGCCCAGTTAACTGTGTCAACGCCTAGTCAGGAGAGGCTGACTGGTGGGACAACCTTATCCACTGGAATAGTGGGCTGGGCCCACATGTCAGTGACTCAGGGCTAATTAGAGCTTATTTAAATTAAACTGAGTTAAGTTAGCGGTGGGCCCCGGGTGTCAAGGACTATTAGTTATCTAATTAGTGATTAAACCTAACCGTAGTTAATTAGAGAGGTGGGTCTTGCCTGTCAGTGACTGTAGCTGCCCAGTCAGCAGAGTTGATGTAACACCCCTCTGTAATGAACAACAGTGATCCATCTTGATTATGCTAAGCTACTGTGATTTGCAATGTTTAATCATGTTGGAATAATATCTCATTTCAAATTCCTCCACTGAATTCAATTCAAATTCAAAGTGAAATTTGAAGTTGCTCGAAAATTGCTGGAAAATAGTTCATGTTGTAGCAAAAATTCCAAAACAAATTAATGTTCAGAAAAACAACATCACCTATTTTCCTAAAATGGGCAAGAGCATTAAAACAGTGCAAAAACAGCAATTGTAATGCCTTTCCATTTTCGAAAAATTCAAATGGATTCAAAAATTGCCCAATCTTTTTTGTGGCAGTGCAGAATAATGCTATGTATTATTGTGGACCAATTTCACATTTTTCAAAATGCATTTGGCAGCTCATTCTATTTTCAAAACCTTATGTAAAAAGAAAACAGAAAAGAAAAAGCAAAAAGGCCCTATTCTACCGTGAGCTGGGCCTAAGTGCACAGTGCACGGCCAGCCCACCGTGCTCTCTCTCTCTCTCTCTTCTCCCTCCCGCGTCTCTCTCCCCGCATGTCACGGCACTCGTAGCTGCGCCGGCGCGCTCCGGCGAATCGTGGACACGGCGACGCCCGAGGCCGGGCGAGGGGATAAGGACGCGCCCCTCGGCCCCCTCGTCCTCCCCTATCCACTCGCCCGCCTCTCTCGCTCTCTCCCGAGCTCTCTTTCCCTCACCGGTACGCACTCGTCGACGCCCGCCGTCGAATCCGTGGCCACCGTCGTCGCTGGGCTGCGCCACCGTGCCCGTCGTCCTCACCGTCGTCGACTACGTCGACCCCGTCCACGAGCGCAAGCCGAGGAGCATAGCAACGCCGTCCCGCCTTGTCTTCTTCTTCCTCGGTCGCCGTCTTCTTCCCCGTCGATTCGCCGCCGTCTTCAGCTCCTAAGCCGTCAACGGGCCACCGTGCGACTCCACGGTGAGCACCACACTGGATCCCCTCCTTCTCCTCTTTTCTTTCGCGTCGTAGCCGCCGCATTCGTCGTGGCCGTACCCGTCGCCGCCGTCGTGCTCGTAGCCGTGGCCATGCTCACCGACGAGCTCAACCGAGCTCAGCCGCGTGTTCAGCGTGGTCGTAGGACCCCGACGCGCTAGCTAGTTCGCTCTGCCATGCCCTATATTGCCAGATCCATCGTCGCCCGAACTCCAGTGCCGCCTCCGCCGCTCGCCATTGGCGTTTCCGGCCGATTCCGGCTAGGCCACCGCCACCAAACGACGCGCGGGCGAGTGCTCGTTCGAACGCGGGGTCGCGCGCGTGAAATGGCCGCGCGTAGCCGTTTTCCGGCGACCCCCGTGACCATCCGCCGCGTTTGGCGTCGCCGGCGTCAAGCCGCCGCCCGCCGCCGAGCTGGCACACCTGGGGCCACCCCCTGGGTCACTGCCAGTGGGCCCCCTGGGCCCAGTTGACCGAGTTGACTTGGTCAACTCGGCTGACGTGGATGCACAGTGTCGCTGACGTGTGGGCCCCCTGCGTTTAATTAACTAATTAGGTTTTTTGATTTAATCTGATAATTAGTTAGTCACTGACATGTGGGGTCCACTCCCTAATTAGCCCTGTTTTGTTTAAATTAACCCCTAGTTAGTTCTGTGTCACTGACTAGAGGGACCCAGCTGTCAGGTTTGACCTGGAACGGCTGGGGTTGACTATTGACGTCATGCTGACGTCATACTGACGTCATCAGTCACTGTTCTGGATAATGCGAATTTATTATTTAATATAATTTCAGAAAAAGGTTTAAATCTTTGAAAATTCGTAGAAATTCAACCGTAGCTCAGATCGAAAAGTTTTCAACATGAAAATTGATCAGAAAAATGAGACGAATCTAAATATGTGGTCAAAATGCTTGACCATCACACCTAACTATCTAAACATGGAACCTTTCCCTCCGGTTCAGTATACCAAAAACTGCCTAAACGCCGGGAAAATATCCCAGATATTTTCCCGCTTCGTCTGCGACATGTAGCATTGCATTAGGTCACCGCCAGCACTACAGTTTGTCATGCCATGCATCTGTGTTGCTTGTGTTTGCTTTTATTTATTGTTTCTTCCCCCTCTTCTTATCCGGTAGACCCCGAGATCGACCCAGCTCCGGAGTCCGACTACACCTTTGATGACCCCTCCTTTGCCGTAGAGCTTCCAGGCAAGCAACCCCCCCTTGAGCATGCCTATATCGCCTACTCCTTCTCCCCCTTGCTTGCATTAGAATTGCTACAGTTATTGTCCTGAACACTTATTCTGATGCATAGCTTGTTTTGTAACTGCCTTTTGATACTTTACCTGTTATCCTAAATGCTTAGTGTAGGTTGGTTAGTAAACCATCTGTGGCCCCTTTTCCTTGTTCTAAGTTGCCCCGCTTAGTTACCAGTGCCCCGTTCGATGTGATCGACGGGCTGAGACCAGCACATCACCGCACACACCCTAAGTTGCTTGACTCTGCTGAGTTACCATAGAGTGCCGAGGGTGATACCTCTTATCTCACTCCTGATGTTGCCTCTGTAGTACAGCTAGTCGGATGTGGGTTACCGAGGGTGATTCCTCTTTCACCACTTCCGATGAAGCTTCTGTCGTGCCACCCCGCAAGTGTGAATACCATCGAGGGTGATTCCTACAGGTTCACCTTGATGAGTACATCGAGTGGGATTCCAACGAGGGTGATTCCTCGGGTTCCTTCTTGATGTTATGGACACACGGATACTTGGGCTTTACTACTGATACTGGATAAAGTCGGGTCGGCCCCGAGGGGTACCCGCGAGAGATGCGGTATCGGGTTAACCAAGAGGGTACCCGAGAGATGATTACGTAGCACAGCCAGGCATTCCTAGACCTTGCCGTAAGTCCACGAGACGGGGCGACGGGGTCACATGATCGTGAGTCTCTGCTCGTTACCGCGAGCTCCCAACGCACTACTGGGTTAGGATATGTAATCTGAGTAGGCCTTTGGCCTTTTCGCACTAACCACCACGCGGGAATAGTATGGGCATTCGGCGTCGTGTGTATCAGCCGAAGTTCTTCAGACGTCAGTGATTGAGCGGCACGCGCCGGGTTGGACTGGGAACGCCCGCGCTTGTATTGAGGGGGCTAGGTCTGCTCCCGGCCGCCCACGCAACGCGCAAGAGTGCAAAGGGCGATGGGCCCAAGACCCCTTCGCACTTAGGATGTAGACCGGCATGCTGGCCTCTCTGTTGAGCCTAGGTAGGGCTACGACGTGTCGATCAGCCAAGGCCGGGCAAGGACCGAGAAAGTGTGTCCGGCCAGAGTTAATCAAGCATGTTGGGTAAGCTGGTGCACCCCTGCACGGAAACAATCTCTTCGAATAGCCATGTCCACGGTAACAGGATGCTCGGAAAGTATCCCGATTTTCTACAACTAGAACTGGGTTAATATGTGGCTCCGGGATCGCTTTCTCGTAGGGAGTCGAGGAAGGATCTCCGGGAATTGTTGCGACTTGTTGCTACTACTATACTTATGTACTAATCTGCACTCTTCCAATGCTGCAAGACGCTGAAGATGCTAGTCTTTGATAGGCTAGGCCTTTCTCTCTATTCTGGCATTTCTGCAGTCTAGTCCAGAGATACAGCCTCCCCTTGATACCGATGCATATTTAGATTAGATCTGATGTAAGTCTTGCGAGTACTTTGGATGAGTACTCACGGTTGCTTTGCTTCCCCTTTTTCCCCATACCCGATTGCTGTGACTAGATGAGGGAGCCCCGGAGCCAGCTGCCCCAGCCGACGACTACTACTACTACCCTCTGGTGGAGAGTACTACTACGTGGAGATTGCCGACGACCAGGAGTAGATAGGAGGCACCCAGGCAGGAGGCCTGCGCCTTTTCGATCTTTGTCGTTGTTTTGCCCCGCGTTTTTAGGCCTATCTGTTTAACTTTTATGTCTGTACTCAGATATCTGATGCTTCCGCTGATGCTTGTATGACTCAAGTTTATGTATTCGAGCCCTCGAGGCCCCTGGCTTGTAATATAAAGCTAGCATGACTTTTATTTGTGTTTAGAGTTGTGTTGTGATATCTTCAAGTGAGTCCTTAGGATTGATCGTGTGCATTTGCGTGTATGATTAGTACACGATTAAGTCAGGGGCGTCATAGTTGACGCGGTCAACGGGGCCCCTAGGACCCACTGGCAGTGACCCAGGGTGGGCCCCAAGCTGTGCCATGTCGGCAGCGGCCGGCGTCTCGCCGCCGGCGATGCCAAAACGCGGCGGAGGCCACTGGCCACGTCGGGATTTCGCTACGGGGCGCCATTTCGCGTGCGGCTGGGCTCATTCGAACGAGCCGAACGAGCCGCGTCGATCTGTGGCAGTGGCATGGCCGGACGTGGCCGGAATCGACGGCGGCAACCAATGAGGGCGGGTGCGTCGCTACGGGGCATGGGAGGGCATGTGCGTGGGCTTGCTGGACTCCTAGGAGCTCCAGGAGCTCGGTGCAGTGCTCGGATGTGGGCTATGGCGACAGCGGCCACGGCAGCGAGCTCAACCATGGCGGTGGGTACGGCCATGGCGGCGAGGCGCGCTACGGCGCAGAAAGAAGGAGGAGACGCAGGGGAAAAGGGCGCCAGCTCACCGTGGAGCTCAGGAAAGGCTCGTCGGGGTTCGGGAGCAGCGTACGGCGTCGGAATCGCCGGAGTCGTCGCTGTGGCCGAAGGAGGAAGACGATGTCATGGGGCTCGATGCAGGGGCCCCCAGCTTCAACGGGTGGCGCCAGGCGATGGAGCGGTCGACGGCGGAGCGAACGGACACGGCGACGTGGCACGGGGACGACGGTAGCTGCGGGATCGACGCGGTGACGGCGACAACCGCGTCGGGCTCTTCTCCAGATCAGGGAGGAGAGCGAGAGGGAGAGGGGAAGTGGGCTAGGGTTCGCCAGGTAGGCCGGGGCGACGCTCTTATCCACTCCGCGGCAGCGACGGCGGCGGGGATGGCCGACGCGTGCCCATCGCCGGCTCGGGCACGCGCGGCGCTGACACGCAGGGAGAGAGAGGCGAGAGGAGTGAGAAAGGCCGATGTGGGCCGGGCCAGGCTGCACTGTTTGAGCTTAAGCCCACTGGCCCAGTAAGTTTCTCTCTTTTCTTTATTCTTTTTCTGTTTCTTTTTACAGAAATGTTTTTGCAATAATTAGAGCTGCCAAAACATTTTTGTAAAATGTTGGACTAGGCCACATAAATACTTTGTGATTTTTGGCACTGCCACAAAAAGTTTGGAGGCAAGATGAATCCATTTGCATTTTTCACAAATGAAATGGCATTTTAAAATGCTGAAATAGCACTGGTTTAATTGCTATAGCCCATTTTAGCATTGTGGTGATGTTGTTTTCCTTAACAAATAAATGTTATGGAATATTTGCTAAAACATGAACTATTTTGCAGCAACTTTTGTGCAACTTCAAATTTCACTTGCAATTTCAATTGAATTCAGTGGTGGAATTTGAAATGTGATATGAATCCAAATTGATCAAGCATTGCAAACCAAAGTAGCTTAGCTTAATGATGAGGATCACTGTAGCTCATTACATAGGGGTGTTACAATTCTCCTCCTCTGAAAGAAATTCTCGTCCCGAGTATTCAGGAGGTAGAAGGAAAAAGATCGAGGTATTCTTGGAAGTTCTTGTGGAAATACCCATTGGAAGTCGCAAACGACTAGAACGTTTTCAACTCCTCATATTTAGGGCCATGCATGTATGCAAGACCTTATGATATGAATGAGTGCGATGTTCCCGAATAAATTAAAACAGGAGCTGGTACTGAGTTGAAAGAAGAGTACCCACCACGGTCATTACCACGGCCAGCAGAGGGAAGTGCAAGCTGATGCTGGTTCTGAGGGCATTCTCTGGCTCGGTGGCCTGGACGGCCACACTTGAAGCAGATTCCATAATTGGGATGGGGAGCAGGAGCTCGAAGCAGTGGAGCTTGAGGTCTTGGCTGCCTCGATGGTGGAGGAGGCAGACGAGGTGCATCATAAGACGGCATTGGAGCAGGTGCATCTGGGCAGTATACGGCGCTTCTGCGAGGACGAGCCTGAAGATGAGTCGGCGTCATGGGTGTGCTTGAGTGCGTCCTTGTGTTCCTTCAGACCAGTCTCAACTTGAATGGCCTTGTTCACCAAGGTGGCGAAGTCAGTGAAGTCTTGGACAAGGAGCGCGAGCTTAATATCTGGGTTGAGCCCTTCACGGAATTTCTCCTGTCTGTGGGCATCAGTACCAATGTCTCCCTCAACATAGCGAGACAAGTCAAGGAACTCCCGCTGGTAGACATCCACAGTTTTGCTTCCCTGGACGAGGTTGCGGAACTCACGTTTCTTCCAGTCCATGATTCCCTCAGGAATGTAGCGGGCACGGAAAGCAGCTTGGAATTCGAGCCAGGTGATGATTGTTCCAACTGGCAGTGTGTGTCTGTGGCTGTCCCACCATTGAGCAGGGGAACCCTTTAAGAAGTAGGACGTGAAGGTGACATAGCTGTCAGGGGCAACATTGGCTGACTCCATCTCATAAGTGATGTCACGGAGCCAGTCATCAGCGTCAAGCGGCTGAACAGAGTTGCGGAACACAGCAGGGTTGAGGCAAACAAAGTCTTGCAAGGTTATTGGAAATGGCTGCTGATTCCTGTTTGGACGTGGAAACTGGTCCATAACCCCTTGCATGAATTGGCGGTTCAGTTCAAACTGTTGCATCATTGCATCCATATAGTTGGGCGGTGGTGGATTGTTGGCACCACGGCCACGACCTGCGGGTCTAACCATCTTGCTAAAAATTAACAGGGGGTAGATTTAGCAACGGGCAGTTGCAGAAGTATGGAGTCATCCATGAAGTAGCATGCACAATGAACAAGAAGTGCATTAGATGCATATTAGTAGTCATTAAAGACATAAAAATCCATGCACAGAGTTGGATACAAACGGGCAGCATGAGTTCGGAAACACACGCAGCTAGACAAACTAGGTGGCACGCAGGCACGCGGTGGAAAGATACAACAACGAGACGTAGCGAAGGCTACATCAATGTCGGAGATAACCACTGGAGCGAGGAATCTGCAAATGACAACGCAGGGTGCCCTCGATAAAAGGATCCTGCGGTTCGTGAACACTGTGAAGCAGAACCTGGCCCACAATTCGGTGAAGGGTTAATTCAAATCTCCGGGTGGATGTGATCACTAGAACCTAATGTTAGAGTTAGCAAAATCTTTAACCCGAATAGAAGAGAGATCAGAATCCCAGAGTAAAGGAGAGGAATAAAAGATCCTAAACCCATCCATTGGCGACGTGGGCCCATAAGCCACACAGCCATGTTAGTAAAACAATTTTTCAAAGACTAGACTCAACTTCGGCCAAGGAGTTGGAAAGGGGCTTCCTACAGGCAGTCGGCTCTGATACCAACTTGTGACACCCCCGACTCAATCGTGCACTAATCATACACGCAAATGCGCACGATCAAGCGCAGGGACTCACGGGAAGATATCACAACACAACTCTAGACACAGAGTAAAGTCATACAAGCTTTATATTACAAGCCAGGGGCCTCGAGGGCTCGAATACATAAGCTCGTGACATACAAGAGTCAGCAGAAGCATCAGTATCTGAGTACAGACACAATTAGACAAGGCTGTCTTAAGAAGGCTAAGCAAAACAACGGCAACTATATCGAAAAGGCGCAGGCCTCCTGCCTGGGAGCCTCCTAAACTACTCCTGGTCATTGGTCTCCAAGTAGTAGTAGGCTCCGTCGAGGTAGTAGTAGTCATCGGCGGGATCAGCTGTCTTCGGGACTCCGTCATCTGATCGCAGCAATCAGGTAGGAGGGAAAAAGGTAGCAAAGCAACCGTGAGTACTCATCCAAAGTACTCGCAAGACTTACATCAGATCTATGCTAAGTATGCATCAGTATCAAATGAATGGGCTGTATCTGTGGACTAGACTGCAGAATTGCCAAAATAGAGAGAAGCCCTAGCCTATCGAAGACTAGCATCTTGCAGTGTCTTGCAGCATTAGAAGAGTGCAGATTAGCATATAAAATAGCAATAATTAAGTAATAGCAAAGCCCTGTGATCCTTCCTCGACTCCCACCAGAATGCGATCCCAGAGCCATCATATTAATAAGCTTCACAAGTATCCAGTTCAAGTTGTAGTAGATCGGGATACTACACTGAGCGTCCTGTTACAGTGGACACGGCTATTCGAATAGATAACTTCCCTGCAGGGGCGCACCAACTTACCCAATGATACGTCTCCAACGTATCTATAATTTATGAAGTATTCATGCCATGTTTATTATAGTTTTGTATGATTTTGTTGCACTTTTATATGGCTTTTATATGATTTTCATGGACTTACATATTGACCTAGTGCCCAGTGCCAGTTGCTGTTTTCTGCTTGTTTCTGGTTTTCCAGAAAATCTATATCAAAAGAAGTCCAAATGCAGCGAAACTTTTTGACTATTTTTTCTGGAACATAAGAGATACTAGAAGCTTTGGGAGGAGGCCAGAAGACCCACAGTGGCCCCACGAGTGACCTGGGCGCGCCACCCCCCCCCCCCCCCAGGCGATCCCTGGTGCCTCGTGGGCCCCCTATGGCCCTTCTTCGCATGATTCCAACGCCAAAAAATCATATATATTCAGAAACCCCCGAAAGTTAACCTCGATGAGTTTTTACGCTGCCGCAAGCCTCTGTACCAAGGAGATCCCATCTGGAGCCCCTTTCCGGCACCCTGCTGGAGGGGGGAATCATCACCGGAGGCCATCTTCATCATCGCGGCGGTCTCCATGACGAGGAGGGAGTAGTTCACCCTCGGGGCTGACGGTTTGTACCAGTAGCTATGTGTTTTATCTCTCTCTCGTGTTCTTGATTTGGCACGATCTTGATGTACCGCGAGCTTTGTTAATATAGTTGGATCATATGGTGTTTCTTCCCTCTCAATCCTTATTGTGATGAATCGAATCTTTTCCCTTTGAGGTTTCGTTATTGTCGGATTGAATATTTCAGATTTGAGAACACTTGATGTATGTCTTGCATATGAATACCCGTGGTGACAAAGGGGTATTATATTGATTGACCTGATATTTGTTTTGGCACTCAACTCGCGGATTCCCGTGGTGACATTGGGGTAATCTATGCATATGGGTTGATGCACATTTTCATTATCTTTTCGCCGATAGAAACTTTGGGGTGCTCCTTGGAGTTCTTTGTGTGGATTGAATATTCTGGTTATGAAGTTGTTTGATGCATATCGTATAATCAACTCGCGGATACTTGTCGTGACATTGGAGTATCTAGGTGACATTAGAGTTGGTTGATGTGTATCATATGATGTTATTTTAGTACGAACTCCAGGGCTGTTTGTGACACTTATAGGAATAGCTCAATAGATCGATCGGAAAGGATAACTTTGAGGTGGTTTCATACCCTACAAACAATTTCTATCTTATGTTCTCCGCTAATAGGAACTTGGGAGTGATTCTTTATCGCACGTTGAGCGATGGTTATATGATCCAATTATGTTAGCATTGTTGAGAGATTGCACTAGTGAAAGTATGAACCCTAGGCCTTGTTTTCAAGCATTGCAATACCATTTGTGCTCACTTTTGTTACTTGCTACCTTGCTGTTTTTATATTTTCAGATTACAAAAACCTATATCTACTATCCATACTACACTTGTATCACCATCTCTTCGCCGAACTAGTGCACTTATACAATTTACCATTGTATTGGGTGTGTTGGGGACACAAGAGACTCTTTGTTATTTCGTTGCAGGGTTGTTTGAGAGATAGCATCTTCAACCTATGCCTCCCACGGATTGATAAACCTTAGGTCGTCCACTTGAGGGAAAATTGCTACTATCCTACAAAACTCTGCGCTTGGAGGCCCAACACGAGTCTACGAGAATAAGTTGTGTAGTAGATATCAAGCTCTTTTCTCGCGCCGTTGCCGGGGAGCTGAGTGCTTGAAGGTATATCTTTAGATCTTGCAATCAAATCTTTTAGTTTCTTGTTTTATCACTAGTTTGGTTTATAAAAGAAAACTACAAAAAAATGGAATTGAGGTTGCCTCATATTATTCATCTTTATAATGTCTTTCGTGAAAATGATGGAAAGGAAAATTGTGCTCAATTGATAGAAGAAGAATTCAATAAAATGTTTGGCATAAAATATTTGAATGATGAGCATGATTGCAATGTTTTTAGTATGCTTTCTATGAATATCCATGATGCTAATGATATGCAAAGCCACAAGCTTGGGGATGCTATGTTTGATGAAGATGATATTTTTAGTCCCCCAGGTTTTGACGAGCAAATTTATTATGATGATAGCATGCCTCCTATTTATGATGATTACAATGATAAAAGTGGATTTGGAGAGGTCACAACTTTATTTAATGATGATTCCACTATTTTGGAAGAGGTTTCGATTGATTATGACAACAAAGTTGCTATCTATGATGATTATTGTGATGACATGTATGCTATAAAAAATAATGATAACTATGAAACTTGTCACCATGATTTCAATTTTCAATTGGATTATGCCAATCAAGTATATCATGATAGTTATTTTGTTGAGTTTGCACCCACTATTATGAATGAGAAGAAAATTGCTTATGTGGACATGATGTCTACTACACAACTTGTTCTTGTAGACTCGTGTTGGGCCTCCAAGCGCAGAGGTTTGTAGGACAGTAGCAATTTTCCCTCAAGTGGATGACCTAAGGTTTATCAATCCGTGGGAGGCGTAGGATGAAGATGGTATCTCTCAAGCAACCCTGCAACCAAATACAAGAAATCTCTTGTGCCCCCAACACACCCAATACAATGGTAAATTGTATAGGTGCACTAGTTCGGCGAAGAGATGGTGATAAAAGTGTAGTATGGATAGTAGATATAGGTTTTTGTAATCTGAAAATATAAAAACAGCAAGGTAGCAAGTAACAAAAGTGAGCACAAACGGTATTGCAATGCTTAAAGACAAGGCCTAGGGTTCATACTTTCACTAGTGCAATCTCTCAACAATGTTGACATAGTTGAATCATATGTAAATCCCTCACATGCGACAAAGAGTTCACTCCAAGGTCACAAATAGTGGAGAACAAACGAAGAAATTGTTGTAGGGTACGAAACCACCTCAAAGTTATCTTTCCCGATCAATTATGAGCCATCCCCATTAATTGTCACGAACAACCCTAGAGTTCGTACTAGAATAACACCTTAAGATACACATCAACCAAAACCCTAATGTCACCTAGGCACTCCAATGTCACCACGAGTACCCACGGGTTTGATTATACGATATGCATCACACAATCTCTGATTCATCAATTCAAACCAACACAAAGAACTTCCAAGAGTGCCCCAAAGTTTCTATCGGAGAGTCAAGACGAAAACGTGTGCCAACCCTTATGCATAAATCCCCAAGGTCACGGAACCTGCAAGTTGATCACCAAAACATACATCAAGTAACTCAAGTGAATATCCCATTGTCACCACAGATATCCATATGCACGACATACATAAAGACTCAATCCGATAAGAAAACTTCAAAGGGAAAACTCAATTCATCACAAGAAGATAGAGAGGGGAAAACTCCATATGATTCATCTATATTAACAAAGCTCGCGATACATCAAGATCATGCCATCTCAAGAACACGAGAGAGAGAGAGATCAAACACATAGCTACTGGTACATACCCTCAGCCCCGAGGGTGAACTACTCCCTCCTCGTCATGGAGACCGCCGGGATGATGCAGATGGCCTCCGGTGATGCTTTCCCCCCTCTGGCAGGGTGCGGAAAAAGGGCTGTAGATGAGATCGTGGAGGTACAGAAGCTTGCGGCGGCGTAAAAAATCATCTAGGTTAACTTTCGGGGGGTTCTGAATATATATGATTTTTTGGCGTTGAAATCACGCGAAGAAGGGCCACAGGGGGCCCACGAGGCACCAGAGCGTGCCTGGGGGGGGGGGGGGGGCACTCCCTGGTGGCTCGTGGGGCCCCTGTGGATCTTCTGGCCACCTCCCGAAGTTTCTAGTGTCTCTTATGTTCCATAAAAATCGTCAAAAAGTTTTGCTGCATTTGGACTTCATTTGATATGGATTTTCTGGAAAACCAAAAACAAGCAGAAAACAACAACTGGCACTGGGCACTAGGTCAATATTTTAGTTCATAAAAATCATATAAAAGCCATATAAAAGTGCACCAAAATCTTACAAAACTATAATAAACATGGCATGAATACTTCATAAATTATAGATACGTTGGAGACGTATCAGGAGAGTAGTAAAATTTCTGTGCTTGTGGATCATGAAAAGAATGCTTTATGTGATAGCTATATTGTTGAATTCATTTATGATGCTACTAAAAATTATTATGAGAGAGGATCATATGCTTGTTGGTGTTGCAATAATATCAAGTTTCGTCTCTATGTGTTGAAAGTTTTGAAGTTATGCTTGTTTTGCCTTCCTATGCTAGTTGATTCTTGCTCCCATAAATTGTTCGCTCACAAAATCCCTATGCATAGGAAGTGGGTTAGGCTTAAATGTGCTAGTCATATGCTTCATGATGCTCTCTTTGTGTTTCAATTCTTTACTTTTACGTGAGCATCATTGAAATCATCATGCCTAGCTAAAAGGCATTAAAGAAAAGTGCTTGTTGGGAGACAACCCAATATTTATACCTACTGTTTTTGTGTGTTCACATGATTAATCTACTGTAGTAATCATGTTTTATATGTTTTCTTTCAATAACGTGCCAAGTAAGACCTTTGGGATAGTGTGGATGATAGTTGATTTGATTCTGTGCAAAAACAGAAACTTTTCCGTCCAGTACTGGAATTTCTATTCTGTACTGGAGCGTGAGAAAATTCTGAAATTCTTACACAGTACTGGGTTACAAATTGTTTATGTTTTCCTAAGTTTTCAGAATTTTTGGAGGTACAGAAGTATGGTTTTAAATCTCTTACTACACGCTGTTCTGTTTTTGACAGATTCTGTTTTCGATGCATAGTTTGCTTGTTTTAGTCTTTCCATAGCTTATATTGAGTAATATAAATTGTGGAAATGATAGAATACAGTAGGCATTATGTGAGAACAATTATGAATCTTTTCTTGACAGTACCTAAGAGGATGATTTATTTTTATCATACTAACCTATCTCACGAAGTTCCGTTAAGTTTTGTGTGATTGAAGTTTTCAAGTTTTGGGTGAGATATCGATATGAGTAGAATAAGGAGCGGCAAGACCCTCAGCTTGGGATTCCCAAGGCACCCCAAGGTAATACTCAAGGAAGACCCAAGCAACTAAGCTTGGGGATGCCCCGGAAGGCATCCCCTCTTTCGTCTTCAACATTATCGGTAACCTTACTTGGAGCTATAGTTTTATTCATCACATATTATGAGTTTTGCTTGGAGCGTCATTTTCTTCTGTTGATATTTGCTTGCTGTTATCAATAATCATGTTTTGTATCTATTAGTTCAATAAAATGCCAATTGTAGCCTTTACCATGCCCAGTTTGCAAGTTCATGTGTTGCTGTTTAAAAACAGAAAGTTTTCTGTTATGTCCAGAATATTCCTGAATAGTCAGAATATGATAAAAATCTGAAATTTTTACACAGTAAGCATGCATGAGTTCTCTGTCTTGTGGTAATTTTTCAGAATTTTTGGAGTTAGGGAAGTATGGATTCTTATTACCCTTTTACAGACTGTTCGGTTTTGGCAGATTGCTGTTATAGTTGCATTGTTTGCATATGTTTGCGTGGTTAATGTTTCTATTTGTGAATAGGAGTATTAAATATGAAGAGGCATTTAGTATGCAATGTTTAATTATAATTTTAGTGATTTGCTACAGTAGAGAATGTTAAGGTTTTAAGTCGATTTATACTAACTTATCTCAAGCTTGGGGATGCCCAAGGCATCCCAGGTTAATATTTCAAGAAGTCTGAAGCATCTAAGCTTGGGGATGCCCCGGTAGGCATCCCACCTTTCTTCATCAACAATTATCGGTCAGTTTTGGTTGAGCCTAAGTTTTTGCTTCTTCACATTATATGTGCTATTCTTGGAATGTCATTTTATTTTGTTTTACGTGCTGTTTGAATAAAATAAAAAGATCTAAATTTTTTAAATAAGAGAGAGTCCTCACATAGCTACCTATTTACTTAATTACTCATTTGGTCTTCACTTATATCTTTTTGGAGTAGTTTGTCATTTACTCTTGTTCTTCACTTATATCCTATGAGTAAATTGTTGAAATGAATTGAATATCATAAAGTTGAAATTTATATGCTTCATATGCTTGTCCCATAGGGAGTAGTGACTTCACATACAAGAAATACAAGTGGTAAAATTTATTGAAAGTTAACAAACATAGCATTGGTCACTTGAACAATTCATGAAAGAATTTTGAAGGAAGAGAAATTTCACATATAAATATACTATCTTGGACATCTTCTATGATTGTGAGCCCCCATTAATTATTTTCAAGCTTGATCAAGTAGTTGACGTTGGACAAGGAAGACAATGTAATGAGTTATGTTTGTTTATATTCACATAGAAGTTATATTGTCATGGATCCTCTAACATGTGGTGCTTTCTTAGGATCTTTTGCTAGCCAAAAATTCGTACTAAGTAGAGATACTACTTGTGCATCCAAAAACCCTTAAACCCAGTTTCTTGCCATGAGTGTCCACCATATCTACCTATGGATTGAATAAGATCCTTCAAGTAAGTTATCATCGGTGCAAAAAGCAATAAAAATTGCTCCTAAAATATGTATGATCTTTTATTGCAAGGGAAAATAAGCGTTGTACGAACTTGTGATGGTAAAGAAATAAAAGCGACGGACTGCATAATAAAGGTTGCTATCACAAGGGGCAATATAACGTGACGTTCCTTTGCATTAAGGGCTTGTGCATCCAACAAGAAAAAGCGCATGACAACCTCTGCTTCCCTCTGCGAAGGGCCTATCTTTTACTTTTCTGTATTTACTTTTATGCAAGAGTCATTAATGTTCATCCCTATTCCGCTCTATTTATTCTTTAGTTGGCAAGCATTATGTGGTAGGGAAAGATCCAGGCACATATATCCAGTTGAATATAGATGATCATGAGTTATTATTGTTGACATTATCCCTGAGATAAATAAGTTGAGAGATGAGACATTAAGCCCCTATCTTCCTATGTGTTTGACAGAAACAGTTTGTTCTAAAAATATGCTTTGAGTGTCAGCAATCATGGAAGACTAAATGATGGTTGAGTATGTGGAATTTGCTAGATCAAAGCTCTTACATAGACCCTTCCTGAAAATAAGATGAATTGCAATTGTTTGATGACTGAGAACATAGTTTGTTAGTTTTCAAGAAAGTTTATATACTTTAAACATGTGAATAGATTGCTACTTGATCATGAGAAGTTTTGTGAGATGAGCTACTGTTTATGATATATAATGATGCTAGAAAAAAAGTGATTGAAATTATCATCGATCAAACTTATGCACTATGCTAGCATTCACAGTTCATAAATTATTTCTTTTATCATTTACCTACTCGACGACGAGCAGGAATTAAGCTTGGGGATGCTGATATGTCTCCAACGTATCTATAATTTATGAAGTATTCATGCCATGTTTATTATAGTTTTGTATGATTTTGGTTCACTTTTATATGGCTTTTATATGATTTTCATGGACTAACATATTGACCTAGTGCCCAGTGCCAGTTGTTGTTTTCTGCTTGTTTTTGGTTTTCCAGAAAATCTATATCAAATGAAGTCCAAATGCAGCGAAACTTTTTGACGATTTTTTCTGGAACATAAGAGACACTAGAAGCTTAGGGAGAAGGCCAGAAGACCCAAAGTGGCCCCACGAGCCACCAGGGCGCGCCACCCCCCCAGGCGCGCCCTGGTGCCTTGTGGGCCCCCTGTGGCCCTTCTTTGCATGATTCCAACGCCAAAAAATCATATATATTCAGAAACCCCCGAAAGTTAACCTCAATGAGTTTTTACGCCGCTGCAAGCCTCTGTACCAAGGAGATCCCATCTGGAGCCCTTTTCCGGCACCCTGCCCGAGGGGGAATCATCACCGGAGGCCATCTTCATCATCCCGGCGGTCTCCATGACGAGGAGGGAGTAGTTCACCCTCGGGGCTGAGGGTTTGTACCAGTAGCTACGTGTTTTACCTCTCTCTCGTGTTCTTGATTTGGCACGATCTTGATGTACCGTGAGCTTTGTTAATATAGTTGGATCATATGGTGTTTCTTCCCTCTCAATCCTTGTTGTGATGAATCGAATCTTTTCCCTTTGAGGTTACGTTATTGTCGGATTGAATATTTCAGATTTGAGAACACTTAATGTATGTCTTGCATATGAATACCCGTGGTGACAATGGGGTGTTATATTGATTCACTTGATATTTGTTTTGGCACTCAACTCGCGGATTCCCGCGGTGACATTGGGGTAATCTATGCATATGCGTTGATGCACGTTTTCATTATCTTTTCTCCGATAGAAACTTTGGGGTGCTCCTTGGAGTTCTTTGTGTGGATTGAATATTATGATTATGAAGTTGTTTGATGCATATCATATAATCAACTCACGGATACTTGTGGTGACATTGGAGTATCTAGGTGACATTAGAGTTGGTTGATGTGTATCATATGGTGTTATTTTAGTATGAACTCCTGGGCTGTTTGTGACACTCATAGGAATAGCTAAATAGATCGATCAGAAAGGATAACTTTGAGGTGGTTTCGTACCCTACAAACAATTTCTATCTTATGTTCTCTGCTAATAGGATCTTGGGAGTGATTCTTTATTGCACGTTGAGGGATGGTTATATGATCCAATTATGTTAGCATTGTTGAGAGATTGCACTAGTGAAAGTATGAACCCTACGCCTTGTTTTCAAGCATTGCAATACCGTTTGTGCTCACTTTTGTTACTTGCTACCTTGTTGTTTTTATATTTTTAGATTACAAAAACCTATTTATACTATCCATACTACACTTGTATCACCATCTCTTCGCCGAACTAGTGCGCCTATACAATTTACCATTGTATTGGGTGTGTTGGGGACACAAGAGACTCTTTGGTATTTAGTTGCAGGGTTGTCTGAGAGATACCATCTTCAACCTCCGCCTCCCACAGATTGATAAACCTTATGTCATCCACTTGAGGGAAAATTGCTACTGTCCTACAAAACTCTGCGCTTGGAGGCCCAACACGAATCTACAAGAATAAGTTGTGTAGTAGACATCACCAAACACGCTCGATTAACTCTGGCCGAACACACTTTTCCTGGTCATGCCTGGCCTCAGCTGATCGACACGACCCCGCCGGTCTACATCCTAAGCGCTCAGGGGTCTTGGACCCATCTCCCTTTGCACTCCGGTTCGTTGCGTGCAGGGCGAGTCCAGGCACCACCTCTCTCCTGGATGGCGCCGGCCCAGCCCAGCCGCAATGCTGAACTGGACGTCTGACAGAGCTTTCGGAAGTAACGTACGACGCCGGGTGCTAACCCGCGTGGTGCTTAGCGCGAAAAGGCCAGAGGCCTACTCAGATAACATATCCAAACCGTTAGGGTATTGGGAGCTCGCAGTGACGAGCAGTAATCCACGATCTGTGGTCCCGTCGCCCCGTCTCGAGGACTTACGACAAGGGCCAGGCCCATCCCTCTCTAGGGCGGTCTGCCTGCCCGGCCGTGCCTCGTAATTATCTCGCGGGTACCCTCATGGTCAACCCGACTTCCATAACTCTCACGGGTACCCCTCGGGGTCGACCCGACTTCAAAAAGGAACTGTCGTAATAGTCATGGTATCCGTGTGTCCGTAACATCAAGGGGGAAATCCGAGGAATCACCCTCGATGGATTCCCACTCAATGTATTCGTCAAGGTGAACCAGAGGAATCACCCTCGATGGGTTCACACTTGAGGGGTTGCACGACAGAGCCATCATCGGAGCTGGTGGAAGAGGAATGACCCTCGGTAACCCACAACCGACTAGCTACGCTACAGAGATATCATCAAGAGTGAGGTAGAAGGTATCACCCTCGGCACTTGATAGTAGCTCTGTAGAGTCGTACAACTAAGGGGATGTGCGGTGCTGTGCCGGTCTCTGCACATCGATCACGTTGATCGAAACAGTAAAATGATAGGGGTACCCAGAACTGTACCCAGCTGATCAGCAGAGAGGCTGACCAGTGGGCCCAGTTGAACGGGTCAACGCCCAGTCAGCAGAGGCTAATTGGTGGGCCAGCTGCCCAGTCCGCAGGCTGACTGGGACAACCTTCTCCACTGGAATAGTGGGCTGGGCCCACATGTCAGTGACTCAGGGCTAATTAGAGCTTATTTAAATTAAACTGAGTTTAGTTAGCGGTGGGCCTTGGGTGTCAGTGACTATTAGTTATCTAATTAGTGATTCAACATAACCGTAGTTAATTAGAGAGGTGGGGCTCGCCTGTCAGTGACTGTAGCTGCCCAGTCAGCAGAGTTGACCGGGTCAACGCGGTCAACGGGGCCCCTGGGACCCGCTGGCAGTGACCCAGGGTGGGCCCCAGGCTGTGCACGTCGGCGGCGGCTGGCGTCTCGCCGCCGGCGATGCCAAAATGCGGCGGAGGCCACTAGCCTCGTCGGGATTTCGCTACGGGGCACCATTTCGGGCGCGGCTGGGCTCGTTCGATCTGTGGCGGTGGCATGGCCAGACGTTGCCGGAATCGACGGCGGCATCCAACGAGGGCGGCGGCCGGAATCGGTCGAGATCGGGTACATCGCTACGGGACACGGGAGGGCGTGTGCGCGGCTGGTTGGACTCCTAGGAGCTCCAGGAGCTCGGTGCAGTGCTCGGACGCGGGCTGTGACAACAGCGGCCACGGCGGCGAGCTCAACCGCGGCGGCGGGTACGGCCATGGCGGTGAGGCGAGCTACGGTGCGGAAAGAAGAAGGAGACAGAGGGGAAAAGGGCGCCAGCTTACCGTGGAGCTCAAGAAAGTCTCGTCGGGGTTCGGGAGCAGCAGACGGCGTCGGAATCGCCGGAGTCATCGTGGTGGCCGAAGGAAGAAGGCGATGTCGTGGGGCTCGATGCAGGGGCCCCTAGCTCCAACGGGTGGCGCCAGGCGATGGAGCGGTCGACGGCGGAGCGAACGGACACGGCGGCGTGGCGCGGGGACGACGGTGGCCGCGGGATCGACGCGGCGACGGCGACGACCGCGTCGGGCTCTTCTCTAGATCGGGGAGGAGAGCAAGAGGGAGAGGGGAAGTGGGCTAGGGGTCGCCAGGGAGGCCGGGGCGACGCACTTATCCACTCCGCGGCGGCGACGGCGCCGAGGATGGCCGACACGTGCCCAGCGCCAGCTGGGGCGCGCGCGGCGCCGACACGCAGGGAGAGAGAGGCGGGAGGAGGGAGAAAGGCCGAGGTGGGCCAGGCCAGGCTGCACTGTTTGAACTTAAGCCCACTGGCACAGTAAGTTTCTCTCTTTTCTTTATTCTTTTTCTGTTTCTTTTTACAGAAATGTTTTTGCAATAATTAGAGCTGCCAAAACATTTTTGTAAACTGTGGGACTAGGCCACATAAATACTTTGTGATTTTTGGCACTGCCACAAAAAGTTTGGAGGCAAGATGAATCCATTTGAATTTTTCACAAATGAAACGGCATTTTAAAATGCTGAAATAGCACTGGTTTAATTGCTATAGCCCATTTTAGCATTGTGGTGATGTTGTTTTCCTTAACAAATAAATGTTATGGAATATTTGCTAAAACATAAACTATTTTGCAGCAACTTTTGTGCAACTTCAAATTGCACTTGCAATATGAATTGAATTCAGTGGTGGAATTTGAAATGAGATATGAATCCAAATTGATCAAGCATTGCAAACCAAAGTAGCTTAGCTTAATGATGAGGATCACTGTAGCTCATTACATAGGGGTGTTACACGCGGACTCAGTGCCAACCACTCCATGATCACGGATTTTATTCATGAGCACAAGTGGGACAGCAAGGAGATTGGAGAGGCCATCTTCAAGCTTCATGATCGGATTGATAACCTTCAAGCCCAATTTTTTGACCTTCAAAACCAAAATTGTGAGTATGAATCCAGGTTTAAAAGGATGAGCCTAGCTGCGGATTTCAGGATTCCGGAGACCCGTTCGTCTTTCTTCGATGGTGAGCCCATGCCTTGGAAGATGGAGAACAGGCCTACTACTTCATCACCACCAACACCGAAGAAGAAGACTTGAGTATATGGGTATGGGCACCACCCTTGGCCTGTTTCAAGCATGGGGGAGGTGCCCCGGTATCGTATCACCCTCACTTTTATCATTTTCTTTCTTAGTTCGATCCTTAGTTATTTCGTGATTTAGAAGAATAAAAGTATTAGTATGAAGTAGTTTTCGAGTGCTTGTTTTGTGATCTATCTATCTATGTAATCATGTGTGAGAGTTATATAATAAAGAGTAGTTTGAGTTTTGCTTCTTTACTTTCTTGCGTCAATCATAGCATGAAAATAAAAGGTTCATATGATATCCCATGGGGAGTAATGACTTCACATAAAAGAAGTATATTGATAAAGTTTATTGGGATTGAGCAAACATAGCATTGGTCATTGATGCAATTCATGAAAGATTAATAAAGGGAGAGAGGCTTCACATATAAATACACTATCTTGGACATCTTTTATGATTGTGAGCCCCGATCAAATATTTTCAGCTTGATCAAATAGTTGATGTTGGACAAGGAAGACAACGTAATGAGTTATGTTTGCTTATATTCACATAAAAGTTATATTGTCATGGATCCTCTAACATGTGATGCTTGCTTATAATCTTTTGCTAGCCCAAATTTCGTACTAAGTAGAGATACTACTTGTGCATCCAAAAACCCTTAAACCCAGTTTCTTGTCATAAGAGTCCACCATATCTTGTACTTTTCAGCTTTTATTATCATGCAAGAGTCAAAAGTATTCATCCTTATTCCATTCTTAATTATTCTCCACTTGGCAAGCATCATGTGGTAGGGAAAGATCCAGGCACATATATCCAGTTGGATGTAGGTAATCATGAATTATTATTGGTGACATTATCCCTGAGGTAAATAAGTTGGGAGGTGAAACACAAAACCCCCATCTTCCTATGTGTCTGACTGGAACGTTTGCTCCAAAAATATGCTTTGAGTGTTAGTAATCATGGAAGACTATATGATAGTTGAGTATGTGGAACTTGCTAAATCAAAAGTTCTTACATAGACTCTTCCTGGAAATATGATGAATTGTAATTGTTTCAATGACTGAGAACATAGTTTGCTAGTCTTCAACAAGGTTTATGGTTTATACTCCAACGTGTGAATGGATTGTTACTTGATCATGAGAAGTTTTATGATAATTAGTTGTTGTTATAATAATGATCATTTTCCTTCTATGTCCGTATTTTGTTTTATCGACACCTCTTTCTAAACATATGGTCATGATTATCGAGCTCGGTATTCGCTTGAGGACAAGCGAGGTCTAAGCTTGGGGGAGTTGATACGTCCATTTTGCATCATGTTTTCTTACTGTTACTTATAGTGTTTTTGATCATTATTTCATTTTATGATGCAATTCTAATGCCTTTTCTCTCTTAATATGCAAGTTCTACATGAAGAGGGAGATTGCCGGCAGCTAGAATTCGGGACCCAAAAGGGCTACAGCAGAGATAGCTATTCTCCAGAGCTCCAAATGACCTGAAATTTTTATTGAATAAATTAAAAATACTGGAACGAAGAACCACCAGAGGGGGGCCACCAGTTACCCACAAGGCAACAGGGCGCGCCTACCCCGCCCCCCCTAGGACGTGCCCTGATGCCTTGTGGGGCCCACAGAGGCCCCTCAGTGCCCTCCTTCTGCTATATGAAGCCATTTGCCCTAGAAAAAAAATAAGAGGAAGACTTTCGGGATGAAGCGCCGCCATCTCAAGGCGGTACTTGGGCAGGAGCACTTTTGCTCTCCAGTGGAGCGATTCCACCGGGGATACTTCCCTCCGGGAGGGGGAAATCGAAGCCATCGAGATCACCAACGTTCCTCTCATCGTGGGGACCAATCTCCATCAACATCTTCACCAGCACCATCTCATCTCAAACCCTAGTTCATCTCTTGTATTCAATCTTTGTCTCAAAACCTCAGATTGGTACCTTTGGGTTGCTAGTAGTGTTGATTACATCTTGTAGTTAATGCTAGTTGGTTTATTTGGTGGAAGATTATATGTTTAGATCCTTAATCATATATTATACTCCTCTAATCTTGAACATGAATATGATTTGTGAATAGTTCCGTTTGTTCTTGAGGACATGGGAGAAGTCTTGTTATAAGTAATCATGTGAAGTTGGTATTCGTTCAATATTTTGATGATATGTATGTTGTTCTTCCTCTAGTGGTGTCGTGTGAACGTCGACTACATGACACTTCACCATGATTGGGCCTAGGGGAAGGCATTGGGGAGTAATAAGTAGATGATGGGTTGCGAGAGTGACAGAATCTTAAACCCTAGTTTATGCATTATTCCATAAGGGGCTGATTTGGATCCATATGTTTCATGCTATGGTTAGATTTATCTTAATTCTTCTTTCGTAGTTGCGCATGCTTACGAGAGGGGGTAATCATAAGTGGGTTGCTTGTTCAAGTAAGAACAGCACCTTAGCACCGGTCCACCCACATATCAAATTATCAAAGTAGTGAACGCGAATCAACTAAATATGATGAACGTGACTAGACGAGAATTCTCATGTATCCTCGAGAACGCTTTGCTCACTATAAGAAGTACTTTCGGCTTGTCCTTTGCTATAAAAAGGAATGGGCCCCTTGCTGCACCTTTGTTACTATTGTTACTTGTTACTCGTTACGAATCACCTTGATATCAAACTATCTATTACTACTATTTACAACACTTGCAGAGAACACCTTGCTGAAAACCGCTTATCATTTCCTCCTGCTCCTCGTTGGGTTCGACACTCTTAGTTATCGAAAGGACTATGATTGATCCCCTATAGTTGTGGGTCATCACACCGTGCCAAGGTGATTTGCCGAGTGCCACCCGTTGACACTCGGCAAAGCAGGGACACATGGAGGGCTGCGGAGGGCCGAGTTTTGCCGAGTGCACTGCGTCTCACACTCGGCAAAGAGTCGCTGTCTCCGTCCCCATTCCATGTGAGCACTTTTTTTTGCCAAGGGCCCATTTTTGACACTCGGCAAAGCCTTTGCCAAGTGTATGAGGTAATGTACTTGGCAAAGATGGTTTTGCCGGACCGGGTATAGCCGAGTACTCTTTGCCGAGTGTTACACTTGGTAAAGGCTCTGCCGAGTGCTTTTTGGCCATAGCCGAGTGCCACCGGCACTCGGCAAACAACTCGATTCCAGTAGTGTGAATGATATGTAATCCTTGCTGTAGGAATATGAGCAATAATATAATCCCTGGTATAATTAATGATTTTTTTTGACATGGAAAGCTTTGTAATGATGTAAGGTTCCCACGTTTTGATTCCTTGGTCACTTTTCAAACGTATATGTCTCTTGTGAAATAAATGAGTCATTTTTTCAATTCAACCCTGTTTGCTACATTATGTGCGTACTTTGGTAGCCCAAAGGATCTGCCTTTTAATGGCCACTAAATGAATCATCGGAAGTAGTTTGCGGCACAACTGTTTAATGTTATTTATGCACATGAAGTTGTTATAAACTTTTTGCAGTTTACCTTGGTGCAACTATTTTTTCTCAAACAATCTTGGGATCCGCTAGGGATCAGACTACTGATCCCTTGCTTCCTATCAGACTAGTCCTAAGACGTAGGATGTGATGTAAAATGATCGTTGGATCTGCTACTAGGCCATGCGTGGGTTGTTTGATTGCTTCCGGTTAGGACACACGGCACCCTCGCTAACCTCTTTCCTGGAGTTATGTTTATCCTGAAACGTGAAGCCCTCTGACTCTATGCAATCAAGTTTGATTCCAATTCAAACTAAAAAAAGTTTGATTTAAATTCACATATTTTTTCTTTTCCTTCCAATTAAGTGCTTCCATTTTATGAGATCCTCCAGGATTGATACATTGTTTTCTTCACACTATTTATTTCTCAGATGTGTGCTTCCATCAACTCAATAATCTGCTTCAACAATAGCCAAAGTTGTTTCGATCTACGAATAATCCGTTAGGAAATCTATGTCCATTATAAATGTTTACTTTGCATCCAATGAAGCAAGAATTTGTTTCGGGTGACCAATTTTTTTGCTTCCACTGAAAGTTAAATTTGCATAAATAGACAACAATTAATTTTGCTTCCACTCAAACATAGAATGGTCTCCACGGTAGCAAGTAGAGTGTTTCCAAACAAACAAATGTTTGCTTCTAAAGAAAAAGGAATCTGCTTCCATGCACGTAATAGCCTGATACAATTAAAACATGACAAATTAATTGCATTACAAAGAAAATTTGATACAAGGTCCATGCCTAAGAGACTAGGACGGACGGCTACGAAGCGAGGGTATTGTCTTGGCCCGCAGCTGTGCAATAGGGAATGCATAGGCCAAGGATCGCCAAGTGAAAATTGTGGCCATTGTGATGACAACAAACAGCAGGGTCGCCGCTGCAAGCGATTGACCACCAGGTTTCATGGTCGTGAGAGCTAGAGCCCACGCACTCTAGCGCGTGCAGCAATGCACCTGCGTCGTCAAGTCGGTGGAGTACCATGTCTCCGCCCACCCTCAAGGGCGGCCTTAGTTGTGGTCTCCCCCCATGTCTCCACCACATCCTTCACCGCCTTCAGATCGACACCATGGACATCATGAGAAGAGGACAGCGCGACATGTTTGTGAAATGAAACTAGTGATGCATGGTTGGCATCGTTGTGCGCAAAGCATCTGCACAACACGAAGCAACAATTTGATCTATCACGACATACATGATAGGTAGTGGAAGCATAAAAAAATTGAGATGAAGAGAAAATAATATGTTGTAGGGAACATATTCCAAAGATGGAAGTAGTAAGCATGGCTTACACGAAGCAATTAGTCGATCTATCACAACATACATGGGCCTGTGTTTAAATTTAAATGGTGCCAAAAAAAGCAGAAAAAGGTAGAAGCATGAACTATGAAAGCAAACTACCTAGACCAAAGAAACATGTGTAGCATAATACGAATGCGTGGCATATTACAATGGGGATAGTAATGACAACAACACTTTAAAAAGCAGCAAGAAGTATGGAAGCATTCTACCTAAACCGAAGGAGCATATGAAGTATACTTTGGAAGCCAATGGGGATAGCAATGACAACAACACTTTAATAAAAATAGCACGAAGTATGGAAGCATTCTACCTAAACCGAAGAAGCATATGAAGTATACTTTGGAAGCCCAATAAGTAGGATGACCTAAGACAACATCCAACTGCCCTGCCTCATCACGGCTCTTCAGCATACACTCCAGTTTGGAATGCTTCATTATCCTGGTTCAAATGAAAATATAAGAAATGAAAGCATGGTACAACAACAATTAAATTTTCTTTAGAGGGTTGTGAATAAAACACAGGGGCAATGTGTACATAACAATGGTTGCGTCAAATGGTTGTGAGCTGGATGTATAGAAGCAAAGCACCTACAATGAAGACATAGATGTAGTACTATATGGGTGCATGAACATTTTCTACGGTTATAAGTAGGAGAAGGAAAAAAATTGAATAATTTAGTAGCAGCAAGCAAGGAAGTTTTATGCAGAAACCTTAGAAGCAAATGAGTGTCATATTTGAAGTTTGAGTTGCTGGATGGATGAAAATATGCTATATACAAGATATATAGAAGATATGATATACACATGGGTTCAAATTGAATCATAGAATTAAAGCAAAACTAAAAATGTTTGGCCACCAAGGGAATGGCTGTTTTGAGTTTTGACTCACCAACATATAGATTGATTTGGTTTTTTGGCATTTGGAAGCAAAATATATAGACTCCAGAAGCATCTGTATAGCAATTTAGATGCAACGGAACTGAGAAGCACGAACATACAAGTTGGGAATAGATCTAAACTTAGATGGAAACATGAAAAATTGAAATCATGTCAAAAACTAATATTATCACCAAGATTGTGAATCATATTACTGTGATCTGCAATTCTGCGTAAGAAATTTACCAAAATTTCTAGATGAAATAGTGGTCCACTACAAATTGGATATAACAGATTCACCCAGCAAAATTTATCGAAGTAAGCACTGCATCCACAGTAACAAATCAAATTAACTAATTAAAAAGGAATCAAACATGAGATGAATCAAACCCTATTTCGGGTGAGTACATACCAGGGGGCGACGGCTGGGATGCGCGTGAAACTTCTTTGCCGTCCCGAAATGGCGCTGTGGTGGGAGGACGGTTGGTGATGGGGCAGGGTCTGGCGGGGGCCCGGGGCGGCGATGGGGGTTGGTGAGAGCAGTGTTCCTGCGAAGTAGACGGGGGCGGGACGCCGCACCGGCGACATGAAGTAGATGTTGCCGTGGCGGAGCCGTAGTGCGGAGCAGGTTGTGGCGGAGGTAGCTGTCGAGGCGAGCGGCGAGCTCGGGGGTGGATGGGCTGCAGGGACGGAGCCAGGAATTTGGTATAGGGGGGGCGAGTTTCAGACTTGAGCTTTTATAGACTGATGAGCATCGGAACGAACCACAAGATGTTTAAAGTATGCAAAAAATATAAGCCTGAACTCGTATTTTCGTTAGTGTAAACAACTAAACACTATAAAATTATTATCAAAATGTTAATCTTTGACAAAAAAAATTAGTATATAAATTAGTTAATTTGCATAATTTGGCAGACGGTCCTATGTCGAATTGATTCCAACTCTTATTTTCATATCGGTCAATTAATTATCATTCATATTAACCAACAAAAATCTGAGATTTGAAGCAAGGTTAATTATAGAGAATGTCGTGCATCATCGGCTCGGTGGTCACTCATGATGGTGGTGCTTCTCCTGATCCCCTTACTGGTTGAGACGAATGATCGATTGGGGTCTCTAGACTTGGATACTTGGACGCAAATGCTCTAGGCTATACACGAGTATAACTGAATAAGGACAGCCAATATTTGTAATTAATTTCTGATGTTTGTAGATTTTTATGGCACAATCACACACGTTTGAACAGATTAAAGATCAAGATATGAAGTGACTAACCGTGTAGCTATCATGGATCTTGATTGATCAGCCCCCTTCAGATTTTCGCTGGGAAGCTGGAGCACATTTGCCGTGCTACTCTCCTTCACGGATAGCCTCGCCGGCCGCGACGTACGGCAGGCTCTACTATGGCGCGGGGTGGGTGGAGTCTCGATCGCACTACAGATATGAAGATCGCACGAGTGACAATCTGCGTGCGTTAGTGGCGGCGCTAAAATCGTGGTGATTGAAGCAGGAAGATAGTTGAAGCGGTTGCGTACGTGCTGCTGCAGCCGGCAAGTCCCTGGACCAATAGACCCCTTTTCTCTTCGATAGTGGGCCCTTTTTTAGGTTAGTTTTGGTCTGCTATGTTATGTACATGGGCTGCTAGGCCCTGGGAGGTTTCACGTGGTTACACGACACAGCAGGACAGGGGGTGCGAATCGAGTCAAAACACTGAGAGCAACTAATCTGGGTACGAATTTTTAATCTACCCTTGGGCATGATGAATGAGGATTCGGCCGAAGAGATTGGAAACATCATTGGGAGTTTTGTGGAAGCTGATGCAGGTGTAGATGGGAAAGCATTTGGCAAATTCATGCGTGTCAAAATCAGGATGAACGTTGGAAAAGCAATAATGAGAGGGTTTACTTTGGATGATGAAGAGGAGCAGGGCGCACAGAAGAAAAAGAAGAAGATGAGCATTGATGGTAAGAACGATGAGGAGGAAGAGGGGTTGTGGTGTAGGCTCGAATATGAATTCCTTCCCGACTTCTGTTATACATGTGGAGTGATCGGTCATGTAGCCAAGGACTGCTCCATCAAGCTGAGGAAAGGTGAGAACGCACAGTATGGGGACTGGCTTAGGGCGGACATGGGGAAGAGAAGGTTTACATATGATGATGAACGGAACTGGAGAGGTAGGGGTAATTATGTGGGAGGTAGCCGTAGCTTTGGATTCAGCCGGTCGAGTGGCAGGTCAGGTAGTGGAAGTGATAGCCTTTCTTGGCGTAAATATGATGGCGGTGTTAGGGACGGTAAGGGAGACAAGTCTGAAGCAGGAGAGGAGGCCAATGGAAAGGTGCGGGGAGGGTGTACTGCTGGGGCTACAGAAAAGGAAGTCGTGGTGTGGGGACTTACAGATATAGTAACGAGAGAGGGGTCCACTAACAAGCTAGCTGATGCAAGTGAACAGAAGGAAGGAGATACTAGGGAGAATGTTGTGCTACAAAAGGATGCAGCGGGTGGCAAGGGTGGTGGTAACAGGAAGAGTGACCCTTACAGTAGGAAGTTCAAGAGGGCTGAAAGGGGTAGAGACAAGGAACAGGAGGGTGACCGGAGAAGGGAGAAGGTGCTGGGGCAGAAAAGGAGTCATGTGGAAGGTGAGGAGGAGAGGGAGGTTGATGTAAAGAAGGGTAGGATGAAGGAGAAAGAGCCTGAGGGAAGTATGAAGAGCAACGACGAGGGTAGCAACAATTCCACTAATAATACATCGGCCGGGCTGCCCGAGCAGCCCCGCCGGTCCCAATGAAAATCATCAGTTGGAACTGCCGGGGGCTCGGGAATGGCCCGGCAGTTCGTTCTCTCCTCGAGCTGGGGAGAGTGGAGGATCCCGACGTGTTGTTTCTGGCGGAAACAAGGCTGGCCGAGAAGGAGTTGGAGAGGTTTCGTTGGATGTTGGGGCTCGCTAACATGTCTGCATGGAATCCAGTGGGCAGGAGTAGGGGTGTGGCGTTATTTTGGAAGAGAGGGATTGATATTTCACTCCGGTCATACGGAAGAAGACATGTAGATGTGGATGTCACGGAGGAAGACGGCTCAATCTGGCGCTTGACTGGGGTTTATGGGGAGTCGGCGACGGAGAGGAAAAAGGAGACATGGAGGACCCTAAGGTTACTAAAGCAGCAGCATCAGCGTGACCGTCCTTGGCTGTGTCTGGGCGATTTTAATGAGATACTTACGGGAGTGGAGAAGGTAGGAGGGGTAGACCGGGCCCAGCATATGATGGACGGATTCCGGGAGGCATTGGACTTTTGCGAGCTTGCTGATTTGGGTTTTGAGGGGGACATTTTCACGTGGAGGAACCATAGTAAGGAGCTGAGCACATACATATGTGAAAGGCTGGATAGGGCAACCGCAAATGACAATTGGAGAGAAAAGTTTCCAGACTACACCGTGGTGAACGGCGTGCCGAGGCATTCAGACCACAGGCCGGTAATTGTCTGGACGCAAGGACTGGACAGAGGTTGGAAGGGGGCTGCCGAGGGTTTCGTTTTGAGGCGAGGTGGTTGCAGGAGGAAGGGTGTGAGGATGTGATCAGGGAGGCGTGGGAGAGTAGCTGGGCTGGGAGAGAGGGTGGTGTAGCTCAGGCGTTAAGGGAGGTGGCAGGCAAAATGCGAAGATGGGACAAGGAGGTGGTCGGAACAGTGGAAGGGAGGCTAAAACAAGCTAAAGCAGACTTGGAGAAATGTATGGCAGCCACGGTGACGCAGGATAAAATAGAGGAGGAAGCTAGACTCAGGTGTTTGGTGCATGAGTTGGAAGAGAAGAAAAACACTACGTGGAAACAGAGAGCTCATGTATGGTGGTTATTAGATGGAGATAGGAATACACGGTTCTTTCATTTAATGGCGTCGGTGAGGAAGAAGGCAAACAAGATTAAGGAGTTGAGGAGGGAGGATGGAACGGTGGTGGCGGAGGAAGATTTAACTAATTACGTGTGCTCGTTTTTTCAGGACCTATTTACTTCTTCTGCTGGTGACCGAGCTGACGAGCTCATTGACAAGGTCAGCCCGCGAATTTCTGCAGCCATGCACACTGTACTTGATGCTGATTTCACTCGAGAGGAGGTGAAGGTGGCCTTAGATCATATTGGGGACCTCAAAGCGCCGGGGCCGGATGGGATGCCTTCTATTGTTTTTAAGCGGCACTGGCATTTTATGGGAGATTATATTGTGGATGAGGTCCTGGCTGTTCTCAATGGTGGTGTCATACCGGATGGTTGGAATGATACGCTGGTGGTACTGATTCCCAAAGTCAAGAATCCTAACAGAATCAAAGATTTGCGACCTATTAGTCTCTGTAATGTCTTGTACAAATTGGTGTCCAAAGTGCTAGCCAACGGATTGAAGGTGATACTCCCGGAGATAATTTCTGAGAACCAGAGTGCGTTCGTACCGGGACGGTTGATAACGGACAACGTACTGATTGCCTATGAGATTACGCATTTCCTAAGGAACAAGAGGTGTGGGAAGGAAGGTTTTGCTGCAGTGAAAGCGGACATGAGTAAGGCTTACGACAGAGTTGAATGGAGCTTCCTTGAGGCCATGTTGAACAAGCTGGGATTCCGGAGGAGCTGGGTTAATCTCATAATGAAATGCGTGACAACAGTGAGGTACCAAATCAAGGTGAACGGAGTGTTGACACAGCAATTCAGCCCAACTCGTGGTTTACGTCAGGGAGACCCATTATCCCCTTATCTCTTTGTCATATGCGCCGAAGGCCTGTCCGCCCTATTGCATGAGGCCGAGGAGAATGGAAGGATCAGCGGGGTGAAAATCTGCCAGTATGCGCCTAGTGTGTCACATCTCTTCTTCGCCGATGACTCGGTGATTTTGTTAAAGGCAAAGCAGGAGGAAGCCGCTGCTCTTCGTGGGATCCTGGAGCTTTATGAGAATTGTTCTGGTCAGTGCATCAACATAGAGAAGTCAGCCATCATGTTCTCTCAAAACACATCCGAGGACGCGAAAAATTCTGTCAAAGGGGTGCTGCACATACACAATGAGAATTGGAATGACCGCTATCTAGGCCTTCCGGTCCATGTTGGTCGATCAAGGAGGAAAACGTTTGGGTATATCAAAAAGAATATGTGCGGACGCGTACATGGATGGGAAGAGAGGCTCCTAGCAAAGAGCGGGAAGGAAATTTTGGTCAAGTCGGTTGCACAAGCGATTCCGGCCTTTGCAATGTCTTGCTTTGATCTAACAAAAACTTTTTGTAAGGAGCTCAATACACTGATAGGAAAATTTTGGTGGAGCAATCAGGACAAAGAAAACACAATGCATTGGATTAGCTGGGAGACCTTGACCCTTCCGAAAGCAATGGGTGGGCTGGGATTCCGTGAGATGCACAGCTTCAATATTGCAATGCTGTCAAGACAGGGTTGGCGCTTACTTCAGAACCCTGATAGCTTGTGTGGGAGGATCTTGAAGGCCCGGTACTACCCACATTGCCATATCCTGGAAGCTGAGCCGAAGGAGGGCATTTCCTATTCCTGGAGGAGTATCCTTACTGGTTTGGACCTGGTTAAACAAGGGTATATCTGGAGAATTGGAGACGGAATGAGAGTGAAAATCTGGAGCGATCCATGGATTCCTCGTGCTTGGTCCAGGAGGGTGATTACACCGAAGGGGCCGAATTTGCTTACTTACGTCAGCGAGCTAATATGCCCTATCACAGGTTCATGGGATGAGCAGCTCGTCAAGGATTCTTTCTGGCCGGATGATGCGCGTCACATCTTGCAGATTCCGCTAAGAGAGGGAGTTGAGGATTTTGTAGCATGGCACTTTGACAGTAAGGGAAACCATTCGGTCAAAAGCGCGTATAAGCTGCACGTACAGCTAGAGAAGCAAGGCCGTCGTGGTGTACCTGGTAGTAGCTCTATGGTGGCTGGGAATTTGGATAGATGTGTTGGTCAAGAATGGAAGCGAATATGGAAGCTACCATGTCCGCGGAAAATTCAGATGTTCACATGGCGGATCAAACATGAGTCCCTTGCTCTTCGCACTAATCTAGCCAGGAGGGGGGTACCACTTGAGAGCACAAAGTGCCTTTTCTGTAGCCGAGTGGATGAGGATGGAGCTCACCTATTTATTAAGTGCAAAGCCGTCAAGGAAGCCTGGAGAGCTATGAGCTTAGAGAAGGAAAGAGAGGCATTGGAGCAAGTTACGTCAGTGCATGCAATGTTGGATTTTTTGTGGGGACTAGATGAAAGAACCAGAGTGCAGATTCTTACATTTTGGTGGCATTGGTGGAGCAATAGAAATAAAATAAGAGAGGGGGAGATCCCGACCCAGCAGTCTGAGCTGATTAGACGGATTCTAAGCAACACACAGGAGTACATGCAATTGTTCAGCGGGAAAGACAATGTGTCCAAAGCATGCAAATGGAAGCCGCCGGCACCAGAGATGGTCAAAATTAACCTGGACGGGGCCTTTACACAGGGTGAATCATTTGTCACTTGGGGTGTGGTGGTTAGGGACGGTACTGGCGTCGTTCTCATGGCCCGAGCAGGTAGGAAGGACCAGGTTGCTGACCCGTTTGGTGCAGAGGTAACTGCGATGGCTGAAGCTATCTCATTGGCGGCTGATGTTGGTGCTCTTCGTGTGGTCTTCGAAACCGACTCCCAGCTTCTGCATGAGGCGATGGATTTTACGAAGGTCGATTCTTCGCCAAATGCAGCTATCATCGAGGACATGAAGTTCCAGCTTAAGATGTGGTTCTCTAAGCAAGTTGTTTCTGTGTGTCGCCGTTGTGCAAACTCTGTTGCGCATGAACTAGCCAAATTAGGTCGTCTTTGTTTACCAAACGAATGTTTTGAGTGGAACTCTATTGTACCGGCCCAAGTGGCTTCTTGTGTTTCGGGTGATTTACCCGAGCACCGTTAAGTTATAAAGCTTTGCTTTACCCTCAAAAAAAAAAACTAATTGAGGATCACTCGTTCGGGAGCCTCTCAAGGGTCACTTGGGGATGGGCCGTGCCTCTCGGAAACTTGCTTCCGCGAGAGGCACGGTTTTGCCTTCACGAGAGACACGGTTTTGCTTCCGCGAGAGGCACGGCCGTGAGAGGCAAGTTTCTTTTTTCTCGGAAAAGGAAAAAAATGCGTTTTCTTTTTTCTTTTTGCTTCCGTGAGAGGCACGGTTTTGCTTTCGCGAGAGGCACGGTTTTGCCTCTGGGAAACGGGAAAAAAAAACACGTTTTTTTTTTTTTTTTTGCTTCTGTGAGAGGCACGGTTTTGCTTTCGCGAGAGGCACGGTTTTGCTTCCGCGAGAGGCACGGCCGTGCCTCTGGGGAACGGCTTTCGGAAAGGAAAAAAAACGTGCTCCCGGTGTGGTTTATTCGTCCGGTTTTTTTCGTGAAAAAAAAGTTCGTCAAAATCTATCGACATGGGATCTAATTTTGAAGATCTCGACGCGAGGAATCCAGCGGTGAAAACAGTTCGAGATTTGGACACACGGTTTAAGAGATAAAACATTTTGAATAAACGGATCTACGAAAAAAGGGACGCACATGCAGCGCGCCACTTGTCACACCCCGGGTGGAAAGTGATCTTTGAAAGGATTACTCCTCACTAATTTCGCAAAACACTGCTTAATTACGTACCTGACTTTTTTTTTGAGATAAAATTACGGACCTGACTAATCGCCCCCCCCCCCCCCCCCCCCCCTCGTCCCCCCTTGGATTCGTCCCTGATAGGCTGGCCCGTGAGATGCGAGACAGGGTGGGGTGGGTGGGTCGAGCAGGCGAGATTTACTCGGAAAGGCTAAATTCTAGCGTTAATTGACAGGAACAGTTAGAAATATAGGCCGACCATGACCCGTCTGACCGAAGTTTGCTATCAGACTACTGATACAAAGGGTTTCCCAACAATCTTTTGACTAATTTGTATGTACATAAAATTACACATTTTGATGCTAAATTATTTCCTCTGTAGCCTTCGCTCTTATCTTTGGATGGTGTTGTTTTGATTTGCCTCGAACGACCATCATCATGTCCATTGCTCCAACTCCCTGGAATCACCAGGCCGCCACTCTCCTCCATGTCGGCCTTGCTAGGTATTATTTCCCACTCTTTCTTTACTGCAGCTCCGTGATGAATATATAATTTTCAAGATCTAAATCATTGACTTTGTTTGCGGTAATAGTACTGTTCTATATGACTTACCACTCTTTACACTTGGTAGATTTTTGTCAGCAAAGATGGGGTGATTTGGGAGCCAAATCCAATGTCAGATACGTTCTCCATTATTCAAATAGGGCTGCATGATTATGAGTGTAATACATATATTTTCTTATCATTTAATGTTTCTTCATTTTGTCTATGAGGAAATATATTTTCAATAATTGCAGCTGTGATGTGCCGAACATTATGTTTATCACAGACCGATCCTGGAATAGACATTGTTCCTCCAGAGTTACCATACCAACTTACGCCCAGTGGGAGGACAGTGTGTATATCACTGATGTGAGCTTAGCTAGCAAAGCATGAATGTATTTCGCTTATGTATCTTGCACAGTTTACTTACTTTGCCCTGGACAAGATATAGCTATACATTAAATTATTTCCTTTTCTAAAAAATCGTCCCTTGTGTATGGTAAATCATCTTATGCCGAACAACTAGAATCTATCTTTGTTTGACATAGCAGAAATTGAAGATTGTTGAAAGATTTTTTTTGTCAGTTTGCCCCAAATAAATGTAGTTATATTTAAAAGAAAATTAAAATTGTGCTTTTGAGTTATCCCTGCACCAAACATCACGTCTTCACCTAAAAAGAAATCACAAGATGCAATAACTTTGTTCTACCTAAATTTTCATGTGCACAACAAAATTTTGAAAAAGGCATGTGCAAAATATTTAACAAGAGACGTGTGAGCAAAGAAAGCCAGGTAAGTGAGTGTAGCTATATTCAAATTAAAGCACCTGTTGCAACCTGATGCAAACAACAAGCGAACTACTACCTCCGTCCCAAATTATAAGACGTTTTGTTAGGCCATTTTAGCCTACCAAAATATCTTATAATTTGGAACAGAGGAAGTATATCTTAACAAAAACTAATTAACATTCTTTCTGTGGATTGAAGTTTTCACAATTTATTCTATACTCGTGTAATTAAGTTCGTTACATCATATTCCCAATTAATTAACATTAAGCCGCCCGATGGCAAAATTTCAACACACGAAACAGGCTTTCGCCCCGCTTTATATATAAGGTAACAATCGAACAAGGTACACGGCCGAACGATACAAGGTGATGAGTTAGCTCTCACACAACGCCGATCCCAGGATAACCGGATCACGCAACCCACGCGACCACGCTACCATTGGAGCACAAGAAGATCTGAGTACAACGTCACACAACGCCCTAAAACACCTAATCTCCACGACAACGCCCTCAGGAGGGATAACGGCGCTAAGCGTCGCCGCTGCCGAGTCCACCACGGACAAGGGTTTTCACCCGGAACCCTGACACGAAGAAGAGCACAACATGACGTCTTCAGGAAGAGAGCGCCGCCCGCGAGCGTCGCCGTTGTCAGCAACAAAGCGCAGAGCTTTCGCTCGGCAGCTCCACCGTGTCACCATGATGCCTCCAGGACACACGCGCGACGAGACCAGGTAAAATTTCAACACATGGCAGGCAATAGTTTGGTAATGGGATAATCATCGTCGTGAGAACCGCCTATCTTCGTATCCGCATCTCCCTCAGCCTCCATTTTACCTGCTCTTTCTCGGATGGCCTTCTTCACCGCATTCTCATCTGTTTTGTTGTTGTTGTCGTCCTCGGTTTCCGCGTTTTTTATCTTCTCTGCCTTGGCCTTCTTCTTTGCCTTGGCCTTTGCCTTCTTCCTGGCCTGCTGATCATTTTTCTCCATGTGTTCTTTCTTTTTCTTCTTGAGCTGGTCAATGAGACCCTCGAGGCATGCATCCGGATCACGTTCCGTGCGCGCCATTAGACACTCGGCGACATCCGCCGGGGCCATCTCTGCCACCTGCAGTAGCTCCTTCACGGTGTCGAAGATCGGGTGCTCATCCAACTCGAGGTAGTTCTTGGCCAGCGTCTTGAAGGCCTCAAACTCACAGTAGGACATCTCGATGTGCACGTCCATCCGTCCACGGCGGATCAGCGCCGGGTCGAGCTCATCGATGTTATTTGTGGTGAACACGATGATCCGCTCGCCGCTGTGCGCTGACCAAAGCCCGTCGATGAAGTTGAGCAGGCCGGACAGCGTCAGCTTGTTGGGGTCGTAGTACTCCTGGTCATCCTGCGCCCCTGACCGTCGACGTCGACCCTTTGTGCCGCGGTTGCCGGTGAGGTCAAGGGAGCAGTCAATGTCCTCGATGACGATGATGGACTTGCCGGTGGTCTCGATGAACAGCTTACGGAGGTCGCTGTTGGTGTACAGGGTGGTGAGCTCGACGTCGTAGATGTCGTAGTTTAGGTAGTTGGCCATGGCGGCGATCATGGTGGACTTGCCGGTGCCTGGAGGGCCGTGCAGAAGGTAGCCGCGCTTCCACGCCTTGCCGATGCGGCGGTACTAGTCCTTGTTGTTGCGGAAGTCGTCAAGGTCGTTCATGATCATCTTCTTCTTGGTTGGCTCCATGGCCAGGGTCTCAAAGGTGGTCGGGTGGTCGAAGTCGATGTAGCTCCACACCTCGTCCCTCCTACAGCTGGTTATTGGCATAATTAATTTGGAATTAAAAAAAGCAAAGCATGCATCCCTGCATGTTTCATTGAAGTTAATTAGCTAATCAAAACTAAATGAATTGTAAATCAAGTTTGATTTGTGAATCGATTAATATATTTACTAATTGCGTACAGTACGTACTGGTAGCTGACGCCCTTCTTGTTGGAGTAGAGCCTGCGGGGGCGGCTGCTGGAGGTGACCTCCTGGCCGGTGCGGCGAACGTGCGGCAGGTACTCGTCGACGACGAGCTTTCGGTGCCGCTCGTGGAACGTGAGGCGGCAGCACCTCCCCGATAACGACGACGACGAACCCTGCTGATCCGGCACCGCGGACCACCACATGGTGACGCCGCGGAACTCGTCGGCGACCTCCTGGCCGTCGCGGAGGCTGAGTACGAAGCCGTGGCCCTCGGCGGCGCCCTCAGCGCGCAGCACCCGGGCCTCACGGGAGCAGGCGACGCTGAGGTACGCCACCACCTCCGCGTAGGCGTCGCTGGACTTGGCCCGGCTGCCCTCGGACTCGGAGTAGTCGTCGGGCATGGAGGCGATGTCGACAGTGACGAAGGGGTCCAGAAATGGGAGGAACCGGCGGATGGGGCGGCGGAGGTGCTGGTTGAAGTAGGTGCGGAGGACGCCGATGGGCGCGCACGCCGCGGCCACCGGCGTCAGGTAAAACCAGGCCGACGACCGCAGGTGGTCCAGCAATCCTCCTCCCATCATCTTGCTGCTAGCTAGCTTGTTTCTTACCCTATGGATCCACGTCGACGTGACTATATATTATGGAGAGATACGATGGAAGGTGGATTTTGTACGCGTGAGTACCCGCTTATCCAGCTTCGGTCGGCTTTCATTTGGCATTGAGAACACAAACTTTCAGCCTATGTAGACGGACTACGTACCACGTGAGAACTGTAACAGTCACATGGCATTGAACAGCTGTGAACCGCAATGCACAACGTGTTGATGGCTAGAATACAAATGTGATCATGACTAGAAAACAGCTAAAGTACAAATTGTTGAGTACATAAGCAATTTTTCGATTAAATTAATCTAGGAAATAATCATGATCATGGCATTGACAGTATTGAACATATACTGATATTCGACCACATAAGGACATACTATGCAAACAGTAGACACATCTACACATAATGCTAGTACGGCTAACACATAAATAGAAGGGAACGGGATAAGCGAGTTATACCCTCCAATAGGCCATGACGAAGCCGTGGCGGTGGCGGCAGCGGCATCCTCGGCTTCAAGTTTCTCGCCGGCGAGTCGGTCGGCTTCGTTGCTGATGGACATGGTGATGACAAAGATGACGCGGACGTAGACGTAGACGAACAAACAGCCGCGAGCAGTCGCGTAGGAGATCCTCCCCAAAAACCTAATCGTCCCTCTCCCGTACAGGATCTGAAGAGGCGGGGTTTCGGAGGCCTGCTCTCCCATCAACCGTGTACGCGGCGGACCGGACGGGATCTCCGGCGGCGGCAGCAGCAAAACGGAACGTCAGAGGGCGTTGCTCATGGAGGCAGATGCGATCTGTTCTTCGTGGCGGCTAGGATTGGCCAACGCCTCAGTTATATAGGCGCGGCCGGGTGGAGAGACGTGGGCTGGACCCACGTCCAGGTCGGTAACAGCCCACGATCCAACGTCTCAGATCGTGGCTCGTCTGTTAAGGACTCTCCGTTCCTGACCGGCAAAAATAAGCGCATAGATGTGAGTTCGGCTCAGCTCATTCCGAGGCAGGGCGTGGCAGGCGGAGGAGGAGCGCGCGGGAACCACTTCTTTTCTCAAGCTCCAATAGTACGTGGAAGAGAATCCCTTATAAGGAGGTCCAACTCCTCTTCCACTAACGGTACGGGACTAAACTTTTCACCACACCCATGTCAAATAACCCACATGGGCCCTTAGAGTTTTTTCTGAAATTGTTAAATGGGCCTAAGGCCCACCCTATATTTCAATACAAATGTGAACATTGCTAGAAAGCACATTGGGTATTTGGCTAATATACAAATGTGAACGCTGCCACAAAACAACAATATACTGACGGCAACACATCACTTCAAACCTGTAAGCCTGGTCGGCTTCAATAGGAATGGTCTGAAGTAGTTTGCGGCTTAGATGTTTAATGTTCTTTATGCACGTCAAGTAGTTTTATCGAAAAAAAATGAAGTTGTTCTAAACGTTTTGCAGTTTATTTTGGTGCAACTATTTATTCTAAAACAATCTTTTGCCTAATTTGTATGTACAGAAAACTACAAACATTTTGATACTAAATTATTTCCTCTGTAGCCTTCTCGCTCTTATCTTGGGATGGGGTTGTTTCGATCTGCCGCCAAGAACCATCACCATGTCCATTGCTCTGGCTCCGTGGAATCCTCCATGTCGGCCTTGCTAGGTATTATTTCTCACTCTTTCTTACCCAAAAAGAGTTTCGCCCCATTTTATAAATAAAGCACAACCATTACAGATGAGGCATACAAACGCACACCAACCCATAGGGCTACCAGCTATATAAGGAAAGCACCAATAGCTACAACAAGAACCAAAAACAGGGACTAAGCTAAGCCAAAGGGAGCTAGCTAGTTCCTGGCAATAAGCCCAAGTCTTCTCGGATCGCCTCAACATGCCTCACCAACCAGGCCATCACTCCAAGGCACAATACACACGACGAGCCAGGTGAACAGGAAACCCTCAGTTGGACGGAGGAAGGGCCAATAAACGACGCCTCCAAGGAGGGGATCGGCTTCCACAGACGTCGCCGTCCTCGGCCTGACATGATCAAGCACGGCATTCACTGGCGCCCCACCAACCAACCCGAGAGAGCATCATTGCACAGACAACCACACCCGATGCAACTTGACTAAAGAATACCGCCGGCAGCCTACCCGTATGACACCGATCCCAGCAACCCCCTGGTCCTGGGATGACCTCGCACACCAAGCCGATTGCCGTCTAAAAGAGGCCAAGGTCACAACGGGGTAAATTGCCGGCGACGAGAAGCCCCTAGGGGAACCTTGGTACTGAATTCAGATGAGCACCACCAAAGAAAACGCCATGGACGGAGGACGCAACAACGTCGAGGATGTCAGATGGCCTGGGGAGGATGGACGGGAAGCAACGCCTCTGGGGAGGAGAAGGGCGTCCATATACGTCATCGTTGCCAGCAATGGCCGAGGCCTTGCGCAGCTTTCGCTGAACCGTCCTCCCCAAGGCACCGCAACGAGACCACCATGTCGAGGAGGAACGAATCCACCGCGTGACGCGCCGAGAACACCACCAGTCCCTGTCCAGCCACCCAGCCAAAGCCGGACTGGGCCCCAGACCGGCGACGGAACCACGACCGGATGAGCGGATGCCGACAACCCCGACCCCCTGGTCACGGCCAATAGCCCGGCACACGACCCCAAACAGCCAGGAACAGGGCAGTTGGTCCTCAGGCAGGAACCCCCGGCACATGTCCGGGAGAGGAGGACACCGGAGCCCAGGTCGAGCCCACCTCGGGAAGATGGTGGCGGCCACAGCCCCATGGCTACGACCCCCCACCAGGTCGACGTGCCTTGCTTGACCCCAAGATGGGTAGAAGCAGGCTCCATCACGGCGTGACCAACGGGCAAGGAGGGGCAAGGTGCCGGCCCTCCCAGCCGTGACTGCCCCACCAGACGACCCCAGCCGGCGAGACCCGCACCAGCAAACCAGACCCGCCGCAAAACAAAGATCGAGATCCAGATCGGGATGGCGCCGACCGAATCCCCGCCACCAGCGCCGCAGCGCCGCACCAACGCCTCCCAGCCAAGCAGCCGCCAGATCCGGCTATCCCCGCCGCCGGGAGCCCCACCGGACTCCGCACCCATCGCCGCCGAGCAGCTGACCCGCGCCGCCGCCACCACAAAAAGGGGAGGGAAGGAGAGGCCCCGCCGCCGCCCGCGCCGCTCGGGCTTCGCCCGGCGGACGCCCTCCGGCGGCGGCGAGGGGGAGGAGGCGCCGGGGGGAGAAGAGAAGCGCCGGCGGCCGATCTAGGGATCTCGTGACGTAATAGTTCAGTTTGTATGATTTACCGTTGTTTACACTCGGTAGATTTACGTCAGCAAAGATGGGGTGAGTTGGGAGCCAAATCCAAATTCAGAGACACTAGTATAGATAACAAGATCCCTCATCTCACACGGTCGGTCTAACAACGTGTGCCAAATAACTATCGCCCACGGAGGCCCAACTCTACGCATTTGCGAAGAGCAGGGCCCAAAAGCACGCCCGGTACAACACATGGCACTTGATAAGCGGAAAGAGAGCGTGTGTCCTGTGAGATCTCATGTCGCAAACGGGCTTTTCTTAAGCTCCGTTGGTGAACCGTGGCTCATCGCACATAGGCCGGCCCTTCCGATCATGTGTGATGTTACTGGGCCTTATATAAGCCCATCACTCCTCAGTAACCCTACACTACGCACTCTATCTCACACACCCTCGCCCGATCTGAACAAGACTGTGTGGCGGCGGTCACTCGATCCCCACCTCCCGGCCGCCTCTCCACTCCGCGTGCTCCCCTCCACCTTCCGGTAGCCACTCCCCTTCATCTCCCAGCCAGGCGTCGCTAGATCCCGTCCACGGGGCAGAGGAGGAGTGGGTGGCGCTGGATTCGGCTGCTAGAATAAGAGGAGAGGACGCGGATGTCAGGAGAGGTTGAGGCCGGCGCTGACCCGGGGTGATTCCCCGTGCTGTCGCGTCCCGGTCTGTGGGTGATACATCCTAAATGTGTCAATTCATTTTAAAGTTTAATTGCGTATTTCTTATGATTTATTGAATTTATACTTTTTGGACTAACTTACTAATGAAATGCCAGCAGGCAGAATTTACTATTTGCTATTTTTATGTCTGTTTTCCGAAACCTTCTTGAACTCAGAAAATTACTGAAAAAATCAGGCATAGATAAACTTCCAGAAATTGGATATCTGCATAAGGGGGGAGCCGGGAGGCCAATGTGGGCCCTACCCCCCCTCCCCACACACACACATGGTCCAGCCCTAGGGCACATGGGACCCACATCCACCGCCTCCCGGTGCCGTTTAGCCGCAGCCCTTATATATACCTCTTGATCTCCGAACTATTTTTAAGAGATTTTCCACCATCGTCACATAGCCATATTCGCGATCCGAAGCGAAGCGCTACCAAATAGCTTCTCCGGCACCCTGCTAGAGGGGGAATTCATTGTTGTTCTTCATCAACATAATCATCAAGCTGCTCCCCGATCAAGCGTGAGTAGTCCACCCCCTGGACTACGGGTTTGTTGTTGTAGCTATGTAGCAATGTCTCTCTATGTGCTCTAATGTCTTGATCATATGAGCTGCCCTACATGATTATGATCATCTATGTAATTCTTGCGATGGATCTTTTTTCCGTGATGAAATATTTCTTTATGGTGTTGTTATCATGGTTGCATGTATTATTTATAGATGTATATTGCTCTCCATTTTATTAGTCTCATCATTGGCCAGTTTAGATGAATGAACACTAGAGGGAGTGGTGTGCATTAGATGGAGTACACCCCTAATTGTGAAGTATTCCTAGTGACAGCAAAGGGAGAAAAGCTTTGACGGGTTTGCCTCACTAAGGGTAGAAAGATTGCATAACTCCTCTATATAGTGGTTATGTCTTCATTTGTATGTCATCATGGTCTATGAAATGCTCTATGTTATAACTTAATACTCTGGTATATATGAGGATTTCGATCACTTTGAGTGGAGTATTGGCCATTAGGTTTAACGTGTGTTGATCTATTGGATTTATGGACGTACTACATATATAAATTGATCTCAACCCATGCTTAGCTTGGCATGATTGTTTGGATTGCTCAATTCACATACCTATGCTTATATTTATGTGCCACTGATACGTGCATTTTGCATCACAATAGTTGAGGATAAATTGTTCAATTATCATGCATAATCAATCATCTTTATTGCATTTTATCCCTATATAACTTTTAGTTGTAGAATTGCACTGGGAGGGCACGGGAGAACTGCAGAAGCTGGACTTTGAAGGAAAGCACGAAGAAAAACACATTTTCTGGGCAGGAAAAAATAAAATAAAAATAGTTCACGAAGTTTGGATGTGAAAGAAGCCGAGAGCCAGAGGGGTCGCCAAGGGGGAGCCCCAGGGTGCCCAAACGGCCCAATAAGGTGGCCGCATGGGGCCCACAAGCCTCCCCTCCAGCTCCCCTATTGAGGGTAGCCCCCCTTCATCCCGAGGAGATACCCTTCCAAGAATTTTTCATGATGGTGGTGATGAACAAAGAACCCTAGTTTCTCTGCCGAGGGTTGATCCTACTGGATCCACCAGCTCCGACCTAGGGATTTCATCACCATCGTTGTCACCAACACCAAGGCATAGGAGGGAGCACCTTCATCCATACCATCTTAACCGACAACACCATGTGCATCTTCATCACCATCGCTATGAAATTGGTGTAGATTAATCCCTGTGATAACTTCCCAGTGTTAATTGTTATCTACTAGTTGATGCAATGTGTTTTATTGGTGTAAGATCTATATATTCAGATTGATATTCATATTCATATGCCCCAGCACAAGCTTGTGTTCATGACTTGTGAGTATTTCATTACATTCTTGAGGACATGGGAGAAAGTCAGTTGATGTGTTTAATATGAATTTGCAATAAGAATTGTGGTTTGATTATATGTTGTGTTGTAATTCTCTAGTGATAGTATGGGAACGTTGACTGCATGCTACTTCACCATTTATGGGCCTAGAGGAGAGCATTATGTTATGATGAATTTAGGAGGGGATGCCGGAGTGACAAGAAACCGTTCCCCGAGTCTAGGATTTATAGCATAAGGGATGCATAGGGACCCCAACACTTAAAGCTAAGGTTAGGCCTTGCCTTAATTATTTCCAGTAGATACCCGTATTGGAGGTTGGGAATTTAATAATAATAATAACATATGAGTCAATCACTATTGTACAAACTACTATCGCCGCCACGTTGCCAGTGACAAGTAGAATGATGCTCGTCACTAGTAAACCTTACTAGTGATGAGTAGCGAAATGCCCGTCACTGGTTTGGCCTCGGCCCATAGCTGTACCAAATACTAGTGGCAGGCAAGTAGGGTGCCTGTGACTGGTACAGCTTACCGAGGCCTGGTTGAGGGCCCAAAGTACCGATGATGGGCCGTTTCGGGTCGCACAACACTGACGTACACTGTACCAGTGTTGTGCGCATATTTGGGCCCGCCACTGGTAAAACAATCTCTCTCTCTCACACCTCAACACACCAGGAAACCCATCAGTTAATAGTGGTCACCGTGAGTCCCCACCCACGCGCGCCCCAGCCCTTGATTTCCCGCTCGCATCTTATATATAAGCCGGGCACATGCCCCTGTCTCCATAGTCCTCTCTACCACACTCCCCTCACTGTCTCCTCCCCTCTTGGTCATTCCCCGTTGTGCGCCTCCACACTCCAAATGTTGTGCTCAACCACCTCGCGGAGAAGGGGTCGGCATCAGAGGTGATGCCGCGGACGGTGGCGCCGTACCTTAGCACGGCCACGACTCCCCACTATGGTGAGGCCTCTTCCTCCCGTGCTAACGGACATGAGGAGGATGGCGATGACTTTGACCTTTTGCACTTCGGCCATGACGTGTCCTCTGACGCCAATGCCCACGGTGTCCCTGAGGCCCCTGGATGAGGTCTCCGCCCGCGACGCCATTGCCCGTCGCACACTCGAGGATGAGGAGCGGCACATGGTGGCACTCACCGCGAAGAACTCGCTCACCGGCATCCGCAAGGCTTCCGCCGCCCGCCTAGGCGTGCAGATTGAGCTCCACTACGCCTTCCTGGCGTCGCACCTTGACGCCTCCCACTAGCGCGAGCTCGAGCAGTGGAGGATGATCGGTGAGGAGGACGAGGACGCGTCCAAGCTGGACGACTTACGCCTCCGTTAGTATGTAGCTAGTCGACATAAGGCTATGTCGCTTCTCAATATTTATCCCGTACTATAATGTCACTTGACATTTTAGTTATATTTCTCCTGTAATCGGTCGGCCTTTATCTGAGTATAAATTATGTTTAAATTTGAAATTCCATGTTTCAAAATGAAGCATTTGCAGTGTTGTTGAAGTATGTAGCATTGACTTAAACATATGGCTTTGTACAAACATATGTCACATACACATATCCATCATGCACATGTACAATCAACGAAGGAAAAAAAAAGCAATGGCAACTAGCGAGCTGCCAGGTTGTGCACAAGAGAAAGAAAATAAGCAATGGCAGCCGACGATTCATCCAGGTACATCAAGAGGTAGAAAAAAGGCAAAAAAGAAAAAGAATGGGTAGACAATTCACATCAATGTGACGCCCCCGACTCGACCGTGCACTAATCATACACGCAAATGCGCTCGATCAAGATCAGAGACTCACGGGAAGATATCACAACACAACTCTAGACACAAATTTAAATATAAAGCTTTATATTACAAGCCAGGGGTCACGAGGACCCGAATACATAAGTCAGCGGAAGCAAAGCAATATCTGAGTACAGACATAATTATACAAGTTTTCCTTAAGAACGTTAGCACAACAGCGACACTAGATCGAAAAGGCGCAGGCTGATGTCTACTACACAATTTATTCTTGTAGACTCGTGTTGGGCCTCCAAGCGCAGAGTTTTGTAGGACAGTAGCAATTTTTCCTCAAGTGGATGACCTAAGGTTTATCCATCCGTGGGAGGCGTAGGTTGAAGATGGTATCTCTCAAACAACTCTGCAACCAAATATAAGAAATCTCTTGTGTCCCAAGACACCCAATACAATGGTAAATTGTATAGGTGCACTAGTTCGGCGAAGAGATGGTGATAAAAGTGTAGTATGAATAGTAGATATAGGTTTTTATAATCTGAAAATATAAAAACAGCAAAGTAGCAAGTAACAAAAGTGAACACAAACGGTATTGCAATACTTAAAAACAAGGCCTAGAGTTCATACTTTCACTAGTGCAATCTCTCAACAATGTTAACATAATTGTATCATATAACCATGCCTCAACGTGCAATAAAAAATCACCCCCAGGATTCTATTAGCGGAGAACATAAGATAAAAATTGTTTGTAGGGTACGAAACCACCTCAAAGTTATCATTTCCGATCGATCTATTGAGCTATTCCTATAAGTGTCACAAACAGCCCTAGAGTTCGTACTAAAATAAAATCATATGATACACATCAACCAACTCTAATGTCACCTAGATACTCCAATGTCACCACAAGTATCCGTGAGTTGATTATACGATATGCATCAAACAACTTCATAATCATAATATTCAATCCACACAAAGAACTCCAAGGAGCACCCCAAAGTTTCTATCGGAGAAAAGATAATGAAAACGTGCATCAACCCCTATGCATAGATTACCCCAATGTCACCGCGGGAATCCACGAGTTGAATGCCAAAACATATATCAAGTGAATCAATATAATACCCCATTGTCACCACGGGTATTCATATGTAAGACATACATCAAGTGTTCTCAAATATGAAATATTCAGTCCGACAATAACGAAACCTCAAAGGGAAAAGATTCGATTCATCACAACAAAGATAGAGAGGGAAGAAACACCATATGATCCAACTATATTAACAAAGCCCGAGATACATCAAGATCGTGCCAAATCAAGACCACGAGAGAGAGAGATAAAGCACATAGCTACTGGTACAAACCCTCAGCCCCGAGAGTGAACTACTCCCTCCTCGTCATGGAGACCGCTGGGATGATGAAGATGGCCTCCGGTAATGATTCCCCCCTCCGGCAGGGTGCCGGAAAAGTACTGTAGATTAGATCGTGGAGGTACAGAGGCTTGCGGCGGCGTAAAAACTCATCTAGGTTAACTTTCGGGGGTTTCTGAATATATATGATTTTTTGGCGTTGGAATCACGGGAAGAAGGGCCACAGGGGGCCCACGAGGCACCAGGGCGCGCCTGGGGGGTGGCGCGCCCTGGTGGCTCGTGGGGCCCCTGTGGGTCTTCTGGCCAATTCCGGAAGCTTCTAGTGTCTCTTATGTTCCAGAAAAAATCGTCAAAAAGTTTCGCTGCATTTGGACTTCATTTGATATAGATTTTCTGGAAAACCAAAAACAAGCAGAAAAGAGCAACTGGCACTGGGCACTAGGTCAATATGTTAGTCCATGAAAACCATATAAAAGTGCACCAAAATCATACAAAACTATAATAAACATGGCATGAATACTTCATAAATTATAGATACGTTGGAGACGTATCACAGGCTTCCTGCCTGGGGCCTCCGAACTACTCCTGGTCTATGAGCTCCTCATAGTAGTAGCCTCCGTCGAGGATCTCTGGCTCCTGGGCTCCGTCATCTGATCGTGGCAACTGCGTAGGCGAAAAGAGGTAGCGAAGCAACCGTGAGTACTCATCCAAAGTACTCGCAAGACTTACATCAGAACTATGCTAAACATGCATCGGTATCAAAGGAGTGGGGCTATATCTTTGGACTAAACTGCGGAAATGCCAGAGAAGAGAGGGGAAGAACCCTAGCCTATCGAAGACTAGCATCTTGCAGCATCAGAAGAGAGTAGCGCGTAATATTATGTTGCAACAAGTAACTGGAAGTCAAACCCTGAGATCCCTCCTCGACTACCCTGCGAGAAAGCGATCCCAGAGCAATATATCCGTTAATTATCATTATGGTATCCAGTTCAAGTTGTAGTAGATCAGGATACAACTCCGAGCGTCCTGTTACCGTGGAGACGGCTATACGAATAGATTACTTCCCTGCAGGGGTGCACCAACTGGGTCCAGTGGGGCCTAGTTGTCAGTGTCTGTTAGTGCTAACAGTAGGTTTGTTTAGTTAATTAGGCTAGTTAGTTAGGTGGGTCCCGTGTGTTAGTCAGTCGGTTAGGGGTTAGGTTAGTTTCTAATTAGGCCGGCCGGGTCCCTCGCGTCAGTGAGCCGGCCCGATGTGTTTAAACACATACGCGCGTAGCCGCACGCCGGCGACGAGCCCGGCACGGCGGAGGCCAGCCGGAATCTCGCTCCAGGGACCAAAGGGGCGACGACGACATACCAAACGCACGAGCGCGAAGCGCCGCATCTAATGGTGCTTGCAGTGGAAGCAGGGGACGACCAAAACGACGGGAACGACCATGACCGACGGCGGCCGGAGCTACGCGGTGACGAACGACTAGCCAGAGCTCGAAATTGAGCTCTAATCACGGGGAAAACATGCGCACGCCCACATTGAGGGGGAAGACGTGCTCGGGGAGGCCCGGGGAGGTCGAGGCGGCGTAGATCGAAGCGGCGGACGGCGGCGATCGTGGTCGGGGGAGAGGGTGATGGTGGCGATTTGCGGCAACCCCGGTCGATCCTGTGTGCGTATAGGACGAAGTCATCGGCGGCAGAGCCGATGGACAGCATGGCGCGGCTTGAGGTAGTCGTTGGCCGCGATGAAGACAAGGCGGCGGCAACGAGCTCACGGTGGAGCTCTGGACTGAGCAAAAGGAGGCGCGAGGGAGGTTCTGACGGTGCTAGGGTTTGTCCGGGGGGAGAGGGGAGGCCGAGGTTGGCCTTATCCGCATTGGGCAGCGCCGGATGGACGACGCGTGCGGCGCCGACGATCTAACGATCACGGCATCGACACGGGTGCGGGAGCAGGTGAGGAAGAAGGAGGCGTGATGGGCTGGGCCTCTCTACTGTAGCAGCAGGCCAGGTGCACAGTTCTCTTCTTCCCTTTATTATTTTCCTTTCTCTGTTAATTAATATATCTCCTATTTTGTATTTTCTCTTAGCATCAAATCACTTTTGTAAAATGTGGTACTTGTCTCACAAATACTTATCCAATATTCTGAGACAGCACAAAAAGTTTGAAGCTGGTTTGATTTCATTTGGATTTTGCTTAAATAGGCAAGGGTTAAATGAGGCTGTTTAGGTACTGTTTTGGATGGTAGATTCCAGATGAGCAAATAAGTGATGTTGTTTTACTTAACATTAATTACTTAGGGCTTATTTGCAAAATGATGAACTATTTTTCATGCAAGTTTGTAGATTTTCAAATTTCACTTGCTATTTGAATTTCTATTTGAAGTGGAATTTCAAATGAGATATGATCTTAATGACTATTAGTGAATTAATGATAATGACTTGGCAATAATTAAAGGGGGTTTATTGTGGCCTAAGTGCAGGGGTGTTACAACTCTCCTCCTCTAAAAGAAATCCTCGTCCCGAGAATTAAGAGGCAGAGTAAGGGGTAAAATTTCTGGTTTCGTGTTCTAACGGGTTTTCTTGTTCTTGTTGCCCTTCTCGAAGAAGTTGATCCTTTTCGTTGATGTCTTCATTCCTCTGCTTCAGGTCATCATGATGAAGTCGTCGTCCTTTCTTCGGGAACTCCATCATATTTACAAAAAGGATTAGCATCCGGTAATTATCTCAGGGAAGGAGGTTCAAAAGTATCAGGAAACATATCGAGAGTGATATAAGGATGTATAAAAAGTTTCAAATGGGTAGGCAATCATTCGATGCCTGAAACAGAGTGGGAAAGGGGTTCAGAGCAATGAAGAATGTTGCATCGGACACCGAAATGAAATATGTTAAGGAAAATGACTTGTGGAATATCATACGAATCCAAATACAAAGGCAATTTCGGAGACAAGGATCACGGAGTTTGTTTTCGTGAAACTTTATGATCAAGAGATCTTTCGGAGAGGGTTCCAACGATCGACATGCTCAGGTCAGAACGATGGTTGATTACATGGGTAACTGGGAGATACAGTCGTAAGTTCTTCGGAAAGATAAACACAGTGCACGAGTATTTATTTGAGGGCTCGAGCACTTTCGAATCATTAGGATGATCAAGATCGAAGTGATTAAGATTCATACCACCATAATGAATAAGAAGGGTGGTGGCATCTTGTGTGATCACGATACAAGGTTTGTCAAAGAATAGTTGTCAGCTATGTTGGCAACAACGTCAGCTCCAAGGGCGGGGAACAAAGAGAACCGCTTTCCTGCTCATTAAAATGAGGCGGACCAATAGGCAAAGTTCTCGTCCATCGGTGGTTACTGGAATGTCATCAATAATAGTAACAGGGTTTTACAGACTGGGTTGTACACCGAGGTGTTTCCATAAGCAGGGAATTATTACTGCCTAGATCATATAAATCACAAGAAGGGTTAAACAGACCAATGGAAAGGAAAATGTGTCTACACACAGGAATTAGGAGTATATCCTTTTCCAAGGACAAGCAGAGCATGATATGCAAGACAAGACAGCAAGTGCATAACCCTTTAGGTAAAGGGGTGAGGAAATTCATGACGTTACCCATACAACGGTATTTGGATAATTGATCAAGAAACATTTAGCATTACGCTTCCAATGTCCTTGTTAATGTTCGGAACACCACAGTCATGCTTCGGGGTAGCAATGATATGGTGTTAAAGTAAGGATTGGTTTGAAGATCACAAGAAAACACATGGATCATTTTCAAAGATAGCATGGAACTTAAGGTTCAACCAGAACATGACCAAGTCTGTGTTTGGAAGGAAAAACAAGGATGTTGCCGATGACAACACAAATTATCGAGGGACGTGATGATGAAGTAACAGCAAGGTGACATGATCAAAACGAAGATGTGATGAAGCAGAAGGTCACTGGAACCATGGATATGACACAGACTCAGAATCAATCTTGCTGTTCAAGGCAAAATGATATGGCGAAGAAACTCGACGTAAACTTAGCTCGTCGTCAAAAATTGTGCTCCGGGAAGAAGGACCAGGTAGCATAGTTAAAATTAGCACGATAATGATGTAGCCGATCAGGCTAGGAATGAGATGATTGAGTTCAACTTTCCCAGCAACAAATTACTAGGATTGTTGAACCATAGTGTGGATTCGAGTCACTTGCCGGAGTTATGGAGTGACGAACAACTCAAACTTGCGGAATGACTAAAATTGCGAGAAGTATTGCTCCAGCAAGAATTCATAAGAGGTAGTGCAATGGCACGATATCCTCGAGATAACAGAGGGCAATACTCGAAGGCAGAACATCATAGATGCTAAACTAGATCATTGACCTGCAGACGGCAGGTACTTTAACCTTGTCGAAAAATAGACGAGGCACTATAATGGAGTTATCAAATGAAGCCAGCATGGTCGGAACCATAACTGCAGGAAATCAAGTTAAGACTACCGGAAGAATTATACAAATGAAAAAAATATTTTGCAAGAAGCTTTCGTGACGGTCTACATCGTTTCCATGGGCATGAACACAAAGTTCAAGGTCGACTCCCACTTCTTCAATGCATAACCTTTCATTCACTTCTCGCTTTCGATGGAGTTGTAGTGTTGAAAATTTATCTGGCGTAACACCAGTAGAGTATGACCCGTAGAAGTTTTCGGGTTCACATCCTCCACGTAGTCGATCTTCGATCTGCGACTCTGCGTCCTTGGGGTTTCGATCGCTTGGCTTTCTTGTTCTTGGCAACTGCGGGTGTGCGAGAGATTCGCGGAGGTGTGGATACGGTTACATATTGCGGGGAGGTGGAGATATTTAATCCATGATCCTGAGGAGATTTGCTGCCTTGTTGAGTTTGCAACCCATCGGGGCCTATTAGGAACGTATACCACCAATTTCAGGAGTAAGTAACTCAAGCTCGGAAGTAGAGCATGGTTGACAAAAGCAGAGGATACAATTTAAAAAGGCATTATGTATCAGGGGAAGAACTTACAAGGTTATTGAATATGAAGGACACAGTCGGATAATAGTCCAACAAAGGATCTGGCGGTCCACAAAGGAGTTGATGTGAGTATCGGTACCCGACCAGAAGAAGAAAGAATGCAAAGGCATCAGGTTATGGAAACATCAGAATAACCCAAAGTATAAAATACTAAGGAATTGCAATTTTCAAACGGGTATCAGAAGCAGACGCTCAGATGAAAGAATGAATAAGTTGAAAAGAGTCAGATGGTCAATCGATCAAGGCGTGATAGGCCGAGAACCAGCTCATATCCGGAATGACATCTGAGCCAGAAGGACAAATTCTGGATTGGATTGACGATTGCGAGCATTCGCAAGCATATTGAATCAAAGGCTAAAAATGATGATGACAAAGGATGTTAATGAAGATTTCTACACATATGGAATTAACCATAGTACAGACAGGCAAGAAGAATCTCAAAAGCAGTAAGCTGCAGAGGATTCTCGTAAGATCAGATAGTACTACGAAGTATTTTCTGAAACACATGAACAACTGGGGATGAGCAAATCCACGATAAGTGTGAGGAATTATTCGTAGGTGTATTCATGTGGAAGGACCTGCAAGGCAGTAGGCTCAATGGTAATAACAAGAGCAACGGGCAATGATTGTATGAATAGCGAGTGCATGTAGTTATCCCTAGGGATTTATCGTTGGTAGGGAATCGCAAAAGCGGTGGGCACATAGAGTCTTGGGAAAACATCGAAGAGTATCTTCAGAATCTTCTGGTGAATCCAGCGATCATCTGGAATAAGGGAGTCTCCAGGAGGAAGTAATTACGAGAACCTAAGGTTAGAGTTAGTAAAATCTTTAACCCAAAAAGAAGAGAGATCATAATCCCAGAGTAAAGGCGCGGAATAAAAGATCCTAATCCCATCCATTTGCGATGTGGGCCCGTAAGCCACACAACACTGTTAGTAGAATAGTTTTTCAGAGACTAGACTCAACTTCGACCAATGAGTTGGAAGGGGGCTTCCTACAGACAGTCGGCTCTGATACCAACTTGTGGTGCCCCCGACTCGACCGTGCACTAATCATACACGCAAATGCGCACGATCAAGATCAGAGACTCATGGGAAGATATCACAACACTACTCTAGACACAAATTTAAAATAAAGCTTTATATTACAAGCCAGGGGTCACGAGGACCCGAATACATAAGTCAGCGGAAGCAAAGCAATATCTGAGTACAGACATAATTATACAAGTTTGCCTTAAGAAGGCTAGCACAACAGCGACACTAGATCGAAAAGGCGCAGGCCTCCTGCCTGGAGCCTCCGAACTACTCCTGGTCTACGGGCTCCTCATAGTAGTAGCCTCCATTGGGGATCTCGGGCTCCTGGGCTCCGTCATCTGATCGCGGCAACCAGGTAGGGGAAAAGAGGTAGCAAAGCTACCGTGAGTACTCAGCCAAAGTACTCGCAAGACTTACATCAGAACTATGCTAAACATGCATCAGTATCAAAGGAGTGGGGCTATATCTTTGGACTAAACTGTGGAAATACCAGAGAAGAGAGGGGAAAAAGCCTAGCCTATGGAAGACTAGCATCTTGCAGCATCAGAAGAGAGTAGCGTGTAATATTATGTTGCAACAAGTAACTGGAAGTCAAACCGTGAGATCCCTCCTCGACTACCCTGCGAGAAAGCGATCCCAGAGTAGTATATCCGTTAATTATCATTATGGTATCCGGTTCAAGTTGTAGTAGATCAGGATACAACTCCGAGCGTCCTGTTACCGTGGACACGGCTATTCGAATAGATTACTTCCCTGCAGGGGTGCACCAACTTACCCAACACGCTCGATTACCTCTGGCCGGACATACTTGCCTGGGTAGTGCCCGGCCTCGGATGATCGACACGCCGTAGTCCTACCTAGGCTCCGCGGAGAGGCCAGCACGCCGGTACAAATCCTAAGTGCGAAGGGGTCATGGACCTATCACCCTAAGCACTCCTGCGCGTTGAGAGGACGGCCGAGACCAAACCTAGCCTCTGTATACACAAGCAGGCATAACAAGCTCACCCGGGCGCGTGCCGCTCAACTGTGACGTCTGAGGAGCTTTCGGGAGAATGTACGACACCGAGGGCCCATACCATAATCCCGCGTGGTGGTTAGTACGTAAAAGGCCAGCGACCAACTCAGATCACATATCCAAATCCGTTAAGCGTATTTAGTAGCTCGCGGAGACGATCAGAGTACCTGTCGCCCCATCTTGGTAATCCGCGGTCAAGGGACCAAGCCCACCTCTCTCCTAGGTGGTCTCCAACTAACCCGTCGAACCGCCACCATATGTCTCGCGGGTACCCTTGGGGCCGACCGGACTTGGTTGATTAGCTCGCGGGCACTCTTGGAGCCGGCCTGTCTTTAACACCTGGAGCTGTCGGGACTCAGGTTCATCTCTGACTAGATGGTACCGCCAGCCCTTCAGCCCCGTAACAATAAATAAATGTAGTAATGTAAGCATTTTCGTGATCGCCGCCCAGTGGGGATCACGACCTGATAAACTAGCATAGCAACACGGACAAGGTGTAGGGCCAACAGATGGATCAATAGCATCGCTAACTAAGCATGATAGGGTAAACGATGAGGTATCAACGGTAGGCTACAACATCAGGCTATGCATCAGAATAGGAACTACCGGAGTAACAACAGTAGAAAATTCTAATGCAAGAATAAGAGGGAAAGAACAGGCGATATCTGGATGGTCAAGGAGGTTTTGCTTGCCTGGAAGCTCTGCTAAAGGGGTCTGGTCGTCAGGTGCGTAGTCGTACCCAGGGTCGTCGACAGTCGTCGAGGGGTCTACCCGAGAGAAAAGAGGGGGAATAAACAATAAATATAAAGCAAACAAATGCAACATAATGCATGACATGGCAGTATGCTATGCTAGGGGTGTTATAATGCACTGCTAGGTATTTTGGTCGGAGTGGGAAAATATCCGAAACGGTTCTCCAAGCTCCGGGTGATCATTGGTCAGACGATTCGGAGGGGGACGTTCCATGTTCATATAGATAGGAGTGATGGTCAAGCATTTTGATCACATATTTGGATTCGTCATATTTTTCTGGTCATTTTTCATATATAAATTATTTTCATCTTAGCTACGGTTTATTTTATATGATTTTTTAAAGTTTTAACAATTTTCTAGAATTTTCTGATTTATTTTTAATTCGAAATTCAATTAACTGAATTGCTATGGGTACACAGAAAGTGTACCCAGCACCATGCTTGTGTGGCTGACTGGTGGGCCCAGCTGACTGGTGGGCCCAGTTGACTAGGTCAACTGCCCAGTGAGCCAGTTAACAGGATCAAAGGGACCCACCTGTCATTGGCTGGGGCAATGCCAGTCAGCTTTGACTGGTCAACTGGGTCCTGTGGGGCCCAGTTGTCAGTGTCTGTTAGTGCTAACAGTAGGTTAGTTTAGTTAATTAGGCTAGTTAGTGGGGTGGGTCCCGTGTGTCAGTCAGTGGGTTAGGGGTTAGGATAGTTTCTAATTAGGCCGGCTGGGTCCCATGCGTCAGTGAGCCGGCCCGATGTGTTTAAACGCGTGCGCGCGTAGCCGCACGCCCGCGACGAGCCCGGCGCGGCGGAGGCTAGCCGGAATATCGCTCCGGGGACCAAAAGGGTGACGGCGACATACCAAACGCACGAGCACGAAGCGCCGCATCTAATGGTGCTTGCAGTGGAAGCAGGGGACGACCAAAACGACGGCAACGACCGCGACCGACGGCGGTCAGAGCAACACGGTGACGAATGAGTAGCCAGAGCTCGAAATCGAGCTCTAGTCACGGGGAAAACATGCGCACGCTCACATTGAGGGGGAAGACGTGCTCGGGGAGGCCCGGGGAGGTCGAGGTGGCATAGATCGAAGTGGCGGACGGCGGCGATCGTGGTCGGGGGAGAGGGCGATGGCGACGATTTGCGGCAACCCCGGTCGATCCTGTGTGCGCAGAGGACGAAGTCGTCGGCGGCGGAGCCGATGGACAGCATGGCGCGGCTTGAGGTACTCGTTGGCCACGACGAAGACAAGGCGGCGGCAACGAGCTCACGGTGGAGCTCCGGACTGAGCAAAAGGAGGCGCGAGGGGGGGTTCTGAGGGTGCTAGGGTTTGTCCGAGGGAGAGGGGAGGCCGAGGTTGGCCTTATCCGCGTCGGGGCAGCGCCGGATGGACGATGCGTGCGGCGCCGGCGATCTGACGAGCACGGCACCGACACGGGCGCGGGAGCAGGTGAGGAAGAAGGAGGCGTGATGGGCTGGGCCTCTCTACTGTAGCGGCAGGCCAGGTGCACAGTTCTCTTCTTCCCTTTATTCTTTTCCTTTCTCTGTTAATTAATATATCTCCTGTTTTGTATTTTCTCTTAGCATCAAATCACTTTTGTAAAATGTTGTACTTGTCTCACAAATACTTATGCAATATTAATACTTTCGTTTTCAGTGCTTTCCAAAATAGTTAACTGAGAATTACCTCGCAAACTACCTGCTTGATGATGAGGCAAGGAAAATAAAAATATATCACACATAGTATCCTGATGATCTTGAAGTCTTCCTCAAGATGGCGATTGACAGGCGGGCGATCATGCAAAGGGGTTGGACTCAAATTGTGCAGGCCTTCAACATCCACGAGGGCACAATATTGGCCTTCCGCTTCTACCGCTTCTTCAACAGCCCGAATGTCCTTCACCTGTCTGTGCTACTGATGTTAATGGCTTAAGTTTTTGTACATGTGAAGTGTGAAATGCTACTGGTTTGGTACTTGTTTTGTTGCCACTGCTGATGTTGCTGACGTTAACTGCTGCTGACTTGTGGTTTGGTAATGGTTTAGTATTCGTAGATGTCTTGTGGATATGTCGTTGATGAATATGAAATATGTTGTGTGCTATCTCCATACGCCGCAAGTAATCATTGTTCATCGATGGCTGCCAACAGAGGTGAGGACGCTGGCTCGTTGTAGCATCCTCTCCAATTCTTGTAGCCTCATAAAACTAGATTGGTTCACACCGATCTAAAGATCAGTCTTTCGGTCATGGGTTGGTTCGCCAACCCAAATACAGATGTAGGTGATGGACATGTTGCTTCAGTAAATTAGATCGGTTTACAGCGATAGAGAGACTGGCCTTCCAGTTATGGTTTGGTATGCCAACCTAAATACAGGTGCAGGTGATGAATATGTTGGTCTAGGTCGTCAATCTACATGTATGGCCGTCGAAAATATAGGGGTAGGTTTGCCAACACAAAAACAGGTGCACGCTAAAAGTTCCCATGGTGTTCTTCTGTTGTATGTGGTAATTTTCGGGAGGTCTTCGGTCTTCCTGTAGCTCGTGTGTCAACTTCACCTGTAAAAATTCTCAGGCCTAAACCCATCATAGTTTTCCCCGTGTAGACTGCACCATCAGCTGATTCATTGTTTGCCTCAAACCTGTGTACGGGTCTTTTATTTAATCTCCATCTTTTAGTACAAACACCACTACACCAGTAAAGGCAGGACTACGCAGTCAGCGTCCGTACTTTCTCCTGAGCAAAGCAGATGGATTTAGGGTCTCAAAAATTTATAAGGTACCCATATATATTGAGTAATTTTTACAGATATTCTCAGTCAACAGATGATGCATAGTAATTCCAGCAAGCCGGTAGAAGTCGCCTGGCTGAAACAGATCGCCATGTCTGCCTTGATGAATTTGTGCAGATCGACTTGCGAGGAGAGCTCAAATGAGTCAACCAACAGAGTTGAGTAATCTCTCTAAGTAACATTCAAAGAACAGGCATGTCAGCATCATGCTTGAATTACAAATTCCTCTGTGTAAAATTTAGAGAGAATCACATGTACATTTTTTTTTCTTTTAGAATCTCATCACCACATAGTTGTGTAACCGTGCAAGCCAAGGAAGTGGGTCCCACTATGATCATCGGGGAAACAGACGGCAAGGAGGAGCTGTGTGGCCATGGACGTTCGACCAATCCAACCCATAGCTTCAAGCCTTCAACAGAAAAAGGCCGAGCACGAGGGAGCGATGGCGATGCATGCTGGCTGCACCTGCATAAAAGCTGCGGCCTCTCCAAGCGACAGAAGAAAACCGACATTAGCTTGTGATGTCCCCGTACCTGCTGGACGGGAAATAGTATCTGTTTTTGGTAGTAAAGTAGGATTCCCTTATTTCACGAGCACTGCACGTCCGTGGTACCTGCTGGAAACAAGTTTTGATTGGGGCGGGCGATACGTCGTATCTGTTCTTGGTAGTAGGATTCCCTTCTTTCAGGAGCACTGCACGCCGTGGTACCTGCTGGAAACAAGGTCTGATTGGGCGGGAAATACTAGTAAAGTATCTGTTCTTTGGTACTAGCAGGATTCCCCTCTTTCACGAGTACTGCAGGTCCGTGGTGGTACAGTTCGACTCGTAAGGAGACAACGGTTTCCGAATCGTCGTATCTCCCGAGGCGGGCGGGCGGGCGGGCATCTCTATCAATTTTTGTACCCAGCTCGACTCGTAGGAAACAACGGTGCGCCGCTTGGTCAAAAGCTTTGGCCGGGCCACGCTCTTCCATCATCGCCACGTTCCCCTGACGCGCTGTTGCGCTTTGCCATCCTCCCGATGTGTATTGTCTTTTTCTTTTACGACCATCAACGCGCACATTAAACTGAAAAGAGGATACAGGACCCAAACACGTCGACGCACACCAGAAACATCCAGCGAGACAGAGAAGCAGGAGAAATTACAGAGACAACCCTGGAACAAAAGCAAACAACAGAAAAGCCCTCCAGGACCCTGTAGCCACCATCGTCATCGCTCGCCACATCCTGCTGCCGTCGCCACAACGACAAGAAGATGGCCAAGCAGCCGACCAACCTCGACTCGGGAGAAGCCCTTCGCAGCCACGCTGCTTTATGGCGTTCACCTGAGGCCCACCGCAACCGACGTGTTATCTTTCGTCGGCTTCGACGGGTGGCGTCGACGCTGGGGCTCGGAGGAGTTTTGGGGTGCTTCCTCACCGGTGCTCCTTATCGCAGGTGTATTGTCTTTTATTTATTTGTATAGGCATCCCCCGCTACTTTAATCGGAAAAGTTTCTTTTCTTCTTTTCAAAACATATGTGACACCAACTTTTATTTGATGTTTTATTTTCAGTTATTAATTATTTTACAAATACAGAATACTTTCATTATCATAATCTTGTAATTTAGGACAGTAAAACTGAACCACTTTCCAGCTCTCCCACGCCCTATGCGTTTTCGGCCGTCGATTTCATGATCTGGCTGTTCTGGACCGTCTAATCTGGTATCCACTCCCGCTTGGGCCACGTTTGCAGGTCCGTGGGCCAACTGTCCTAGAGGGCCGCTACTCCAGAAGAAAAACCGCCGGCCGCAGGTTGATCCGGCCATTTTTGGGTATGTAGGTTTCAGCCCATGGTAAACTAGGCCTTGTGCGACGTTTCGGCACCTCCGCTGCCTCTCTCGTCTTCCAGACCCTCGCCCATAACGCGAGAGCTATGTCTCGCTTATAACGAGACGGTAGCAGCTCTCGCCTGAAACGTCTACAGTAACGGGGCGGCCCGTAAACGCGTACTTAAAAGAAATGTAGTAGAAAAAGGAGAGCACGCGCGGGGATCATCCCAGTACCTCCTGGTTGTTATCGTAACGCAGCTAGCCACTAAATCACAGCCTCACTCATGTTATATTATAGGGCGCGAACAACTTGAAGGAAAAAGCCGGTTTTCCACTGGTTTTTCAGGTTTTTCAGTTTTTTTTTCTTCTAATTTTTCATCCGTTTTTCTTCGTTTCTTTCTTTGTTTTTACGGGTTTTTTCTTTGTTTTTCTTCCAATTTCTTTGTTTATTTCTCGGGTTTCACTCGGTTTTGCTTTTTCTTTTATTTTTCTTCATTTTTCTCCGGTTTTGTTTGTTTATTTCTCATTTTTCATTGGTTTTCTTTTGTTTTCTATAGGGTTTTCACTGTTTTTGGTATATATCTAACACATTTTCCTACTACACATTTAACATTTTTCAAATATAAGATTAACATTTTTTAAATACATGGTCAACATTTTTTCTATACACATTTAACTTTTTTCAAGTGCTTGATTAACATTTTTCAAATACCAGATTAACATTTTTTGAATACGTGGTCAACATTTTCTCTATACACATTTGACATTTTTTCAAATGCTTAATTAACATTTTTGAAATACAAGTTTAATATTTTTTGAACCCATGGTCAACATTTTTTCTATACATATTTAACATTTTTTTCAAATGTTTGATTAACATTTTTGAAATACAAGTTCAACATTTTTTTAATACATGGTCAATACTTTTTTATACATTTTTAACATTTTTTTAAATGCTTGATTAACATTTTTTTAATACATGCTCAACATTTTTTCTATACACATTTAACATTTTCGAAATGCTTGATTAATATTTTTCAAATACTTGTTCAACATTTTTTAAATGATTGATTAACATTTTTATATACATGATCAATTTTTTTCATCATTTTTTAATACATGGTCAACATTTTTTCTATACACATTTAACATTTTTCAAATGCTTGATTAACATTTTTCAAATACTTGTTCAATATTTCTTCAAATGCTTGATTAACTGTTTTTTAAATACATGATCAAATTTTTTCGTACAGATTGTTTTTTTATAAACATTTTTCTTATACGTGATAAACATTTTCTCTATATACATTTAACATTTTTCAAATGCTTGGTCAACATTTTTCAAATGTTTTTTGTAGAGTGTTTTTTGTAATATATATATTTAGAATATTTTAAAGTATAAACAAAAGTAAAAAAATAAAGCAAAAAACGAAAACAGAAAACGTAAAGAAAAACAGAAAAAAATGAGGCTGTGGCCTCCCGCGTGCCTGGGCCGGCTCATCTCGCTCTCCCCTTCAGCGAGGGTTCCCTAGGTCTCGCTAGAAGCGAGACATAGGGGCGCCCCGCCCATAATTTGCGTGAGGCGATGACGAACTTAGGTCATTGGTGTCTGGCCGCTCCTCTCGCAACCCCTCGTCCTCTCGGTGCGCCACTGCGACCTCTGGCCTGGAGCCCTTCCATCGACAGGTGCAGAAGGATCAATGGCGCGGTGGTCGACCAAAGGTGCGCTCGCATCCATGATCCTCTCGAATAGATAATTTTCGCGATCCCCAAATCCTCATCATCCCGTTTTTTCATGTCCACCTCTCTCTCAAGCAGGATTCCAGCGGGTCGATCTCGTGTTGCTGGGTACGTGGTTGGCTGTTAGCAGAGGATGATGCATGGAGCAAGCTAGGCCAAACGAGAGAAGGGTTATGAAGGTGGAGGTCTTGACGCATCGGCGTTGATGGTGTTGTGCGTCCCGCGCTGGCCACGCGTGGATTAACGAAGTGCGGAGCAGGATGAGGCACCGGCGGTCAACCACCGGGGTAAGACCACGAACTGTGTATCACCACTGAAATATTTGTGTCCCCTACTGCTCACTTGATTTATTCTTGTATCAGAATTCAGAAAGTAGCTCCAGCCTTTGGAGACATTTGAAAAGCTCTTGGTGTTTGCTCCCTATGTTTTCCCGGGAGAGTGCAGTAAGAGAGAGTCTGTATTTGCCTCCTTTGTGAACGTGTTGGCGAAGATGATGATAAGGTTGGGTGATCCGGAGGTCACATTGAGTGAGCAGGAATCCGGGAGTCCAATATGAGAAGTTAAGTACTTTCAATTTGTTTATGTAATTACGCAGTTGTATCATGACGAATACTTATCTAAGCAAAAGCTAACATGTATTTGTGATACACATACGTCTGGAGGTTATATGACATTGCCAGCGTACAATCTTTACTGAAGCCCATTGAGAAGGTAGGATTTAACAGTATATCTGATAAGTCATAAGTCGGTTCCAGTTAAATGATAAGCGATGCTTCTAAATATGTTCTTGAATCTTTTTATTTCAGACACAGGAAGACACAAGGGCATTCTGGTATCACGGGGGAGAAACTAAAATCAGAAAATGGTGTCACAGTTGCTGTACCCCCCCTGCAAGGAACATGATAATCTCAAGGAATGGAGTCCATATAGCTAGTGTACTGTTGTACATGACATTTAGCATTTTATGGCATAATTATTGATTTTGAACCTCAGTCCTGGAGGGTGAGTTCTCAGCGATTGGATCAGCTAACAAGCTTTTGATATGATGTATGGTTAGAAGGATAAGAGTTCTTAATGTTTACAACAAATATATTAGTGTTGAATAGTATATGGTTGCTAGCTTCTTGGTGATTACCAGCCTAAGAATTCGTGATGTTTACATCAATTAGTATCAGTGCTGAATAGTATATGTTTGCTTCATGTTTAGTTTTCCTTGCCAGCTTTCGTAGCTGTATAATTTCTGCAACATACTAATATCTCACTTAATTACAATATTTTGTTTTTCTCATGTTCTTCGCATTGCAGATAACAATGCACTGGAGAAGCTTGATCTGCAACGGGCACTCAAAGCACTTAAAGATAGGATGACGACAAATTATGTGGTATGCATTTTTTTTCTTTCAAATTAATTGTTTCGTATTGATCATATTACAAGGCTTTCTATTTTGGTTATCCGTCTGCCTGGGAAAAAAGTATTGTTTTTGTGTTAGACAGGCTGAAGACTTATATAAAGGATTTGGGAATCAGTAGCAGCTAGCCTTGCGGGCAAAATCTAGGATCATTCACAAGAATATCTTCTTTATTCAGGTTTTGGACGTAAGGCCCCTCACCAAATTACCGCACAATGTAGATTCCCACGCACATTTTATATAGCTTCCTAATACACTTTAGTTGGTGATCTCTACTAAAGACAACTATGGAGGACGCTCTTGTTCTCATTTTCACTCCAAGGTGATCTATTGATGATTATCAACTACCAGTGTCATTTGGCTGAGAAGTTGCTCATGCTTATTGAAATTGGATCGGTGCTCCGGAGGTAGGCTCTTGATAATTCTTCATAAGTATGTCATCATGTGAATAAACCGACACAAAAGAGCTGTGATGCAGAATATTTTCACAATTATTTGTTACTATGAACAAAATGTATTTTCTCTTTTGGGTTTCTACTTGCAACTGACTGGAATTTCTCTCATTTATAAGAAAATGAAAGCATGTGTGAAATAATTTATTTCAGCCTATTTATCTTTTTTCCTAGGTTCATATTTCCATAGGGATATCCGCCATTGGTCCTAACCTTTAAGGGCTGCTGAAAGGATCGATACGGTCGACTAGGGGGGGGGGGGGGGGGGGGTTGAATAGGAGACTACAAATTTTACTCTTACTTGTTAATTTTAAGGTTAAGCGGATAAATAGGGTTCACTAGATATGCAACTAGGTGAATACAACCTATATGACAAGCAAGCTTAAGGCTAAATATGCTAGGCAACGATCTAATTAGCAAGCCAACAAGGATACAAACCAAAGCAAAGTGCGGGAAAGGATTAACGACAAGTGAGATGAGGACGCGGATTTTATCCCGAAGTTCACTCTTCCTTGGGGAAGAGCTACTCTTCGTTTAGAGCGGTGCCGGAGCCAAAGCTTGCGGAACGCCACCGAAGGCTCACCGTATTCTCTTTCGAGTCACCCCCAACGGATGAGCCTCGAAACACTTGGGGTTGGTCTTGAAGGCGACCACCACACCTTTACAAACTTCTCCGGAGCACACCACAAGCAAGGAAGCTTCCGGAGGAACCTCTAACTGCATTGGAGCCCAAGCTCCAAGATTAACAAGTCAATGGTGGACAAATATTGTGGGGAACACGATTTGGTTTGGTCAAACTGTAGATCGGGTCTTGCTCTCCCAATCCCCAAAGTTTCAACAAGTTTGGGTGGAGGGATTGAGAGTAATGAGCAAAAGGAGGTGTAGCAATGGTGGAGCTCAACAAGACATTAGGGTTAAGGATTGGAGGTGGAAGAAAGGGCTTATATAGTGTTCTTGGCCGGGGTGGGGATTTCTGCCCGTTGGACCCCGTGCGCACGGGGTGTCCAGAGACATTCCAACCACCCCGTGCGCACGGGGGTTCAGGACCCCGTGTGCACGGGGTGTCCAGAGAGTTTCATGGCACCCCGTGCGCACGGGGGGGGGGGGGGGGGGGCAGAGACCCCGTGGACACGGGGTGTCCAGAAACTTTCTGATCACCCCGTGCACACGGGGTGTCCAGAGAGTTTCCGAAGAAGCTCCCGGGACACCATGGTAGAACACGATATGAGAGGAATCTTGGTGGAGGTGTAGGAGAGTTGGTGTATAAGTCTTGGAGGTATTCCCACACGACACTAATCCACGATGACCCCTCTTAATAGTGCGGTTTACCCTACGACTCAAATCAAACCAAAACGAAAACATTCGAGTTGCCGGAAAACCACGCCTTTGATCTTTTTGAATTGGGGGGGTCACACAACTCCATAATAATCTTCATGGAACCAATATCCTGAGATAAACTTCAGCAACCGAAATTAGTTCCTCTAACCACATTGTCATCACACCAAAATATAATCTAGTGCATATGCACTTTCAATCTCCCCCTTTTTGGTGCATTGATGACAACATGGTTTGGACACGGCAACAAAGATATATCAAAACGAATAGCCATGAGACAATGGTTGATCATGGGAGCTCCCCCTATGTGTGTGCAAGGATAGAAGAATATGCTTGAGTATGCATCAAGCACACGCATATGAGGCTCCCCATAGATCAATATTGTCAAGGCATGTGATCAACAACAAATAGCCTACACGGTGCCTAGATCACATGCAAGGGTGTGGTGAGCATGCAGAGTGAGACAAAAAAAATGCTAAGATCATACAACACAAGATAGATCAACATAAGTAGATATAATCCATAAAGTAGATAGTCTCTCACAAAGACTAGGTAGCTCACGACCACACCAACGAAGCAAAAAAGTATCTCAAGCCAACTAAACACCAACAAATAACACGAGGCATTGAGATCTCAAAACAACTCAGAAACTCCTAACAGACCAGACTTCTCCCCCTTTGTCATCAAGACAACAAAAAAGGAAAAGGCAAAGCAAAGAAACCACTAGACAAGAGGAGGCGCGCTTGCATCAGCATCATCATCATCAAAGCGATACCCTGCCAATAGAAAAGAGCGAGCCGTGGCCACACTGTCACCATCCTCGGACCCAGGGCCAACCTCCTCTCCTGCAGCAGCATGCTCGGCCTTCTTCAGACGCCTCTCAAGCTTGCCCGTGTTGGTCTCGTGAATCTGACGACGCTGAATGGACTGACACATCTTGAACATGTTGCTCACGGTCTTCAGAAGAGACTTCTTCTCCTCTCTGGTGAAAACGGCATCAGCAACAACCTGCTTCCCTTTGCCACGCGGAATCCGTGCGTGGGATGAACAGCCCTCAGTGTGGGTAGCACGATCCTCAGTCCTAGGGTTGCGCCCCTTCTTGGGGGGAACATATGGTGGAGGAACAGGCGGAAGCCATTTGGCATCATGCTTCGGAATGGAGGTACGGTACTTGGTAATGTACTTGGCAGGGCAGACAGACTCAATCAACGCCTGGATGAATGGAGCATAGATGCATGACTAGTTCTCCTTGGTCATGATCCGCTCAGAGAACACACGGTATTGAAAATCATTCTTGAATCTTGGGTCAACTCCTATACTGGTGTCTGGCTCATAGGGGAAATCCTGCCCGCGAGCCCAAAGTTCTGGCTTGGTCCACTGAGAGAGAGGAAGATTCCTGACATTACGACCTCCTGGAAGAACATGTTCCTCTGGGCTCTCATCTCCTTCCTCCTCCTCATCATCATCAACAAACTCAGCCCCTGCCTTTGCATCTTGATCATAGTGAGCATCATCCTTAGAATCATAGGTATCCTCACTAGAGTCCTCAGAAGCCTCAACCACGGGCTGCTTAGTGGCAGGACGGCGAACTCGACCCTGGCCCGTTGACTGAGAACTCTGACCAATGCCCTCTGATAGTTGACGACAAGCAACAGTGAACTGACTGTCTCCTGCTTTGGTGCGCTTGCGACGAACCTCGGACCTCTTGTCAGCGGAGTCTGAGAAACAGAAAGCAAAGAACACAACAAAAGCAAGAAGCTGAGTGCAAGTGCATGAAGATATGGCAAGCAGTAGAAATAGAATCAAACTGCAGTGAACCCACTGTATACTCCGTGCGCACGGGATAAAACCCACGTGGGCACGGAGCCCCGTGCGCACGGTACAAGCCCGTGGACACGGGGGTCCCATGCACACGGTACAGGCCCGTGCACACGGGGCTCGCCTGGCGACAGCCACTTCTAGATCGAAATCCAGAAGTGAGTGTGGTCAGGAACTCTGACAGGGATTCAACTCAGTTTTATTCATCTAAGTCTAAGGAAAAAGGCTCCTAAACTAGTAGATAGAGGAACCCTAGAACTACACAATGCATCCATGGAGAACTTAAAGGACAAATGAGAAAAAGCAGGGGGACAAACCAGAGGATGACCCCATCCTGAGCAATCTCCACGGATTGAAAAGGGCTCCACGGCGCGAGGGTGTGCCGGAGAGGATCGAGGCGATGGCGGCGGCCCTTGAGGCGTCCTGGGGCGTGGAGGGGTCGAATGGGTGGGAATGAACCCTAAACCCCCCACGTCCCACCTCTTTTTGGCCAAAAACTGCAGACCCCGTGCGCACGGGCTAAAGTGCCTGTGGGCACGGGGGCCCCGTGCGCACGGTACGTGCCCGTGGGCACGGGGTGTTCAGAGAGATTTTGACAGCGAATTTTACATTGAGTCCCAGCCGGGTGTATACCCTTACCGAAACTCAAGGTGCATTTCCGTCTCACTTCAGAATACGTCGCACGAGAAATCCAACACTACTAGAAAGGTGTATGTGTAGCACTTGCACTAGAAGAGAAACGAAAAACACAAACAACACAAAAACGAACACAAAGACTAGAAGAACCCAAAAAGAGAAGAAATAAGATCCAACCTCCAAAGGAGGGCGGTGGCCGAAGCCACCAAGTTTGAGTTTATTTGGTATGGCACCGCGAAGATATGAACCTTGGGCCCAAGATCAATACTCATCTTTGAAGCACAAGTGCCATCTTAAAATGGCTAGTGTGGAAGATTTTGTTCAATTTATGCACTAGTAGGATAAGATAGCTCATGAGTTGAGCTAGCTCCCCCTACATAGGTGCCTACATCTAAAACAAGATACTAGTTGAGTATGTGTGTGTATGCAAGGACCTCAATCCAAGTTACTTATATCCACGATATTTAGCTCATGCCTTAACTCGCGGAATCTTGCTTCATCAAGAGGCTTGGTGAAAATATCGTCAAGTTGCTTCTCGGTGTTGACATGGAATAACTCAATGTCTTATTTTGCCACATGATCCCGAATAAAATGATGACGAATCTCAATATGCTTGGTTTTGCTATGTTGCACGGGATTGTCGGCGACCTTGATTGCACTTTCATTGTCACACAAAAGAGGAACTTTGTCACATTTGACACCATAATCCATCAAAGTTTGCCTCATCCATAATAATTGTGCACAACAACTTCCGGCGGCAATGTACTCGGCTTCGGCAGTTGCAAGAGATACACAATTTTGCTTCTTTGATGACCAACTTACCAAAGACCTCCCTAGGAATTGACATGAGCCGGAAGTGGACTTGCGGTCTACCTTGTCTCCAGCCCAATCCGAGTTCGAATATCCCATTAACTTGAATGTTGATCCTTTGGGATACCAAAGGCCCAAGTTTGGGGTATGAACCAAATATCGAAGGATTCTTTTCACTGCCGAAAAATGGCTCTCCTTGGGAGCGGATTGAAATCTTGCACACATACATACACTCAACATAATATCCGGTCTAGATGCACAAAGGTAAAGCAAAGAACCGATCATGAAGCGATATACCTTTTGATCCACATCTTTACCATTGGGATCAATATTAAGTTGGCCATTGGTGGGCATGGGTGTCTTCATGGGCTTGACATCTTGCATTTTGAACCTTTTGAGCATGTCTTGAATATAAAGTGCTTGGTTGATGAAGGTTCCTCCTCTCAATTGCTTCACTTGAAATCCTAGGAATAACTTCAACCCTCCCATCATGCTCATAGCAAATTCCTTGGTCATAAGATTATCAAACTCAACGTTAATAGCATGGTTAGTGGAACCAAAAATAATATCATCAACATATATTTGGCACACAAACAACTCTCCTTTTACCCTCTTCGTGAAGAGAGTGGAATCTATTAACCCGATCTGGAACCCCTTCTCGCTTAGAAACGCCATAAGGTGATCATACCAAGCATGAGGTGCTTGTTTGAGTCCATAGAGCGCCTTATGGAGTTCATAAACATGAGAGGGGAGATCGGGATCTTCGAAACCGGGAGGTTGCTTGACATACACCAACTCCTTAAGAGGACCATTAAGAAATGCACTTTTCACATCCATTTGATATAATTTAAAATCATGATGAGATGCATATGCAAGCAAGATACAAATGGACTAAAGACAGGCAACGGGGGCAAAGGTTTCACGAAAGTTCAAACCTTCAACTTGGGTGAACCCTTGTGCCACTAACCTTGCCTTGTTCCTAGTGACTTGTCCATGTTCATCTTGCTTGTTCTTAAAGATCCACTTTGTTCCAATGACATTATGATGTTCTTTGGGCCTTTCCACAAGAGTCCATACTTTGTTGCGGGTGAAGCTGTTGAGTTCTTCGTGCATGGCATCTACCCAATCTGGGTCGTCAAGAGCATCTTCAACCTTAAGGGGCTCAACACAAGAGACAAACGAGTGATGTTCACAAAAGTTTGCCAAACGTCTACGAGTAGTTACCCCCTTGTTGATACTTCCATAAATGTTGTTGGTGAGATGTTGAAGATGCTTTAGTTTGGCGGCCACATTTTGCTCCTTGAGAGCAAGCTCTTCTCCCCTTGGTTTTGAACTTGTAGAAGTAGCTTGACCTTGAGGATGTTTTAGCCTTGGAGACACCCTTCTCTTCACAACCTCATGCTCTTGTTCACTAGAATGAGATGATGTGGAAGACGCTTGAGGTTGGGCTTAATCATGATCTTGATCTTGAACTTGAGCTTGATCTTGGGTCTCAAGGATTGGTTCTTCACCATTTGGTTGAGCTTGCCCTTGATCTTGCTCGGGAGCATGAGGGACTTGATCTTGTTCTTGGATAGGTTCATGATGGCGGTGATGACTTCCCTTGTGGAGACTCCACAAGAGGGGCTCTTACTCCTTCTACTTGAACTTGGGGTATTTTTTGTGGATGAATGTGGCCTATCCCCATAGTACTTATAGCTTGTGAAGGAGCCTCATCACCTACAACACTAGGAACATTTTGATCCGCACGGGAACCGTTATCTTCATCAAACTCCACATTTACCATTTGCTCAATGCATCCGGTGGATTTGTTGAGAACACGGTAACCATGAGAGTTTGATGCATATCCAACAAATATGCCCTCATAAGTTTTAGGCGCAAACTTAGCTAAACGTGATTTCTTGTTTAGAATGAAACACTTACAACCGAATGCTCAAAAGTATTTGACGTTAGGCTTCCTCCCGATTAGGATCTCATAGGGAGTCTTGTTCTTGAGCTTACGAAGATAAAGCCGGTTTGTAGCATGGCACGCAGTGTTGATGCCTTCGGCCCAAAGCTTATATGGAGACTTGTACTCGTCAAGCATGGTCCTAGCCATCTCAATGAGAGTCCGGTTCTTCCTATCCGCAACTCCATTTTGTTCGGGAGTGTATGGCGCGGCATATTGATGCTTGATCCCCTCATCGCTCAAGAACTCGTCCAACGTGTAATTTTTGAACTCGGTGCTGTTGTCACTTCGAATTGCCTTGATCTCACAATTATGTTGACGTTGAGCTTCTTTGGCAAAGTTGATAAAGGTGTCTTGTGTTTCATCTTTAGTCTTGAGAAAGAACACCCATGTATATCTTGTATAGTCATCGACAATGACAAGGCAATACCTCCTCCCTCCCATGCTATGATAAGATGGAGGCCCAAAGAGATCCAAGTGTATGAGCTCGAGGGGCCTCAAAGTGGTAATGATAGTCGTCACCTTGTGTACTTTTCATTAAGTTTTCCGGCAATGCAAGCACTACAAGGACGATCTTTGGCAAACGACACATTGGTTAGTCCAAGGATGTGCTCCCCCTTTAAGAGAGCTTGTAAATTTCTCATGCCAACGTGGGCTAGCTGTCGGTGCCATAACCACCCCACGTCGGCCTTGGCCATTAGACATGTTGCAAGATGAGTTCTCTCTTTTGAGAAATTAACCACGTAAAGGTTGTCTTCAACATGCCCAACAAAGACCACTTTGAGATTGCTCGTCTTAAAGACGATCACATGAAATTCACCGAAATGAGAATCATAACCGGCACATGCCAATTGAATCGTTGAAAGTAAATTGTAGTGGAGGGATTGAACAAGCATGACATTTGTAAGTGATGAATCACTAGAGATTACCACCTTTCCCAAACCCAATACCTTGCCCTTGCTATTATCACCAAAGGATATGTTTGAAGAAGCCTTGAGCGAATCAACAAACTCCACAAGCATCTCCCTCTCTCCGGTCATATGATTGGTGCATCCACTGTCGATCACCCATTGTGTTCCACCGGAGGTATAATCCTACATGAATCAAGCTTTGAATTTAGGTCCCCATTTTCCAATGGGTCCTAGAGAGTTAGCAACAAGGGTCTTAGGAACCCAAATAGTCCAAGCATAATCATCATAGTTAGTGCCAACAAATTTAGCAAAGGTATAACCATCATCTCCTCTCATGAGGACATAGGATGGGTTGTTCTTGCCAGCAAATTCCTTGGGCATGGCCTTGTCCCTAGGGACCTTGCCATTCCCAACATCCCCTTTTCCTTTCTCCTTCTCCTTGTGTCCTTCTTGGACAAAAACTACCTTTTGTTGAGGAGGAGGAGTAGGACCGATCTTCTTCTTGTTGCTCTTCTTCTTGTTCTTCTTTTTCTTAGAAGAGGGGTCAAACCCAACTCCCTCCTTGGCAACACACTCCTTTTGGTTGCTCAAGAGGCCATTGAGGTTTTTCTCCCCTTGAATGCACGACACAAGCCCTTTCTCATTTGTGCTTTCAACTTCTTATTTTCCTCTTGGAGGAAGGTGCAATCAAGAGCAAAGTTAGCCGTACAAGATTCATCATTTAGATCAATATGAGGGACGGAAGTAAGTGCCTTAATGGTTGTGTCTTTAAGTTGAGCATAAGACTCGGTGAGGGCAATGAGGTCACCTTTGACAACCTTGGAGCTAGTCACAAGGATCTCATGTTCCTCAACAAGTCTCGTGTGATCAACTAGAAGCTTTTCAACCCTTACTTTAAGGGCATCTTTGTTCTCAAGAGCAAGTTGCAAAGCATAATAGATTTTAACAGAGTCAATTTGATGAAAAGACACGGCTTCCTCAAGTGATGCTTTCATGACACTCTCTTCATGTAGTTCGTGCTCGAGGAGTTCGACTCTCTCTTTTTCCTCTATCAGGAGGGTTTCAATGTTCTCAATAAAGTCATCGCGTTTGGCAAGTGACTTAAGGAGATCGCCAAAATGAGCACGAGCTTCACCATGAAGAGTTTTCATGAAAGCCATCAAGCATTCCTCATCATTATCCACACCATCATCACACTCATCCTCCACTACCTCACAAGAGACATTGGAAGTGTGGATGGCGGGTCTTAGAGATATAGACTTTGTTTTTACCTCTTTGGCCATGAGGCAACGACGAGTGAACGGCTTGTCCTCATTGGGAGAGTCGAAGAGGTCGGTGGTGAAGGAGGAGGTAGTGGTATGCACGGCAATGGCGGCCGTGCCCACATGATCATCATCACCGTCATCTTCATCTCCGGACATGTACTCCTCATGAACAAGAGCCTTGTCCTCTTTCCTCTTGGTGAACTTGCTGAACTTCGTCTTCTTAAGCACAAGCTTTTTGGACTTGTCTTCACGTCTCTCATATGGGCAATCATGCACAAAATGTCTTGGGCCATCACATTGTAGCATTTCCTTTGTCCAAACGATCTTCCTTGAAGGTTCTTCCCTTTGTTTGCCATGGTCCCGGAATATTTCTTGACCAAAAGAGCCAAGTCTTCCGCAAAGTCATTTGCCGGGCATGAGGTGTGAACATCTTCCTCACACATCTCTTCAGCCACATTTTCTTCCCTTGAGGGTTGGGCCACAACTTTCTTGGCCTTTAAAGCAAGATTTGAGTTCTTGGTTGCTTGAGCAATGGCAAAGGTTTTCTTGGACTTGATCTCCAAGAGCACATGAGTGGAGAAGGTGGATACAACTTGTGCCGCGGTTAACTTGTGGTAGTCCGGGCGTTGATGTATCATCATCACCATGGTGTGTTTCGTGAGAACCATAGCATCAATGAATTTGTCCTTGATAAAATCATCATTTGCCCAAGTGCATCCAAAGGTCCTCAAGTTGAGCACGAGGGACTTCAACCTTTGATATACCTCTTCCGTGGTCTCACCCTCATTCCTCACAAATAGGTTGACTTCTTGCTTGAACAAAGCGAACCGAGATCTTCGAATTGCTTCATCACCTTCGAGGGCATCCTCAAGGCAATCCCAAATTTCTTTGGCGGTCTTCAGTAGAGCAATGGAGTCACTATAGTCATCGGTCACCGCGGTGCGCAACATGTTGTGGGCGGTAGCATTGAGTTGATCATCAACCGCTTCTCTTGGAGTGAGATTCATGGGATCCTTGGGGTTGAAACCATTGACCACAATCCACCATAGTTGTGTAGATGCACTGCGAATGTGAGACTCCATATCTAGCTTCCACTTAGCAAACGCGTTAGCTTTCAAAGGGGGCGGAGGCCCAACAGGATTAATGCGAGGGTGCTGCAAAGGTTGAGGAGAGTAAAAGGGTTCCATGGCATTGTACTTAGGAACTTGAGTGCGAGCCGGGGATGCAAGAGGTTCTCTCGAATCATTCGCATCATGAACCACATTTGGATCAAATGTGTTGGAGGCGGATGTCGAGGGCTTTAAGCGAGCATCAATTTCCTCCTTGACCGAGGAGCGAACTTCTGTCAACATAGCGGTTTTGAGGTCTGCAAACATTGAAAGAATATCGGCCGCGGTTAAAGGGGCACCCAGATTTCTGGGGGCGGCGGGAGCAACAACCGGCGCAACAAGTGCGTCGGCCGCGGCGGAGGGTAGGTTTTGACCATCCTTCGCAAGTGGTGCAACACCTCCCTCATTCCCTAGATCATCCATATCCTCTAAGGTTGTAAAACCTTATATTAGAGCACAAGGCTCTGATACTAATGGAAAGGATTGATACGGTCGACTAGAGGGGGGGATGAATAGGAGACTACAAATTTTACTCTTACTTGTTAATTTTAAGGTTAAGCGGATAAATAGGGTTCACTAGATATGAAACTAGGTGAATACAACCTATATGACAAGCAAGCTTAAGGCTAAATATGCTAGGTAATGATCTAATTGGCAAGCCAACAAGCATACAAACCAAAGCAAAGTGCGGGAAAGGATTAACCACAAGTGAGACGAGGACGCGGATTTTATCGCGAAGTTCACTCTTCCTTGGGGAAGAGCTACTCTCCGTTTAGAGCGGTGCTGGAGCCAAAGCTCGCAGAACGCCACCGAAGGCTCACCGTATTATCTTTCAAGTCACCCCCAACAGATGAGCCTCGAATCACTCGGGGTTGGTCTTGAAGGCGACCACCACACCTTTACAAACTTCTCCGGAGCACACCACAAGCAAGGAAGCTTCCGGAGGAACCTCTAACCACCTAGGAGCCCAAGCTCCAAGAGTAACAAGTCAATGGTGGACAAATATTGTGAGGAACACGATTTGGTTTGGTCAAAGTGTAGATCGGGTCTTGCTCTCCCAATCCCCAAAGTTTCAACAAGTTTGGTTGGAGGGATTGAGAGTAATGAGCAAAAGGAGGTGTAGCAATGGTGGAGCTCAACAAGACATTTGGGTTAAGGATTGGAGGTGGAAGAAAGGGCTTATATAGTGTTCTTGGCCGGGGTGTGGATTTCTGCCCGTTGGACCCCGTGCGCATGGGCTAAGCTAGCCACGTGCGCACGGGGTGTGCAGAGACATTCCAACCACCCCATGTGCACGGGGGTTCAGGACCCCGTGTGCACAGGGTGTCCAGAGAGTTTCATGGCACCCCGTGCGCATGGGAGGGGGGGGGGGCAGAGACCCCGTGCACACGGGGTGTCCAGAAACTTTCTGATCACCCCGTGTGCATGGGGGTCAAATACCCCATGCACACGGGGTGTCCAGACAGTTTCTGAAGAAGCTCCCAGGACACGACGGTAGAGCATGATATGAGAGGAATCTTGGTCAAGGTGTAGGAGAGCTGGTGTATAAGTCTTGGAGGTATTCCCACACAACACTAATCCACGATGACCCCTCTTAATAGTGCTGTTTACCCTACGACTCAAATCGAACCAAAACGAAAACCTTCGAGTCACCGGAAAACCACGCCTTTGATCTTTTTGAATTGGGGGGGGGGGGTCACACAACTCCATAATAATCTTCATGGAACTAATATCCTGAGATAAACTTCAGCAACCGAAATTAGTTCCTCTAACCACATTGTCATCACACCAAAATATAATCAAGTGCCGTATGCACTTTCAGCTAACATCATCATAGTTGCTTCCCTTGCCCGTCCCCCTTTGCTTAGTCCATTTTGTACACCCAACATGGTCCTTTTTTTGTCTGTATGTATGATTAGAACTTGTCAGTTTCAATTTCTTCATTGTGTGAACCCTCAATGTCAATATGTCTACCTCGCTATTGCAATTGGATGATTGCAATACACATTTGCTTGATAAAATTGTGGATCTCTTTTGAGCTTGGTTTAGTTTTCCCTAATTCCGTTACACTAATGTTAAGCATGATGCTAAGTTGCGAATCAGTCCATTGTTCTCTACTCAAAAGAGCTTTCAGGGAATATTTATATTTATTATGTGTTCTATTCAGATGAATCGGTGTTATATCACTACTAGGGAAAACCCTAGTAGTAGCGCGGGGTAATGGCCTAGCCCGCGCTACTGCTAGCGTGCTACAACTAACTTGTTAGTAGTTTGGGCCTGACCCCGTGCTACTACTACTTGTTTTAGCAGTAGCGTGGGGTAGGACCCGCGCTACTACTAAATAGCAGCAGCGCTGGGTGTTACCCCGCGCCTCTACTATTTCTGCGTATTTCATTTCTTCATATTTATACTGTATTTATACACCATTATAAATTTTTTCATATAGTAGCAATGATATAAAAACTCATCATCATCATAATGATATAACAACTCATCATCATCATATTGATATAACAACTTATCATCATCGTAGTCATATAACAACGCATCATCATCGTAGTCATATAACAACTCATCATCATCGTAGTGATATAACAATGTCTCACCATAATGCTCATCATAAGTTAACCACTACTAGCTAATTGTTATCATTGTAGGTAAATAACTTCCTAGCACATGACAAGTACTAGGACCTGCTCCTCTCTCTTAGGTAAAATAGTATAAAACATAAAAACCCCTCCATCTCCATTATGAAGCATAGAGATCCACCGGTCTCCAATTTGTGGCCTTCGCTTAGTCACTATTTTTCTCCATCCTTTGATTTTGAGGCCATCAGTTTCATGATCAGTCGAGTATGCACATTGGAAAGTGCCCGTCGCTGGCTGTATGCTAACAATTGTCATCTCACCTTTGACATACATCAGCGTCGGCACAACATCATTCGGGAGCTTCTGTTGAAGAACATAATAGTAACATAGTTAGCAATGTAGTTTACTTGAGAAGAATGTATGAAAAAGATGGACTAGTGACACAATAGTAAAAAAACTTACCATGATATTTGCACGAATGTTATCATCGCTCAACTCATGGACTAGTGGCACGTATCCACTATAATTTTTGCCAGCTCCAAAAATGATCTTAAAAGTCAGAACATCATTAACAAAGGTGACATGAAAATCCTTCTCCTCCCAAGTTACCTCTGAGCCATAACTGTAGTAGGTCTTGCCTATTATCTTCCGTGTATCTCTTGAAGAAAGGAAATAAGCTGTCAATTATAAATAAACAAGTTTAGTAGGGATGAATAACAACTATTTTTAAATAAGCAATATAGATTATTTAACAAATTTATTTAACAAATTTGTTTAACAAACTCACATCGAGGTAGAATTGGAATCATGTCCACATCCACCCAAATGTCTTTATCATGTTCAGCATCATCTTGAGGAATGCCAATATCGAAGGTTATTTTCATACCCTTGTCAAATCCATAGGCCTTGCATAATCCTTTCCAATTTGAACAACCAAAATGTGTGTGACCTACTTCATTTATGATCTTAACCTCAAAAAGGAAACCATGTTTCGTTTTAAGGTGAGCTTTCTTCGTGTCCACCTTTTCCCTCTCTTCGAAATCGAGCTTCTCTAAGGCATAAGGTCTTGCATAGCAAGGGATGCACTAGTCGAATTATAAAAAACAAAAATTACACATTAAAGCAAAAATCTTAAGTCATGCTTAATTAAGAAGAAATACTTGCCGCTGAAGTTACATACCGTAAAATATTCGAAGCCCTCCTTAAGCATGAGGGAGAAGCATCTACCGTTTTCCATGTGAGGCCTGTCGCACATACCCCCGTCGTCGGTACAGTCATCGCACTCGGGGATCCTATCGTCGTCATCCATTTCCTGTGTTCATAATTGAAAGATTAAAAATTGACGGCAAATACCAGGAACTCAACACACAGATCACTATTCAACACAGGTTGACTTTCGGTCTGTCGAGTCTTCCTTGAAAAACTCTCATCTCTGGTGGTGTATATGGTGGGCACTCCCTCTCTGATATTTTGACCGTCGATGATGGTCGCTCCTCCCTTCTTTCCCGCGTGCTTTACCAAAAGTTCTAGCACACGGGAAAGAAGGAGAAGCGACCCCCGCGACAACAGTCGGGATTCTCCCTCACTGATATTTTGACCGTATATGGTGGTGCATATGGTAGACACTCCCTGACTGAAATTTTGACCGTCGGTGATGGTCGCTTCCTCCCTTCTCTCGTGCATTACCAAGGTATATCATGAGAAGAAGAAGAGGGAAACGACCCCCACGACAACAGTCGGGATCTTTCCTTCCAGAACAGACTGAAAGTCACACAAGGAGCCCCAATAGACTGAAAGTCAACCCTTAGCATTAGTCAATTAACATTACATATATCGAGTAATGACATAAAAAAATGGCCTATGTTTTGCCGGAATGTCGTTCAATTCCCGTTCTGGCTAATCCCGGGCACTTGATATGTCCTACTTTCTAGCACAAGTCATGCCAAAATCCACGATTTTTTTTGGCATGACCTTTGCTAAAAATAGGACATATCGAGCACCTGTAATTTGCCAGAACGGAAATGAATCAACATTCTGGCAAAACATAGGCCACTCGGAGTTTCCCTGCAAAGATATGTGGCACCGGCACTATGTAATGTGCCAACACAACAAAAATGCACAAGTAGGTATCTCTGCACAGCATTTACAATGTTCATTCATATGTGCTATCTTTGCACAGTACAAGAGCAGCATCTACAACCTAATCACCTAAGTAAAAAAATTACAAAAACAAAACATGAACATCTGTTCATTCTACAAAATGAGCACCCACAACTCTAGGAGTATTTTAAAATGACCATTTTAACTAATCATTTAGGTCATTTAGGTCAAACTCTAGGAGTATTTTAACACTACTGCGTACTGACCATTTTAGCACTAGGAGTATTTTAAAATGACAGTTTTAACTGATCAATTAGGTCAAACTCTAGGAGTATTTTAACCCTACTGCCTACTACCATTCTACCAATTGGTTGCCCTAGATGAGCTAAACAAGCAAATTCTACCAAAAAAATCAGTGGACATGATTACTAGCTATGAGCTATCTACCATTCTACAAATTATCATTGTTTAGTAAATTTGGACAGCACTCAAGTACTTAACAGAACAACCCCCATGATCAGAAACCCTAGAAAATAGGAAGAACAGAGGGAGGAGGGAGGAGGGAGGAGAGAGCTACCTTGGTGGAGGGGGAGCGGGGGCGACGGCGGCGGCGGGTGACGTTGGCGGCGGGCGACAGCGATGGCGGCGAGGAGAGGAGAGCACGAGAGAGTGAGGAGAGTGAGAGTGATGAGGAAACGGACGGCCGGGTAGGGGATAAGGTAGGCTTAGTAGTAGCGCGGGGCACACGCCTTCGCTACAGCTAAGTCGAATAGCTATAGCGCTGGTCTGGGACCCCGCGCTGCTGTTAAGTGGGGCCCACCAGCTGGCCCCGTGTATCCATACTAGCAGCGGGGGTAGCTAGCCCGCGCTACTGCTATCCATTTAGTTGTAGCACGGGTTATATACTCGACGCTGCTACTGTGGCCTGCCCCGGGTGGTACCGTGGGGACCACTTAGTAGTAGCGTTGGGTAGCTAGACCCGCGCTGCTACTAAGATGTACCTGTAGCGCTGGTCTTGTCCCCGCGCTCCTGCTATTTAACAGTAGCGTGGGCAACAGAAGATTGGGCTCCCTACCTCGCGCTACTTCTAAGCATCTGCCTACAGGCTTTAATGCTACTTGCATTCAGTGCACTTGATATTCTGGCGTATTTTAACTGAATATCTTCTGTCATAGATATGTGGTTTCACAGGTGCAGCAAGCTCAATCATGGCTAATTTCTCTTAAGGGCCGTGATGCAACTTTGAAGAACATACGTTCAGGAAAACACTGGGTAATTTGCTTCCATGGTTCTTCTAATTAAGCACCTATGCCACAATTCAAGGAAGGTTAAATTGTATCAGTTACATTTCGTATCGGTGAATTGGCAGCACAGGTTCACCAGGAGCAATCAAGTTTGGTAGATCAAGCAGAATGTCATCCACTATATGTTGCTTCTTTCTTTTTACCCACATATGCTATGTGCTCTGCGCTGATCTTATCCTAGGTCTGCAGTCTAGGTTGAACTCTTAGATCACTTGTGTAGCATGTGTATCCACATTGCTTGGTGCTAATATATTAGGACATAGGAACATGCAATTTACTCATATTGTTCTAAAAAGATATTATTTAATCATGATTTTTTTCCTTTTTAAGTGTCTATGGTGGCGCTCAAAAAGGCCCTCATCAGGAGATTGGGAGTGTGGTGCTGACATTGTTGTTACAACTCCTTCTAGATTGAATAGCATTATTGGAATGTGGAAAGTGAACACAAGAAGTGAGGAAAACATCCTCAGGTTTGCTAACTTTTCAAATTAGTCAATCACGTAGGTATTAAAATGTTATTTTGTAGGTGTTCTTTGTTTTATTATTTCACTTGTCACACGTCAAAATGTGTCGATTTTTTTATCAGTGTGGAGATATTGAAATGATCTAATTAGAGGATGTGTGATCAGCTGCCTGGAAACATATCATGGTAGTATGTTCTATTGACGGTGATAAATCACATGCTGAGAGGGACTTTAATTATATGAGTCGGTCTATGGCCAATGTCATTTTTTTATCAACTCACTTTGCAACAAAAATATACAATGCTAGCAAGCATATGAAGGTTTTGGCACCGATGCCAATTTTGCTACAAAACTGATCTGGAATATGATGGGGGCCTTGGTAAGAGGATGTCCTCTTCGGTGTTTCATTCAAATCACATCATCTTTCCGTCGATTATAATGTGTTGTGATTTTATATCATTTTGCCAGTTTTAAGTTTTCTTACATTTTAATGTCTTATTGTGTTCATAGTTATTGCAGTGCTTGAGAGCACAACTCGTACCAACTTCCAAGTCAACTAGACCGAAGAAAAAACCTCAACACACTACTTTCTTGCAAATCAACCAAAATCCCCTCTTCAGTTACATACCATTAGTTTGGAAAACGAAGGAGCACAAGCTACCCGGAAGCACAATACTTCAAAGCATTGCAAATCAATGTATACAAAGTTCTTTAAATCCCTAACAGGTCAGAGTCAAAATAGATGGGCGCAGCAACGCGCATCATCAACGATCTAGTATCTAGTAAAACTAAGAGACTAGTGCTGCTCTAGGACTGTTGGGGACAAAAATTAAAAAAACTATCTTATACTTATTTCGGGCAAGGGAGACCGAATCACCCGTTACCTCTCATGGATTGATAACTTTAGATCACTCACTTAAGGACAAATTGCTGCTATCCTATAAACCCTTAGACCCGGGGCCTCAACAAACTGCCTACAAGAGAAAATATATATAAGTAGAGGTAGTCATACATCACTGGCGGGTCATAAATCAAACCATCTGAGAAAGAAACAAAATAATGGTGGGCTGATTCCAAACCGTCAGAGATATAAGCATCCTAGACGGACCAGGATCTAACCATCAACAATGGAGGCCTAATATGATAGATAGGAACGGCCGCGGGCCAAAATGAGGCACATCTCTGGCGGTCCGAAAAAAGAACCACCAGAGATAATATGACATCAGTGGCGGTTTGTTCCATGGTGGCCCATCTGTGGCGGCGATTCTAGATGACTAGTCTGAGATGCGGGTGTATCTCAGGTGGGTCGAACGAACCCACCAGAGATGTGCCACCAGTGATGGCTCGTTCTATACTAGTGTCTAATTGGTAGCAAATTGGAGCAACGCCAGAATTGGTGCAGAACTGGAAACCTGGGAATCTAGACTAAATCAGGTCCAACCCGTACAAGTATAAGTCCACCAACCAAACCAATCCAAAAAAACAAGTGGTACAATCACTACTGCAAAAACCCTTATAGGTTTAGCTTACTAGTGGCAAGCCTCAAAGAGCAAACGCCACTAGTTACTTGCCGAAATACCATTCGCGTGTGCCAGGACGGGCACGCCACTGATAACTGCTTACTAGTGGTGTGTCTGTTGTGGCGCACGCCATTGGTAATGTAAAAAATACAAGTGGCATGCGGGTAAGGGCCCATGCCACTAGTATGCTTATTACCAGTGGCGTGCGTCTTTATTTGCAAGACACTGGTATGTTCTGCCAGGCCCGCTGCTGTGCCCAACTGGCCCCACTTACCAGTGGCGTGCCCTGTAGCTAGCACGCCACTAGTACTTAGCATACCAGTTGCCCTAACAGGCACGTCACTAGTAAGTTCGACCAATAATTATGCTTTAGCTCACTGTACACATGTGAGCCGTCTTCCTTCTCTCCCCATCTTCTCCCTCCAAGCCTCCTCCTACTCCCCTCCAACCTCCCCCACACCTTGCACATCTCCATTTTTAGATGTAGCTAATTAAGCTCAGCCCTAACTAGCTAGGTCAAGATCTAATATCATATGCACTCTCTCCTCCAACCCCTGCATATGCATTAAATTAACACACACTCTCTCTCCCCCTCCATTAATAGTTATCTATCTCCCCCCACCAAATCTCACTCACCACCATTCCCTCCCCCCAAATCTCGTCTCCCCCTCTCAGTTCATATCTCCTCTCCTACAATCACCACCACCATATAGCCAGCCTCTCTCGCTCGACTCGGTCCTCTCTTCCCTCAGTAAGATCTAATTTTGGGTGCATCATCATTTATTTGAATGAAATGAAATGTATATTGTTGTGGACATACATGTGAGATGATGAATATTGTGGAAGTTTGTAATCGGCCATGGAGCCATCATTATGTCGACAAGCGACTTTGTTAATGCATGTGTGTCTATATATATATGTATACACCTAAACAATATTCTGATAACGGTATCAGAATAATATTCTGATAACAAGTCGATCCATCGTAGCAGTAGTTCTCGAACAGCACCCTAAGATCAGGTTGAACTTCCGCAAACATTGCCCAAATGGGGCTTGCGATATACCGTTGGAAAGTTGTGGACATAAGGATCACAACCTATGTTGAACATTTTCGCGAAATCTCCACGGTTTAAGAGCAGTTTTGAAAACTGTTTTTCTTCATACAAGAAAACATGAAATGTATTTTCAATCTCATTTCCAAACCGTTTATCGAAATGAGGCAAATAATACGGCATTCGAAAACTGCTTGAAATCCTCTAATTTTTCATATATAAAGTTTTTCCAAATTCCATATGGTTAAATAGAAATTTAAAAAATGGCGGAATTTCTCAAACCGAAAAGCCGAGTTCGTATTTTTTGCTTGATTTAAAAACGGCTCATCTGAATGGTGCAAATGATATGGCATTGGAAAACTTAAGAAAATGCGCTACTTTTTCATGCAGAAAGTTTGTTGCAATTTTAAATGGTTTAAAAGTAATTTGAAAAACGGCCGAAGTTCGACCGATATCGTATTTTTGCATTCATTTTTCAACGTTAGTCGGAAACTAGCAAATGATATGGCGTTGGAAAGCCTGAGAAAATGCGAAACTTTTTTGTACACATTGTTTCTCTCAATTATTTATGCTTTTAAGTGAATTTTTAAAATGGCCGAAATAGTTTATATGCTGTTATTTTTTGAAACTTTATCGGAACGGGGCAAATGATATACCATTGGAAAACTATCAAAAATGCAGAACTTATTAATGTAGAGATTTTTCTCTAATTCCTAGATGTTTTTAAGTAATTTTAAAAATGATGAAATCATGCGTGCTGCCTTTATCGCGAAAACAGAGTCTTCGAAAACGCACTAAGTGAAGAAGTTGAACTTCTGGTGCGTGTCTATTCTCGCCTGCCGTTTTTTGCCCATAAGTCCTAAACCATTATACTGATAGAAAGCTATTGAAAACGCGTAACTTTTCCACATTAAGGATTTTTTTCATATTCCCGACGGTTTAAGAGATTTTTTTAAAAACGTAAAAACTTGTTTTGAACGGTGTATATGAAACTTTTAAACCGTTTATCGGAATGAAACATATAATATATGGTTGAATAGCTTATTAATAGGAGCAACTTTTTGTTGTAGACATTATTTTCAAATTCGCTGCCGTTTGCGAGCAATTTTAAAAATGCCAAAAATGACGTCGATTTTTTATTTTTTTTTACATAATAGACAATGAACTTCTCTCACAAGCATTTTTCAATTATGTTGGCAGGAGCACGCGGACTTCTATCAGCAATCCTTTGGGATTTTAGTTTTGTACTCTTTTATTGTCCTCTAAAACGCAATCAGTGCAGTAGTTGAACTACTCGCCATTTTTACATCGAACTATCTTTGGTATTTAATTCGTAACTCCTCAACCGCTCGTCGGAATTGCACAAATGATACACCTTTGAAAAGCTGCTGAAATTGCACAACTTTTTCTTGTCGAGCATTTTTTCCAATTTTGCCACAGTTTAAAAGATTTTTCAAATACGATTAAACTTTTGTTTCGAACAACATACACCATTTTTTTAATCGGTATTTGGTATAGAGCATATGATATACCCTTTTGGAAAGTTGTTGAATAGGAGAAACCTTTTTCATGCAGAGCATTTGTTTCAAATTTTGTAATGGTTTGAGAGAATTATTTTAAAACACCAAAATACATGGTGAACCTCTCTCACAAGAATTTTTGAACTTTTCCGGGCCGAGCACTTGAACTTCTAGCAACAAACATTTTAGACCGTGACTTTTATTCTTTTTTCTCATATGAAACAAACACCATGCAGTAGGTGAACTTCTGGCTGTTTTCGCTTTGAGCTGCTCTCTCCTTTTTTTACCCTAACTCCTTAAGCACTCATGGTAATTAGCAAATGATATACCGTTAGAAAGTTGTTGAAAAGTCCCAAGTTTTCCATGCTAAGCATGTTTTCCAAATTCGTGACAGTTTAAGAGCTTTTTTTAATACGTTAAAACTTATTTTGAACAATATACACAAAACTTTCAAGCCATTTAACAGAATAACGTATATTTTATACTGTTGGAAAGCTTATGAATAGAAGCAACTTTTTTGTGTAGATAATTTTTTCAAATTGTTCGCTGTTTATGAGAAGTTTTCAAAATGCTAGAAACGACATCGCTTTTTTTAGCATGTAAATCCTAGGTTTTTATAAAATTTTGAACTTCTCTGCTTTTTTAGTTTGAACTTATTAATTTTATTCTTAGAAAAGAAAAATTCAATTTTTAAGTAAACATTAAACAATTTTTTTTAAAATCAACTTCATACTTTTATTTTTCCTATAAGCAGGAAGAATTTGAGTTTTTTGCATACATCGAACTACTCCGTTATTTTAATAAGAACTTCTTGATTTTATTATTTGGTAACGAGGAAAATTTGAGTTTTTTATAAACACTGAAATGCAACATATTCCGCCTCCGTCGTAGAATCCGCCACAGTCTTTTGTTTGGAACTTTTCCAATCAACTGCGCCACCGTTCAAAATGAAAACATAGCCTGATTGAGATTTGAAGTCATCTGGGTCAGCCATGAAGCTTGCATCAGTGTAACCACTTACAATGAGCTCTTCATCACCTCCATACACAAGGAGTAAATCCTTGGTCCTTCTGAGGTACTTAAGAATAGTTTTGACTGCGGCCCAGTGTTCCAATCCTGGATCACTTTGGTACCTGCTACTAACACTTAGCGCATAGGAAACATCCGGTCTTGTACATAGCATGGCATACATAATAGAACCAACTGTCGAAGCATATGGAACATCATTCATTTGTACTCGCTCATCAAGAGTCCGAGGACACTGATTCTTGCAAAGCATTGTGCCAGGTGACATGGGGAGTAGGCCTTTCTTGGAGTTCTCCATGTTGAACCTTTTCAAGACCTTGTCAATGTATGTGCTTTGGCTAAGAACTATCAGGCGTTTTGATGTATCTCTATAGATCCTGATGCCCAATACATATGCCGCTTCGCCTAAGTCTTTCATTGAAAAACTTTTCTTCAATGAGTCTTTTATTTCGCTAAGAAATTTCACGTCATTTCCAATCAACAATATGTCATCCACATACAAGATTAGAAATGCTTTTGCGCTCCCACTAAACTTCTTGTAAACACAAGATTCTTCGTCATTCCTGATGAAGCCAAACTCTTTGACTACTTCATCAAAACGAATGTTCCAGCTCCTTGATGCTTGCTTCAGACCATAAATGGCCCTCTGAAGATTGCATACCTTTCCAGCATCCTTAGGATCGACAAAACCTTCTGGCTGTATCATGTATACATCCTCTTTGAGGTTTCCATTTAGGAAAGCCGTTTTGACATCCATCTGCCATATTTCATAATTGAAATAAGCAGCAATTGCTAGTAATATCCGCACAGACTTAAGCATAGCTACGGGCGAGAATGTCTCATCGTAGTCCACTCCTAGAACTTGCGTGAACCCTTTCGCGACAAGTCTAGCTTTATGGATAGTAATGTTACCATACGCGTCTGTCTTTCTTTTGAAAATCCATTTACAACCAATGGGCTTTACGTCTTCTGGAAGTTCTTCCAAGTTCCAAACTTGGTTTTCGTACATGGATTCCATTTCGGATTTCATGGCTTTGTGCCATTCCCTTGAGCTAGGCCCCGCCATCGCTTCCTTGTAGTGCACAGGTTCATCATCTTCAAGGATGAAGATTTTGTTATGAAACCACTCAAGTGGCACGATGGCCCTACCTGATCTGCGCGGTTCAGTCACATACTTGTCTAAAGTTTCCGCATCACATGCGACAACTTCCCGTTTGGTTGTAGGGATAATTCGAGGAATTTGTTGCGGTTCCTTAGCCATATCAACGGTTGCCGAAGATTCACTAATCTCATCAAGCTGTACTGTCCTCCCACTTACTTCTTTTGCGAGAAATTCTCTTTCAGGAAAAACTCCGCCCTGAGCGACAAACACTTTGTGCTCGGAAGGAAGGTAGAAGGAATACCCAACTGTTTCTTTGGGATAACCTACAAAGTAACATTTGTCTGATCTGGGATCGAGTTTGCTTGGTTTTAAACGTTTTACATGAGCTTCACAACCCAAAATTTTAAGATGCGACAAACTGGGTATCTTCCCATGCCATAACTCATATGGTGTCGTCTTAACAGACTTAGACGATGCTCTGTTTAATGTGTGAGTAGTAGTTTCTAGTGCGTGACCCCAAAAAGATATTTGCAGATCTGTAAGAGACATCATCGACCTTACCATGTCTAACAGGGTTCGGTTACGTCTTTCCGATACTCCGTTTCGCTGTGGAGTTCCGGGAGGCGTAAGCTGTGAAACGATTCCACGGTCACTTAGATGTTGGCTAAACTCATGACTAAGGTATTCACCCCTGCGATCTGATCGCAGAAACTTAATCCTTTTGTCACGATGATTTTCTACCTCATTCTGAAATTCTCTGAACTTTTCAAAGGTTTCGGACTTATGCTTCATCAAGTAGATATATCCATACCTACTTAAATCGTCAGTAAAAGTCACGAAGTAGAAATACCCACCCCGTGCAGCTGTGCTCATCGGACCACACACATCACTATGTATTATTTCCAATAATTCACCCACCCGTTCAGGATGACCCGTGAACGGCGTCTTGGTCATTTTTCCCATCAGGCAAGCTTCACATATGTCAAATGATTCAAAATCAAAAGGCGTTAAGACTCCATCTTTATGGAATCTTTGCATGCATTTCTTTCCGATGTGGCCAAGGCGACAGTGCCACAAGGAAGTGGTGGTGGTATCAGCCTTCTTAAGGCGTTTAGCATTCACGTTAAAGACATCATTTTCACATTCAAGATTTAGTATGAAGAGGCCCCCAATAATGGGTGCAAATCCATAAAACATATTCATACAATAAAGCGAACAACCATTGTTCCCAGACTTGTAGGAATATCCATCGTGTACTAAACATGATCCAGAGATAATGTTTCTACACAATCCTGGAACAAAATAACATTTATTTAGTTCTAAGGTAAATCCTAAAGGGAGACATAGAGGCATAATGCTGACGGCTTGAGCGGCGATTCCAGCACCGTTCCCGACGCGCATCACGACCTCATTCTTTGCTAGCTTGCGCACCTTCTGAAGTCCCTGTATCGAGTTGCAAATGTGAGCAACCGATCCGGTATCAAATACCCAAGACTTAGAATTTTCGCTAGCAAGCAAAACGTCAATGTCATTAACCCGTATAACATTTATACCTTTCTTCTTCTCTGCCAGGTACTTCTTGCAGTTCCTCTTCCAGTGTTCTATGCCCTTGCAGTAGAAGCACTCAGTTTCATTCTTGGCTCCGTCCTTAGAGTTGCTTTGGGAGCCGGTCTTACCGGTGCCCTTGACCTTCTTGGACTTGCCTTTCTTTTTGAAACTGGCGGCTTTATTCACAAGGAACACTTGCTTGCGATTTTTCCGCGGTCCTCCTTCTGCAGTTTTTAGCATGGTGAGCACCTCATGCGGTGTCTTCTCCATCCCATTCATGTTGTAGTTCATGATAAAACCGTCATAAGACGGGGGGAGTGTAGCAAGCAACATGTCCATCATATGGGCTGGTGGAATTGGAAATTCCAGGGTTTCAAGCCTTTCAGTATAGCCAATCATATTGACCACTTGTGCGCCAACTGAACTGCCCTCAGCCATTTTGCACTCCATCATGATCTTCGTTATATCATAACGTTCAGATCGTGCATTTTGCTTGTACAGAGCATCCAATTCCCGGATCATATCGCGGGCGTTATGGAATTCAAAACGTTTTTGAAGTTCTGAACTCATACAAGCTAGCATGAGGCACTGCACTAAGTTGCAGTCATCATCCTGGGTGACCCAGACATTTTGTTCATCTTCCGGGGCAGTTGCCGCCGGTTTAGCTGGAAGAGGCGCGTAAAGCACATACACTTTCTTAGCGCTCCTGAGGACAATCCTCAGGGTACGGACCCAGTCCGCATAGTTGTTTCCAGTTGCAGCTAACTTCTCTTTCTCTAACATCGGGGCTAAACTGAACGGTACGTTGCGAGCCATTTGATCTACAAGGGTAAACACAAATTTCACTTAGACTTTGTTCATAATTAATTTGCACTTAGTGAATAAATGATTTTATTCTAAGGTGCGCTCCCACTCAAATCAATATCTCTCATAATTGATTGTGAGTGATTCAAGATCCATATATCAATTCAACGTCATAGAATCATCATCTCATGACGAGAATTTCAATCGGTAAGCCAACATGCCGATCACATCTCTATGTGACTCTTGTCCATCTTTCGATGAGTGTGTTCCGAGCTCAGGACGATCCTACCATGAACGTCAAGACAACCAAGTGATCTTGCTGCGAGGTCTGACCTCACCCGCCTTACACTTCTCCAATCGTTCGTACCCATGCATCCATGGCGCACCCCGAAAGGATAGATGCTGTGATGGTGCTATACTTGGGAGAACACTAACTACTTGATATTTTTAAGTGAGAGATCACCCTAATAAAAAGCGACTACCGCGCAATCAAGAAGGGTGCATCATAAGGGATAAACATCTCAGGCAATTCATAATAGCATGATATGGTATAGCCCTTTCTGACGGAGAAGTCTTTAATTTCTTCGTCTTCGGCATTTGCATCGGTGTTCACCTTCGCGAAGATTGCCACCACCTCGTCGATGCACCAGATAATATTGCTATCTCTATAGCTAATAAAATAAGTGCATTACATAAGGTTGACACCCAGGTCATTAAAGTGACAATCACATGGCTCCAGCCATCATGCCAAATCATGACACGCAGGTCATGTTAATTTACATTATATAGTCATCTCATACATAATCAAATTAATATGAGAACTGCTATACCACATCACATGCGTATCTCATACATCCTGCGAAACCAAGTTAGACGCCTCTAATCGGTTTATGCAAAATTTTATTTTACGTGGCTTCTAAGGTTTTGACTTAAACCGCAGCTACCAACGTTTATCATCAAGTATGATTATTCAAGTTGCTAGATTAACTTTGCGGGGCGTATGAAACATGAGATAATAAAATCTTGAGCCCCATACTAAACTTCGTCATACGCAAGAACCCCATGCAGATCATATCTGCATTGCCCTTTCGTCTGCGAAACATCCATCTTTCTTAACTATGGCAGAACCCACAGACACTGAAGCACTTCGTTGATCTGTCAACCAGCATACTCAGGAGCAGCATGGATGGATCGCGGACTGCCAGAACTTTGTCAGATTCTACCATGCCGTCAAGATCAAGACTATGCAAATTCATGGGAAGCAACAAGAACATCGGGTAACAGATTTCATCTGCTACCCGCATAAATAATTTTCAGCAATAGATCTCATCTACTACAAAATTATACTATGCAATACCCATACAACTCATGTATTCTAGATCGTAACCTGCATCTACGCATAGCATTGCTCATGATGCCACTGTACGGGAATGCGACAGAAAACAAAAAATTTCGGTACTGCGAGCACGCCCAGGATCACTATGGAGATTCATACAAGGTTTTTGATCTGATCATTACCGACTCGTAGCGCAGCGGAAGTAGAGTCGATGTAGCTCATCGATGCAGATCCCCGCAGCTAGGATTTACAACCTCCCAACCACGAGGATGTTCTCTCTCGTCTGCTCCTCAGACAGCCCTTCGGGAGGCAGTCGGATAGTCCCTCGGACGGTGTCGCGGACAGCCCTTCGGGAGGCACTCACAGAATCTCGGACGGTCACTCGGACAGCCCTTCGGGAGGCACTCTCGAACTAAGATCTAAACTACGATCTCTCTACGGGGTTGCACACATATGGTGTCAGCTATCCGGCAGGGCTTCGCCGTCCAGAACTAGTTCCCACCGGAACCCAGACAGCCTTTCGGCTCTACGAAACTATTTCGTGGGAGGGAGAGAGAGAGCTAGATAAATCATTGGCATGTGTATGAGAGCAAGGGATGAGTGTGGAGAGCACCGCCCCACCTCTATTTATAAGAAAAACCCAAGGGGAAGGGTGACACTTGATAATACCAAAATGCCCATGCCATGTGACCCTCATAAGGGCATAATGGGAAGGATGGAGGAGCTCCATGGAGGAGCTCCTCCCTTGTCCGGCCAACATGTGCCCCCCCCCAAAAGGGGTTCCTTCCTTCCCAAGCCTTCCCTAAGATCTTTTGAGCAAAGCCCAAAAAAATGGCTTCCCAAAAAGCAATTTCACTATTCACGAAGACATTTTTCCTCGACCGATAATTCCGAAAATATTTCTGTAGGCCTAGAGCATTTCTAGTACACACTAAAATATTTCTGGACGCATTCCGAAACATTTCCGGATCAATGTTTTTCTTCAGCGAAAAGCAACCATAGCAATTCCGGCTGCTCCGGAACATTTCCGGTTTTTCTCTTCGGAAAAATTCCAGAAGTTCCCAGAGCAATTCTGGCACCTCCAAAATGTTCCAGGCGCGTGCCGAAAACTATTTGGCTTAATGGTTTACTCCAAAGCAACTTTTCGGTTTTACCGAAACTATTCCGGTGTTCTCTCCGGAACCTTTCCGTTGTCTCCGAAACTTTTTCGGTGACATACTCGTTGTCTTCGAAACCTTTCTGGTGTCTCAGACTCCCTGTCTAGTATTCAGCAGATAGATGACCCTTAAGCATGTGACCCTATAGGTTCGGTGAAGTATAGACATGACCGGAACAGTTTCCGATCAATGATCAATAGCGGAACCATGGACACCCATATTGATCCATATACCCACGCGAATGAATATTCGAGTGAACCTGTAGTTTCCGTGTGCTATTCCTGTTGCTTCACGATATGTTACAAACACCCGAGGTGAGACTTGGCGGCATCCCCGTGGATCAACAACTTGTCCACTATGCCAGTTACCTCGTTATCGGTTTTGTTCTCTTATCTCATTTCCGCGTCCCGGCATCCCTGTGATCAAATCACATTGTGTCTGGCCAGACGATGATGGATACCGTAACACCGAGAGGGCCCTAAGAATATCCCTCCATCATCGGAGGAGCAAATCCCAATCTTGAGCTATCAAGTTACTTGTCATACTTTTCTGTGAACCCGTAAGCAGCCGTAATAGCCACCCTGTTACAGATGACGTTTAACAAACCCCAAAGTTCATGAAGCAAGTACGAAGGAACTCGATACTCTCATGGTCTAAGGAATTATGCAAATGTTAACTTTCTCTGTGTTATTAACCATTTACTTGTGACGAATGTATCTCATAGCATAACATCAATTCGGGTCGATTCAACACAAATGTTATTCTAACATTGTGCCCTCAAAATTGCCGGCATAGACATGCCCATAATCAGGAAAACATGATCATCATGCAATACTTGAGCTAGTCTTAGAGGCATGACTAGGAATACATTTTACCGTTTATTATACCACACGTGCACATGAGTTTCCCTTCGAGCCTCGTGGTTATTGCAGACTCGAGAATCATTGCAGTTATAGCATGGAACATAAACATTCAATTACGAACTTGGAGATACAAAATAACTTTTATTATTGCCTCTAGAGCATATCCTACATGGTACAAAGCGAAGAAAATCCTCCGTGCACTTAAGATGCCCTATGAGCAGATACATGCTTGTCCAAACGGATGTGTCTTATTTATGAAAGAGTATGCAGACGACAAGTACTGTGCCAAGTGCAAAGCCTCTAGGTATGTTGAGAGAGACCTCGGTGATGGTGCGAAGAAGCAGAGCAAATTCCCCACAAATGTTCCTCGGTATCTTTCAATCTGGCCAAGAATTCAATGACTTTACTTGAACGAAGATACGGCCAAAATGATGACACGGCACAAATATGGGATAAGACGCGACAAGGATGATTATGGGAGATCGATGATGATACATCCGTCTTGTGTTGAACATTGGAAGAGTTTCGATCAAATACATCATCAGAAAACAAAAGAGGCAAAGAATGTACGAGTCGCCATTAGACTGGATGGGTTCAATCCGTTTGGTATGGTGTCAAAGACATATAGTTGTTGGCCCATGTTAGTTGTTCCCCTCAACCACCCCCCCCCCCCCGGCGTCCTAATGCAACGCAAGCACATATTCTTGTCGATGATAATTCTAGGGCCCAACTATCCGGGGAAGAATATAAATATGTACATGCAGCCACCGATAGATGACTTGAAAGAAGCTTGGGTGAAAGAAGCTTGGATATGGACATACGACGCTGCTAGCAAAAAAAACTTCACAATGCATGTTTGGTACCAGTACTCATTGCATGACCCACCGGCATTTTAACTTTTCATGGGGTGGTCTGTGCATGGGAGGTTCCCATGCCAAAGATGCAAGGAAAGCCTTAAGTGTCGTTGGTTGCAGCATGGTGGCAAGTATTCTTGCTTTGATTTCCATAGACAACATTTGCATCCTAATCATCCATTCAGACAAGACAAGAAGAACTTCATGAAAGGTGAAGTCGCCGAACACTCGGCTCCACCTGAGATGACAGGTGAACAAGATTCGTGATCAACTAAACGCTCTCCAGCCTGATCCCAAACGTCCAGGGTATTTCTTGGGATATACTGAAGAACACGCCTGGACTCATAAGCCATGCTTCTAGGATCTCGCATTCTTCCACCAGCTCAAGCTTCCACATAACATTGATGTAATGCACACTGAAAAGAATATCGCCGAGGCCATTTTTGGCACATTGTTCAACATTCCTAAGAAGACGAAGGATAATACTAAGGCTAGACTTGATGTGATGAAGCTACGTGATAGACCCAAACAAAACTTGTGGCAACATGAGGGCAGGAAAAATTGGAGGATGCCAAGGTCTAGGTTTGTTCTTACAAGGGAACAAAAGAAGGAGATACTCTTGTGGTTCAAAACTTTGTTGTTGCCTGATGGGTATGCAGCGAATCTAATGAGGGCAGTGAACCTTGATAAATTGCGTCTCTACGGGCTGAAGAGTCATGATTGGCACATATGGCTTGAGCGGTTAATGCCGATGATGATTCGAGGCTATATCTCTAAGTAAGATTGGGAAGTACTGGCAGAGCTTAGCTATTTCTTTCGTGTGCTTTGTGCTAAAGAAGTATCTCCTACAGTGATAGATGACATGGAAAAACGGGCACTCGAGTTGCTCTTCAAGCTAGAGAAGATCTTTCCATCGGGCTTCTTTAATCTGATGGAACATATGATTTTACACCTCCCGTCTAAGGGAAGAATGGGGGGCTCTGTGCAGAACCGTTGGTGCTATGGACTTGAGAGAATGCAAAAGACTCTTCATGATAAATGTAGAATTGAAGCATCCATAGCCAAGGCATTCCTGGCGGAGGAGATGTCAAACTTCACGACATCACGCTATGCGGCCAATATTCCAAGCTTGCATAATGCAAAGTCTCGTTACAATACTGGTGACCCCAAACATGAATCCAAGCTCAGCCTCTTCAAAGGGCAACTCGGACCTATGGGTGCCTCTAGTTCAAAGGAATTGGATCTAAAAGAGTGGAGCTCGCTTACGTTTTATATCCCCACCAACCTAAAAGAAGTGCGGCCGTACATTGAGTAAATGATTGGTACATTATGTAACATTTACTCATATGTTTGTGTCTAACTCCGCTCATTTCTCATTGCTAAGTGAATTCATTGCCCAATTCTCGAATGGAGGGGTCGAACGTGATTCACTCAAAGAGTATGAGCTTCTTGCTGGCAAAGGAGATGGAAATTACGGTTTCATTTCTTGGTTCAGAGCAAAGGTATATTTCTTATTATGGAAGACTTGAAGTTGGTATTACATGCGACTAATACACCAATCCTTCCCCTTAAACTTGTAGGGTACGTCAATATTGGACAAAGCGTTGAAACAAGTTGCTAATGGGTTTGACTATAAGGTCAGTACGTTCGATAAATATGACATCAATGGGTATCGCTTCCGCACACATGAGAACGAAGAACGTCGAGCCGTTATAAAATCAAGAAACACCGGAGTGTTGGCTATTTGCAATGGAGTTGAGTATTATGGAAGACTCGATGAAATATATGAACTGCATTTATTTGGGGCAAATCCTCCAAAAGTTGTTGTGTTCAAATGCCATTGGTTCGAGCCGGAGAAGGTTAGGTGGAGAGATGATATTGGGAAAGTCAAAATTCGACAAGACAGCAAATTAGAATGTGAAGATGTCCATATTGTGGCTCAACAGGTGTCGGTACCAAAACCGGCAGATCTCGGGTAGGGGATCCGAACTGTGGGTCTAGGAATCGATGGGTAACAGAGAACGTAGAGACAACGATTTACCCAGGTTCGGGCCCTCTCGAAGAGGTAATACCCTACGTCCTGCTAGATTGTATTGATGTGATTGTATGAAGGTTACAGAGTTGATCTACCTCGAGATCGGAAGGGCTAAACCCTAGGCAATGAATATGATGATCCTCTACGGACTAAATCTTCTGGTTTATATAGACACCAGAAGGTCCTAGGGTTACATATGGTCGGTTACCATCAGGGGATAAACATGCCGGTCATGCCAATTATTCCTTGGAGGAGACGCCAAGTCTTCGGAGGTTTCCTTCTGATACACGGGGTCGCCCACAATCCGGCCTTCCATCGATGAGTAGAGAGCGGCCCACCAGCCCGGCCTACGAGAGATGGGCCGGCAGCCCGAGTACCCCCTAGTCCGGGACACCCTCAGTAGCCCCCGAACTAGTCTTCGAAGCCGAGGTAGACGCCGAACACCATCGGCTTTGTGGACCAGTTCCCTTCCTTCTGTGGTATCAATGACCGGTCTGCATCTCCTGTGAGTCGAGCCTTTATGTGTTGCCTAGCCGCACACGCCCCGAAATACACTTCGGCCGCCAAGGGGTATCGATAACTTTGCCTCGAAGGCTAGTTACCTCGGTACGAACAGTACCCCCATCTGTCAACTTTTTACCGAAGGGTCACAATGCGCCACGACCACGAGCTGTTTTATGAAAAACTTGATCCGTGGTTCGAGGCGGTTCTTTTTTGATTGGCACGTCCCATCGATATGGAGATCGTGCCCTGGTTTTAAGGGATATGATCAATAATCTGCCCTGCCCCACGCGCACATGATGGCACGGTTACATAGGGAAATGGCGAGGACTGCGGCGCAGTAAAGGGGCCGTGGGTTTTACAGCCCATAAAAGGGGAACGGCCTCCATTTCCTTCGCACGCTCCCATCTCTGCCATTGCCATTGCCTTCCCCATTCTTTGAGTTCCAGCGCCCAGATCCACTTTCCTATCCAAGAACCTTTCCGGCCGCCCGTTTCAATCCAGCAATGGCGGGCTCCAGGTCCAAAGGCAAATGGGAGGCGTCCGTCGTCACTGAGGGCGCCATATTGGAGCTGAAGGACACGGGCTATCTCCCCGCCAACATCGCCCACCGTGCCCCAGAGGCCGGCCAGGTCGTCCCCACGCCGCGGCAGGGCGAGAGGATGGTATTCCTGCCCCACTTCATTCGAGGTCTGGGCTTTCCCCTCCATCCCTTTGTCAGGGGCCTTATGTTCTTCTACGGGCTTGACTTCCACGACCTCGCGCCGAAATCCTTCCTCCACATCTCGGCCTTCATCATCATATGCGAGGCCTTTCTTCGGATCCGGCCACACTTCGGCCTGTGGCTGAAGATCTTCAATATCAAGCCAAAGATCGTTGATGGCCAGCAGGCGGACTGCGGGGGCGCGATGGTCAGCAAGCTCCCCCAAGTGGAGTGGCCAGAGGGCACCTTGATCGAGACCACCAAGGTTTGGCCGAAGGAATGGTTCTACATCACCGAGCCAAGGAGCGCGGATTGGGGGGCGATTCCGGCCTTCCGATCCGGACGCCCTACGAGGATTGTCTCATGGACCAAGAAAGGCCTCGACTAGGGGGTGAACAAGGAGGTGGCGCAGCTGCAGAGCCGGATTGCCAAGATGATAGAGCAGGGCGTCGAGCTGCCCAACATGATCCAGATTATGCTCAGCCGCCGAATCCTCCCATGCCAGGACAGGGCCTTCCCCATGTGGGCCTACAAGCCCGAAGACCCGGCCGCCGTGCGCAACTTCTTCCTCACCTCCCACGCTCAGCTGTGGAGGGCGATGTTCAAACTGCAGAAGGACTGGTCGGCCGAGGAGGAAGACATCGGACTCGACGCCGCCAATCCCCCACGGGACGTATGACTAATGTTGTTCTTATGTCCGTACTGTTCCCCTTTGATAAGGTACTTATCTTTTTTTACTTCCCATCCGCAGAACTGGCTAAAGAAGGCCGAGTGGATTAACAGTCCGGCGCCGCTGCCAGAGGGGCCCAGGACACACCTACTGACGGCCATGTTGGCCATGGAGCCATACGAGGTGCCGGAGAGGAAGGAGAAGAAAAAGGACCAGAGGAGGGAGGCCAGAGAGGGCCTCCGCTCCCGAGCACGCCCGGACACTGGATCCGGGGACAACCACCCTCCCTCCGCACAAGAGGAGGAAAAGCAGCAGAGAGGAGAAGGGGAGGAAGTCGATTCCTCTCGAACAGGAAAAAGGGCGGCGTCCGAAGACGCCGAGGAGGAGCCACTTCGCCCCTCCCTCAAGAGAGCACGCAGGAGCCAAAGTAGCCCTGTCTGACAATAGCTCTGCTTCTGCCGAGGACTCTGAGGCCTCGGAAGAGGTTCCTCGGAGGATCCCCAGGGCCAAACCGTAGGCCCAAAGGTACGTATTCTAGCATCCGCGCAAGTGTTTTCAGCCGAACTAAGCTCAATGTCGATCACTTTTTGCTTTTGACATCGCAGCCCGCTGCGCGACCTCCCTACCGACCGAGTCTCTGAGGGGCACTCTCCCCCGGCCGTGCTGGTGGAGAGCGGGACCGAATCACATGCCTCGCCTCCCTCCATCGTCGAGGAGGCCGAGGAGGTCCTGTCGAGGAGGACCCCTCCCGTGCCGCACACAGGGGGAGAGGGGGACGTCATCATGGCCAAGGCGAACACCTCGGCCGCCGAAGACCAGGAGGGGAGGGCCCCTCTGATTAACGAAGAGGAGGAGCCCGGGCAATCCGAGCTCTCTCCGAGAGTGGCTCCGGAGTCGTCAAGGCATCCGGAGTCGGGTACTCCAGTCCTCGAGAGGGCAGAAACCGAAGTGCCCCCGCCACCCCCGCCCGCCGCGGAGCGGGCGTCGACTGGGTGGCCGGATGAGATGGAGGATGCTCTAACCAACTCCTCTATTTCCGAAGAGCGCCATGCCCTTATGGGCGCTGTGTTGCAAAGTGTTCGGTCCGTGGATAGTGGACTGAAGGAGGCTTTCAATGGCCCTCTCACAGGCTTCGAGGTGAGCCAAGTAATGTTTTCCTTTAAAGAATATCTTTTGTACAAATGTATAGCATCATACACAGTAGCCCCCGAGTCTCTGACTGGCTTGAACAAAGCCGGTCAGAGGATCAAAAAGCAATATCTCGGATACTAATGGGCATGGAGTGATGCGCAGGCGTCGTCTTCGGCAGCAACCGTCAACACCAAGGAGTTGGCCGAGCTAAATCGGAAGCTCAAAAGCTCAGAGGATGACCTCGGCCTGGTGAACAAGAGGTTCGACGAGGCGCAAGGTAAGTCTGAATTGCAGGATTTACTACATCCGTTGCATTTTTGTTAAGTAAGGTTTAAAGAAGCCTAAACGGAATCAGTGGATATGACTACAGCTACCGCCGCAGAGGTCGAGAACCTCAAGGCCGCGCTAAGGACGGCGCAGCTAGAAGCGGCGGAGCAGAGGTCGGCAGCCGAACTGACAACGGTGAAAACCGCTAGTCAGAAGCACGAAGCCAGAGTGGCGGAAGTGCAACAAGAGCTCGCGGATGCCGTCACAAAGTGTGAGGCTCTCGAGCAGAAGAATAAAGAGCAGGCCGCCGGGCTAACCTCACTGGGGTTGGTGGTCAAGGAAGCACGGACAGAGGCGCGCGGCTACCAGGAGGAACTCCGCCAAGTGAAGCTTATTGCGGATGGTAAGCCATATTTGCTGCAAAGTGTCTTTGGAGGTAACAGGTTCGCTTTGCTCACGCGGGTGTGGCGTTTAGTAGGCGCCATTGCGGACCTCCCGAGGAGTGCGGCTGATGCGGCGAGGTTCTTCGCCGCCCAGGAGGGTCAGGCCGAACAAAGGCTGTTTTGGGCGCAATTTTAAGCACCCGAACACCCTCCCCTCCTTAACAACTAGATGAAGCAGCTGATGGAGCTGCATCGAATGGCGGAGCCCGTGATGAATGACCTCTGCGTCAAGCTGTGGCCTTCAGAGCCACTACCGAGCAGCTATTTTGGGCTGGTGCAGAAGCTGTACGATGCCTTGCCCCGAATTGATGCTTGGAAGCGCTCCGCGTGCATTGAAGGAGCTCGGATGTCCTTCGGCAAGACCATGTTGCACTAGCCGAAGATCAAGCCAGCCAAGATGGCCACCGGACCTCCACCCCCTGGGAAGGAGCATAGGTGCCCTGAGCAATATTTTCCCATCGCAATGGATGGTGCTCGGGCAATAGAGGCCCAGTGCTCGAAAGATGTAATCTATGAGTAGATTTAGTTTCCTTGTAGCCAAGGAGTTGAAACTTTTGTGTCATTTTGATGCAAGTTGTTGGCTGTGAATATAGTGCCTGCTTATGTTAATTTTGACTTCTGTACGGTCGCTTGTAAACTGAAAGTTACCAGTCGTCAGCTTCAGCCCCCTTGCAGATACTGCATGGGGTGTTTTCTCGTAATACTTGAACCCTTTGCCATCAGCTCAGTGCCCGGAGGCGGTCGTATGTACGGAAAACCAGGCAATCAGACTATGCGGTTTTAGTGCATTCACTTAGCCAGAGGAGCTTGACTGCGGGGGCTGGTGACTAGCCCCCAGTGTTTGTGATATTCGGACGAGCCGCAGTTGATACCATCATCACATGGTTTCTGTAACAGAGAACCCTTCGTTTAACATGGACTAACCTCCAATGATTTTTGGTTTGACACGAGTCATCGGATCGCCGACCAGTTCTCGCTTTATTGTGACAGTCAGTTTTCCGCTTTCTCCACTGAGGTACTTAACCAGGCTAGCTAGAAGTACAATCGCAGTGGTTCTCCCTTTACCCTCTTAGCCGAACAGTGCGGAACGTAAGAGGGTAAACACAGGAGCCGGGCAACCCAACTATGGACCAAAGACGCAATTCGGAACTAATTCATATAGTGCAATATCCATGACGCCGAGCGCATGAAATAAAAGTAGGTGCCGGGGTAAAGTTTGAGGCAAGATTTATGTTCGAGGCCCCGGTCTATTAGCCGGTTACTAAAAAAGGGACGTATCGTGATAGTTTGCTTCGGCCTAAAAAAGCGGAAAGGAAATATGCAACGCGAAGGACTGCACAATTACCAGAGAAAAATTGGTCTTTATTTCCTTTGAATATGTGACGTGCAACCGTACAATCTGGATTGCCGAAGTAACTTTGATAGATACTTTTGAAGAAATAAAGACGTTAGAGGAAAGGTTTACATAGGGCCTTCATGAGTGGTTTGACATCCCTACTACGCCCTGCTGCACATCTGCGCCTTTGCTCCTTAAGAAGCTTCCGTGTGAGCGAAGCTGTCGACTATATGTTCGGCGGAAGTAGTAATGTTCGGCAGACGAGCCCTTGGGGAAGGGTTTTAAGAAGTCGTCGTGGTATATCAGTTTGACGCTGATCAGGCCCAAGATGGTGCCCGTTGTCGATGTTAATTCAAAGACATCTGTTGGCCATCACTCGGTCGAACCGAGCTCTCGGCCTTTGATTCATGTGTCCCCACAACAGCGCATGGAATTTTGAGCGCGAAATTGTGCACTCGAGGTACGTATTTCGCGACTAGGTGGGCTGTGCTGTGGGGCGCGTACCCCTATTTGGGGTGAGCATGGGAGTGCTCCGGGGCCGAGGCTCCAGCTCGGGAGCGCTTGCATACGTCCAGTGTCTTGGCAGTAGACTGGGCTTGCGACGCCTCTTCGGCGGCTTGGACTTTGGCGGCTAGAGCCGCCGTGTGATCCTCTGTTCGGAGCAAGCGTTCGGTATTACCGTTGATGGTAATAACACCCTTTGGTCCTGGCATCTTGAGCTTCAGGTATGCATAGTGCGGGACGGCGTTGAAGCGGGCGAACGCAGTCCGGCCGAGGAGTGCGTGGTAACCGCTGCAGAAGGGGACAATATCGGAGATCAAGTCCTCGCTGCGGAAGTTATCGGGCGAGCCGAAGACAACTTCCAATGTCATGGATCCCGAGCAGCGTGCCTTGACACCTGGGATTACACCTTTAAAGGTGGTGTTGCTGGGTTTGATCCTTGACAGGTCGATCCCCAATTTCCTCACTGTGTCTGAGTAAATCAGGTTGAGGCTGCTACCTCTGTCCATAAGGACTCTGGTGAGGTGAAATCCGTCCACGATGGGGTCGAGCACCAGAGCCGCCATTCCTCCATGGCGTATACTGGTCGGATAGTCTCGACGGTCGAAAGTGATCGGGCAAGCCGACCACAGGTTGAATTTCGGGGCTACCGGCTCTAAGGCTTAGACATCCCGAAGAGCGCGTTTCCGCTCCTTCTTCGGTATATGCATGGCGTAGATCATGTTCACGGTTTTGACCTCTGAAGGGAACTGCTTTGGGCCTTCGCTATTCGGTCCGCGAGGTTCGTCATCATCCTCGCTTGGGGGCCCTTGCCCTGTTCTTCGGCTGTGACCTTGCCGGCCTGTTTGATTACCCAACAGTTACGGTTGGTATGGTTGGCAGGCTTATCCGGGGTGCCGTGAATCTGACAGGGCCTATCTAATATTCTATCCAGTGCAGACGGGCCGTCCCGGTTCCCTTTAGAGGGTTTTTTCCGCGGTCCTGATTTCGAGCCGCTGAATCCGGCGTTTACTGCTGCGTCATCGGCTTCGCCGCCGTTGTTTGAGTGCCGGCGCTTATTGTTCTTATTGCGCCGGGGTTTCCCGTTTCCGTCCCGGGCCTCTGAAGTGCCGCGGCGTTCGGGGTGGTTGCTTCGACGAGCTAACCAGCTATCCTCACCCGCGCAAAAGCGGGTCATTAAGGAGGTAAGGGCAGACATTGTTCTCGGCTTGTCCTGGCCGAGCTGGCGGGTGAGCCACTCGTCCCGGATACTGTGTTTGAATGCCGCAATCACTTCAGCATCCGTACAGTCGATGATCTGGTTCTTGGTCAAGAACCGGTTCCAGAATTGCCGGGCTGACTCCTCGGGCTGCTGAATGACATGGCTTAGGTCATCGGCGTCCGGTCGCCGAACATAGGTGCCTTGGAAGTTAGCTCAGAATGCATCCTCGAGCTCCTCCCAGCTCCCGATGGAGTTTTCGGGTAGGCTGTTCAGCAAATGCCTTGCTGGTCACTTGAGTTTCAATGGTAAGTACTTAATGGCGTGGAGATCATCTCCTCGGGCCATAAGAATGTGGAGAAGGAAATCTTCAATCCACACGGCTGGGTCAGTTTTCCCATCGGATTTTATATTGACGGGTTTGAACCCCTCCGGGAACTGGTGCTGCATCACCTCATCGGTGAAACACATTGGGTGTGCGGCGCCCCTGGCCCGGGCCACATCGCGCTAAAGATCGGTTGTCATTCGGTCACGGTGCTGCTCCCGAGCTCTGTCTATCCTACCGCGCCAGGCTTGGTATCCGTCCCGTCCAGCGGGCGCATATCCTGTGGATCCATAGATGGATCTGGACTGGATCCCTCGGGCGTTCAGGTCGCGGCGCAGATCGTATCGGTCGTTTGGTTGAGCCGGGTCTTTGCCTGCTAGGCGATGAGGCGCGGGTGGGTGTTCGGCTTCCTGGCTGCCCTATCCCGTCGTCGAGGGGGGACGGGTGGGAGTTCGGTTTCCACAGCCGGCCTATCCCGTCCTCGAGGGGGGCGGTCGGGCTAGCTTGCGTAAGTTCGTCTGGGAGGCATGGGCTCAAGGGCCTCATCCTCAAATTCTGGGAGTAGGCGCCGCCGTGGGTTACTCTTGTATTGACCCTGACATTGATCATCAAGGCCCTCTTCAGCAGCTAAGACCATCGTCCATCTGTCTTTGAGCGTGTTCTGTTCCGCTTGTAACTGTTGTTGCTTCCTCTTTAAGCTTCGGGCGGTGGCGATGAGTTGCCGTTTGAATTTTTCTTGCTCCAGGGGGTCCTCTGGGACGATGAAGTCTTCGGATCCGAGGCTATCCTCCTCTTCGGACAGAGGGAGGTAATTGCTGTCCTCGGAATCCTCGAGGTCCTCGGGGTCGCCCTGGTCTGCATGCCCTTCAGAGGCGTCGTGGTGCTGTTCGGGGGTGTTGTCGCCGAGCTCGCCCATGTTATCCGGAGTGTCGTTCTCTTCGGTGCCATTTGTGTCTGTGTTGTTTTCCTTGCCCTTTCCTTGCCCTCTGGCTCGCCGTCGCCGGCGTTTGGGCGGTTCCTCGGCGGGGCCGTCGCCGTCCTTCATAGTCGTGTCGCTGTCCTTCTTGGGAGTATCGACCATGTAAACGTTGTAGGTGGAGGTGGCGGTCCAATTTCCGGTGTTGGAAGTGGCAAGGGAAGGAGCCGTATAGGGCGGGACGTCAATATCTTCGTCCATGTCATCAGCCTCCTCGGAGGCGTAGTCCAGCATGTCGGTTAAGTCTTCGACAGTGGCTACCAAGTGGGTGGTGGGTGGGACGCAAAATTCCCCGGGGCTGGCCTCCTGTCCGACCTGCTCCTGGTCCGAGGACGAGCCATCCACGATATTCATCCTCTGGATCCGATCTAACATCTCGCGTAAAAGCGATAGATCAACCGGATTTCCATTCAGGCATCCATCGGAGTTGAGCTCCGGCGCGCCAATACTGTGAATATGTTCGGTCAAGGGAGACCCTTCGTTATCTGGCGATGGGATTATCTGAACTCAAGGCCAGATCCAAACTAAGGCCCGGCCCAGAAACAGGGACGGGGAGGGAATCCGAGGTCAAGGCCTTGGGATTGGTAGACTCCTCGGGTAAAGCCGAGAACCCAGTAAAGACCAGATCGCCTCGAGCATCGGCGACGTACTCAAGGCTGCCGAACCTGATTTCCTGCTCAGGGGCGAAGCTGCCGACCCGGTTAAGGTGACCGGTCGGATTGACATGCAACACAATGCTGCCGAACGTGAAGAGTTGTCCGGGGACGAAGATGTCCCCGCTGCGGATTCCATCGCTGATGAGAAGGCGAGCCATTGATCCTTGGTGACCCACGGCGGAACTCTCAATGAAAGCACCAATGTCGGTACCAAAACCGGCAGATCTCGGGTAGGGGATCCGAACTGTGGGTCTAGGAATCGATGGGTAACAGAGAATGTAGAGACAGCGATTTACCCAGGTTCGGGCCCTCTCCAAGAGGTAATACCCTACGTCCTGCTAGATTGTATTGATGTGATTGTATGAAGGTTACAGAGTTGATCTACCTCGAGATCGGATGGGCTAAACCCTAGGCAATGAATATGATGATCCTCTACGGACTAAACCTTCTGGTTTATATAGACACCAGAAGGTCCTAGGGTTACATATGGTCGGTTACCATCAGGGGATAAACATGCCGGTCACGCCAATTATTCCTTGGAGGAGACGCCAAGTCTTCGGAGGTTTCCTTCTGATACACGGGGTCGCCCACAATCCGGCCTTCCATCGACGAGTAGAGAGCGGCCCACCAGCCCGGCCTACGAGAGATGGGCCGGCAGCCCGAGTACCCCCTAGTCTGGGACACCCTCAATAGGTGACATAAGTTTTTTATCTCAACTACCCATGCCAAAAGAAGTACCTTAAGGGTTGGGATGTCGTGTACGATGTGCCGCCAAATGGTAAACATCCTTCCCCCAATGAAGAGGATTATCAACCTCACATCGACCCAGACACATATGATGGAGAATTCTTCCAAGAAGAACATCGGCCTAGAGGCCGTATCAACATCCATCCACCCATGGAAGTAGACATTGACAATGGCGAAGAAGAAGAAGGAGAGGAAGAAGAAGAGGTTATGAATGTGGAAAACCTATCAATGCTTGAACGGTTACATCTAGGCATTGCCGATGATGGTGACGATGACGATCAACACAAGGAAGACATCCTTGACGACACACGTGATACTAATGATGAGGCTCGAACTGACCCCGAAGAAGAGACGGATTGTGATCTGGATGGTCCCGACTATTTTTAGTTGTAATGTTGAACTGTAATGTTGATTTTGTACTAGTTGCTTTACCATGACCCGGATGATCCCGAACATGCTGTAATGTTTAATATGTAATATTTTTTGAACTTATTCTTATTTATGTGAACTATAATGTTGTATTTGTACTATAATTTCCTTAGTAATTCTCGCTGCATATATTTTTTGAACTTATGTTTATTTATTTGAAATATAATGTTGTATTTGTACTATAATTGCCTTAGTAATTCTCATTGCTTATATTTTTTGAACTTATTCTTATTTATTTGAACTAATTGCTTTACTATTTGTCAAAGCAGGTGAGTGAAGCATGGTGGGCCCGCATCAAAAAAGGAGTGACCCGGCAGATAAGGCCCCAATCCCAATAGCGAGAAATCTGCTTGACAGTTTCCTCACCGATCCTCCTCTGGCTTCCTCTCATCCTCCGGCTCATCGAGGATGAGGCCGGGGAAGAGGTGTAGGTCGAGGAAAGGCTAAGAGAAACCCGGTTCGGCATCCCTCGCCACCACCTGCCATGAACCTAAGGAGGAGAGGGTGGAGGAGCCGGTGTCTCACTCCCCCGTGTCTGAGGATGAGAGGGTGGAGGAGTGGATGTCGTCGGAGGAGGACGAGGATCGGTCGAGGGCACCGACCGCTGATGAGGAAGATGATGGTTTCATCCGTGTTGACGATGATCAGTCGGTGTACCTGCGTGGTTCGTCAAGGCTGCCAAAACGAGGGCTTCCTGTCGAGCAGAGGCCGTGTATTGCTCCATATGGAGAAAGGAAACTAACTTTGGCTTCCCATTTTCTACCTTCAATGTTTGCAACAATTGATTTCACATTTCTACCTTCAATGTTTGCAACAATTGCTAATAACTTTGGCTTCTCATTTTGTAGCGGTAGGACGCAAGTTGGAGTTGAGGGTAAGGTCCGGCACGTGAGCGGCATCCTTGGGATCCTCAATAAGGAGCATTTCCCTGGCATGGTTACTTTGCCTAGGGACGGCAAAGTTCCAAAACCAGCATGGACTTGGGCCCACTACAAAGCCTGTGAGGATGATGGTATAATCAACAACATCGAGGTTCAGAACAAAGCCGAGCGGGTCTTTGCTAAACTTTGGGTAATCATTAAGTTTTCTTCACACACTGCATATATATAATCCATAGCTAGTTAATTGCCTAATTTTGATTGATCTCGCGTGTATTTGCAGGATTTCTATAGATGCGAGGAGGGAAATATGGAGGAGGCACAAGTGAACGTCGACGAACATTGCAAGAAGCTTGTGCGCGATTTGGTCTACGAGGCACGCCTTACAGCCGTCCGCACATATAAGGCAACTCAGGGCTATAAGCTAAAGAATAAGAAACCCGCTAGGGAACTCCATCTTCAGAAGGAGGAGTACATGCAGGTAAAGCATGTTCATGCTTGTTATTTCCTCAACTGGCTAGCACTCAATTTCTTTTTGACGTATATGAGATGCAATTGATCAATTAGGTTACTCCAAGATGGTGCGTCGATAAGGGGGAGTGCTGGGAGCGGATGGTGGACTACTGGCGTTCCCCGGAGTATATGGAGAAACAGCTAGATTATAAAAAATGGCGAGCCACAATGGTGGATCCACCACACCATCAAGGCAACTTGAACCTTAAGGGGTACGCGCAACATTGGGTATGTCTTTCTTACCATCGATTTGTTCTTCATAAGCTTTTTCTTGTCATACATGTTGCCAATCCTTGTGATGAAATCTTAATTATGTTGCTTTGGTTGCAGGCGGCTCACCATAGTGCTTCGGAGCCCAACCTTTTCTTGTCATACGCTTTGGCCCATAAGGGACCATTCAGATCTACCCAGCCTTATGATGAGAATGACACATCGTCTGCGTACACCAGGAAGACCGCCAACAATCGGATCAGCAAGTTTAGATCGACGACAACAAACCTGAAAGGGCCCGAGTATGATGTGACATCGAAGCCCCTTGACCATGAGTTGGTTATGATCTCTGGTGATGGCAGGAAACATGGCAAGGAAGCGATTAGAGGAGGCATGTTTCCTAGGTACTCCAGTCGCACTCTCCCTAAGTACAAGGCTCGGTCAAGTAGCTCAAAATCTTCTATATGTCAACGCTCGATTCCAGCAATGGTTGAGATCGAGGTATTCTATACAAGTCCTTCTATATAAGCTTTTTTTAATTCTTACTTAGTGTTGGATTTGAAGATGAGATTGCAATGCCGTATTCTATAGGCCCTACTAGCGGAGGAGAGGTGACTGGCGGATGAGAGGTTGGAGGCGAGGTTGGCAGAGGAGAGGCGACTGGCGAAGGAGGAGGGGGTAGAGGAGAGGGCGGAGGAGAGGCGACAGGCTGATGCGAGGTTACAGCAGGCGTTGTCGACACAAACTAGTCAATGCTTTGACATGTTTGCGGTTAGTTCCTTAATAGCCAAGCAAATGTAATCTTTGACATGTTTGCTTTGATGCTTGGTGTACCCAGAATGGTATGCCCGCTATGCAGATGCCAGCCTTTACTCCGCACCCTACGGTCAGTTAACTTCAAAACTTGCAAGCACCATTATTGCATTTCTTAGTCCGAAGGTCGTGCTAACCATGTGATACTTCATGCAGCATCAATCAGGCCATGGATCGAATAATGATGTATCTTCACATGCACTAGGGCCAAGCGGCGATAAGCTTGGTGGTTCTCCGGTTCTTTGAGATCGACTACGGTTAGTGCCCCCGTATCTCATTTACATAGGTCTCAAATTTGTCCAAAGTAGAGACAAGTAGCTATATGGATTCTTGAAGATCAAATTTATAAGTAGAGACAAGTAGAGACCATTTGAACCATTTGAACTATTTGAAACCATGATCCATTTGAAGCTATTTGTTTTCATGATTTAGAGACCAGTTGAAGATCTTCATGATTTAGAGTGTTAAATTTGAATCAACTTATAAGTAGAGACAAGTAGCTATTTATTTTCATGATTTAGAGACCATTTGAACCATGATCCATTTGAACCATTTCAACCATGATCTTAGCTATATGCATTCTTGAAGATCAAACTTATTACTACAGACCATTTCAAACCATGATCCATTTGAAGCTATTTATTTTCATGATTTAGAGACCATTTGAAGATCTTCATGAATTAGAGTGTTAAATTTGAATCAAACTTATAAGTAGAGACAAGTAGCTATTTATTTTCATGATTTAGAGACCATTTGAACCATGATCCATTTGAACCATTTGAACCATGATCTTAGCTATATGCATTCTTAAAGATCAAACTTATTACTAGAGACCATCTGAAGCTATTTATTTTCATGATTTAGAGACCATTTGAAGATCTTCATTATTTAGAGTGTTAAATTTGAATCAAACTTATAAGTAGAGACAAGTAGCTATTTATTTTTATGATTTAGAGACCATTTGAAGATCTTCATGATTTAGAAACTTATAAGTAGAGACCATTTGAACCATTCGAAGATCAACCTTACAAGTAGAGACCATTCATGAAGATCTTCATGATTTAGAGTGTTAAATTTGACATCTTCAAAATTTGACAAGTGTTATAGAAACTCCATATGGGGTAGAAGCTATTTATTTGGGAAACTCATAATGGAATATGGATATGGTGTGATATGGATCACTATTTATTTTGTTGTGTCTGCAAGTACTTTCTTTTGTCTATTTGACATCTTGATGATTTGAAGCACTTTATTTTGTTGTTGTGGATATGAAGCCCTTAATTTTGTTGTTGTGCCAAAATTTGACATGTTCACGATTTCGTCTTGTAGGTTGGGCCACACGGATGCCCTTTGGACTACGATATGGACATGAATACATTTATTGTAGTGCCAAATATCTTGTAGTGATCCCCGCTATGTTCATTTGCTATGGAACATTTTGTACTCTATTATATTTGCTATGGACTAGCTATGGAACATTTGGTACTCTATATATGTGTGATATTTGCTATGGACTAGCTATGGAACATTTGTACTCTATATATATGTGTGATATTTGCTATGGACTAGCTACCTATATGGAACATTTGCTATGTGTTGTAGTGCCAAATTCTATTGCTATGGATCATTTTGATCATTAGTGTATATTTGTGATATATATTGAGTATTAAACTGCTGAATTTCAGGTTTTAAAACAAACAAAAAATAGTGTAGAATTTTACCGTCAGTGGGCTGATGGCAAAGAGTATTTCGGGACCTTTGCCGTCAGCCTGATGACGGAAAAGGGGACACGTGGCGGCAGCCTGTAGACGCGGGCGTCGGGGCACACGCTTTGCCCTCTGTATACGCGCGGCTGATGGCAAAGTGGGCCGGCCTTTGCCGTTTGTTGGGCCGTGGCTGACGGCAAAATAGGAGGTTTTTTGCCGTCTGGTGCCTCGCGGCTGACGGCAAAGTAGGCTGGTTTTTTTGCCGTCTGGTGACTCGCGGCTGACGGCAAAGTAGGCGGGTTTTTTGCCGTCTGTTCACTGGCGGCTGACGGCAAAATCATAGAGCCTTTGCCGTCTGCAGATGAATGGCCGACGGCAAATAGTTTGACGCCGTTATTTTGGAACCGGAGCCGTCAACTGCTTTTCTTTGCCGTCTGCTGGGCTACGGCTGACGGCAAAGCGCATCCACTGATGGCAAAGACTTTGCTGACCACCCGATAGAAAGCTGACGGCAAAGTATGCCTTTGCCGATTTACCTTTCGCCGACACACATTGCCGTCAACTGGCTGACAACAAATTCTTTGCCGTCATTTTTTCTGTCTTTGCCGTCTGTAATCCACTGATGGCAAATTACCTGATTCCTGTCGTGTTTGTACCACACATGCCACTACCATAGTTTCCTCACTCCGGTTCACACTACGGTAATTAAGGGTTTCCCCGTGGATGCGGCCTCAATAAGGGTTCTCCAGTATTCGCCTATCAATTGCAAAGGCGAGGAATTGAGGCTTTTACTGTCACCTCGAATTACCTCGACATCCGAACCTTTACAACGACAGTAATAGGCTTCGTGGCCTTGCGGCGGAAATGCTGAGTGGGGCCCCTTCACAACATTCAGGAAGGCTATAAAATCAAACATTCAATAGACAATCTCATTTCCTCATTAACATTTCAGTTCCTATACATACCAAGGTTCATCCATATCCCCGAGAACTATGGGGTCTACTCGCACATGGAGACAACAAACATCATATGAATAGCGGTGGTAAACATGAACGGCTTAATGAGGGTAATACACATATTGATCCATGAGGGGTTCATTATTACAACGAGATGGAGATGGATGTTGGTGAAAATGATAGATGCCGACGTCCCCTTGCACAAGCTGGTGGTGATGGCGATCTCCTCGTTGCAAATTCCTCCTTCGGATGCCTTCTGGAGGCTAGGGTTCTATGTTCTGGATGAATTTTTGGAGTCAATGTGCGTCTAATCTCAGATCCGATTGCACGGGGGTGAAGTAGTCAACTAGGATGTGGCGGTGGCACCTGGTACGATCAGTGGTATGAGCGCTTGCGCTCGTACCAAAAGCCGTCAAGCGCTCTGGTGGCTCTGCGCAGCTCCCAACTTCTCCAAAATACTTTTATTCTTTAAGGTATTTATTTATCACATTGATTTGACGTGATTTTATCACCCTTTCTTGGCATTCTTCCCATAAAACTCCAAACATGTCAGAAAACAACATCCTGCAGAAAACAGACAAAAAGAAGTGCGCAAACGCGATAAAACCCAACAAAGCCTACCATGTAGGCACAAAAAAATGGCAAAAATAGCACATAATTTGACCTCATCAACTCCCCCAAGCATAAATCTTGCTCGTCCCCGAGCAAGTACCTCAGCTTGTAAGAACAAGGTCATCCAGTTTTATGAGGTGCGGATACACATAGAAGCATGAGTCCACAGCAAATCGGAACACACATAAGATAAACGACCACGATGAGTATTAGCACATTTTCACCGTTAGGATGATCATGAAGGCTTCCACACCTTGCTAATTAATTCATTAGTGAATGTATCATAACTCCATGCATTAAGCCGTTCATTATTTCAACTGATCAAATAGCAAGGGGTCCTCAAGTTTTTATTAAAAATACTTATCGTTACTTTTCTGCTCTTCACTTATAAACATGTTTATTTACCCATCTCATACTTATTCTTTTACATGTGATATGTAGGCTAAACATATTTCTCATTCGAGACTTTCTCTTTCAAAAACATTCATCAAATTTTTCGGAGGATTGTTTCCTCTTGCCACTTGCTCATATATATCTTCTTGATCGGACTTTTATGTCTCAATCTTTTTATTGAAGCACTTTATTTTAACAATTGATATTTGAATGCACTAACATATGTAGTAATTTTTCCTTCTCTAATCAATTAATAACAAGGGTGTGGAGGTCTTATAATCATCGCATAGGTGACTATGTCCTAGCACTCAAATTCTATCATCATCTCATATGTTTTCCAACTCAAGCAATGATACTAAATGTCACAATATCCATAACTCATCGGAAGAGAATCTTCCCTTGTTCAAAAAGGACTTAGAGAGTTCAAATTTATTTGAACAGACACGGGCGAGCTACTCTCGACTTGCAGAAAATAAAGACATAAAAATAAAGATACAAGGCACTCTAGGATCTCCCACAAGCTTACAATCAAGCCAGCGGGATCCCTGTGCCTAGTTTTGCGCTTCCTCGTTGGCATCCTTCTTGTTTTCGTTGTCCTCTCCCCAATCGCATGCGGTGGAGATGCACTTGAAGTGTGCTCCTATCCCCACAAGCATATTTTGCTGCTCATTGATCACCATCGTGAGGAACTCGATCTGCGCAGAGTGCTCGGAGATAGTGTCAAGCATAAGGGCTATCTTATGGAAGAGACCATTGACCCTAGCTTCAAGGTCTTTGCTCATCATCCAATAAGAATCAATCCCATCACCAATAGTGCTAACACATGCCTTAGAGACTTTCTCGAGCTCCTTGATCTTTTCCTATATCTCCTCAGGGGTCGGTGGTTCCTTTCCCCACTCACGCGGTTATGGTCCGAGAGGAAATAGAGGAATAGATCCCTAGATATTTAACTGGTAGGGATTTGGAGGATACTCATCTGACGTGACCACTTCTTCTTCTTCCTTCATTTCCTTTTTCTTTTCTTCCTTCTCTTCCTCGGTGATCTTCTCCATGTTGACCTTCACCTCGGGCGGCGTCTGCTCCTTGAGGCTCATCTTCCTAAGATCTTCCCAGCCGGTCGGCACTATCTCCTCCAAGTGTGGGAAGGGGATGATCTAGACGGAGGTTGTGGAAGGTGTTGAGGTGGATCCATTGCTCATGGCGGTGGCCGGCTTCTTTATCCTGTAGAACGAAGTTTTGGGAGGAGGTAATATGCAACAAAAGGCTTGATATTAGATTAATATTGAGCCAAGGGACGTGACCCTTAGCCTTATATAATGGTTAGAAACCCTGATATTCTTGAGATCAATCATAGAGAGGAAGTTAGAAGAAAATCAAAATGAAATCGGGAAAGAATCAGCTAAACAGATTGCTTGATAGCCTTCGGTATGAGCATGTGTGGTTGTACCGTCACTCGTACCGATGGCTGCCGTGATTTTTACTTTTTTTCCTAGCTGTCGATGAAGTCAAGGATCGGTACGACCATTGGTATGAGCGTGGATGCTCGTACTAAGTGTCGTTGATCACTCCGGATCCTTTGGCACTTCCTCGCTCGCCCGATATGAGCAACGGTACAAGCACACCTACTCATACCAAGCCCCGTCCTTTGTGCTGAATTGCCTTCGTGATGGCTCCATATTCTACGCATTTTTAGAGCTCATTTGTTGCATAATATCTCTATATTCGTGTCCCATTGAGCCAATAACATGTCCCTATGCACGATTTCCAGTATTTACTCTTTTCACCGTGAGCATTGCATAATCTTTATTCTTAGTTGGTTTTTATTAGTTTTCTTTGTGTTTGTGTGTTTTGTAGTTGATGTGGACATCCCGTGCACTTAACACGATGAAAGGAACTCAAACGGAAGACAACCAGGCTCCAAACTTAGGCATTTCAGAGAGTGAAATAATTCAATTTTTCAAATTGATCCAAATCAAGATCTAAAACCACAGGTGCATCAGCGTCGTTCATATGAATCCAATGAGCCCAAGAACGTCAAATTCTGAGTTCGTATGAAGAAATGGTGGCCATTTTAATAAAGGAATCCAGAACGCAAGTTGCCCTTCCAGACGGGATTCTTCGCGTATTTCATCCTTGTTTGTTCCTATGACTTCCTTGGCCTTCAAGGGATGTTTTGGGAGAGGACTGGGCACACCTAGAGCCCTTGGATCAAAGGAGAGATGATACATCAATGGAGGAGGCTACGGGAGAGCTCTTATATAAACACCATCAACCCTAGCCGCTGCAAGGATCCTCAACCACCAATACATCTCCATGTCCAGCTACCATTCACATCAAGAGCACTTGGGGGCTGTGTCAAGCCTCCATCACCATCGTTGCAACCTTGGAGGAAGGTCGGAATGGATCCGCCGCCGGTGGGCGCGGCCATGGGCCGTCGCCGCCGCACCACCATCATCCACCACGCCGCCTCCATCACCACCATCAACACCCCTTCTCCTTCCCCTATCACGGTTTCCGTGATGGGTTGCAACAACTCTTGAACCCCCTTTATGTGATGTTATTTGAGTAAATGTTGGTTATGGGTCGGTCGGCAAGTAAGCTGTTATTTCATATGCGTCGTCTATTTATGTGTGTCTCTACCTGTTGATTATTTACGCTTGTGGTAATTTAGTGAATGGAGACATCTGATCCATTGGTGTAGTTGGAGACGTTCAACTCCCTAGGCCACACATGAAGTTGATAGATACTTGTGCAAACCAATAGACCTTCTGAGTGATAGTCGTTGATATCTTGAGGTGAATACAATTATTCTAGGAGTCACGGTTGTCCATAGAACTTACTGCCTTTGGTCTGGTCTTCGTGACCTTAATGTCTTTCCGTTAGCCACCTCAGGTATGGGATGGGAAGTAGGACGATTGAGTTGTCTGAACATGGTGCGTCTTGAGAGGCAACATTACATGAGGGACCGCCCACCATCTGTAGATTGCCATATCCTATAATGCAAGTATTGACTTAGCCATAACATGGTATAGTTAAAAAGCTTAACTCCATCCCACGCCGGGGCCGAACGGGACCGTACCTAGACGCCAGCGATCTCCTCTAAAACATCACATGTTTCTCCATAGTTTATTTCCATCATTTAGTTTAGTATTTATTTTCCGTTCGTTCAAGTACCTTAGTTTAATTCTCTCATTTGCCGTTTCCCCTAGCAACCGACTTTAGTGAACTATTCCAAAACTCTGGTTTGGTTGTGAGCGTAGCTGCGTAAGTGACAACATAGTTGTGGGCATTGTAGTGTCTTCCTTTTTGCTCCCTGTGGGATCGATAAAACCTTACTTACTGCAAAATTGCTACATCGCCCTGCGCACTTGAAGGCCATCAAGCTTTTTCGGGCGCCGTTTATCTGCTCATGGTGTCTTCAGAGATGTCTACTCAGGTGTCATTATAGGATTTATCTTACCATTTTTTCTTTAACCAAAAAAAAGAAAAAAATATCTGCTCATGGTGTCTTCAGAGATGTCTACTCAGGAACATATTGAATCAGCAATGGAGGAGAGCAGCTACGAAAATAAGCCATTTTCGGCTACCGATGAAGCGACATTAAATGAATGGTTACAATTGGTAGACAAAAGTGCATCCCTTATATGTGCTTCATATCCAGTATCATGCATAGACTGTGGATCCGAAGAGCACCTGAGATATCAATGTAAGTGCAATATCGACCCCATACTAGCAGGTTAGAATTCTAGTGATAAATTGAATGCTAGATAGGTGGTCTTAATATTTGTACTACTTGTGGATATTGATGAGGTCCTATGTCACATCATAGATATGAAGATTCAGGATGATCCATTCGCTATTATTTACATGAATTTGCAACCTATTCATACTTTCTGCTTAAATGTTTTCTACGATAACCCATTAGCTATCGATGAACAAGATCGAATCACATCTGGCTTGGGAGAACTGAAATTTTTGCAGGATCCGCAGAAGGATGAAGAAAAGGATGCACCAGTAGAGCAAATAGCACACATTGATGTATGGCTGCAAGAATTGGTAAAAGATTATGAATTCAATATTTGTGAAACTAACTTACAGCATTATAATAGGGATCACAAAGAACAATTTATCATGGATGAACAAGTGTGCCTAGAAGAAGAAAGCCTCAAGGAAGAAGAAGTGGAGGAATGCCCGCCCCCTACTCCTAAGAGTAATCTTTTGCACACAATCAGTAAGTTCTTTGATGATGCAACTCTCAAGAAGAGCATAAATTCTATGGATACAATAGAACTGCTAGAGATGTTATACACATGCGCATATATGTTGTGTTCTTTGTATCAAGTTTCTTGTAGATGTTGCTGGTCTCCGAAACATCTTGACTTCCAATGCACAAAAACCTATGATGAGGTGGTAGCACACTACAACAGTAGTAATACGATTGCCATTGAGGAAATCATCACTACTGCAGGAATGCATACCAGTGGCGGGCGCCAAAAGCCCAGCAGTGGCGGGCGAGGCTGTAACAACCCAGATGTAATGCATGACAATTATCAACCTTATTTATAAAACTATGTTGGATGCCATGATCATTTTATTATGCCATTGCCATATTCATGCTTCATGCATCATGATCATTTTGCTTGTGTTGCATTTCATTTCTTGTTGTCTTGCATATTGTTGTGTTGTCATCTTGTGTGACCTCCTTCCCTTCATCTCCATTGCTTTCCATCCTACTCATCCCATCTTAATCCATCTCCAAGTGCAAAACCCCATCTCCATCTTCCTTCTTTCAATTTTGGCATTTATTGCAAGTGGCATTTTTCTTGTCTCAGAAAAATGTTCACTAAATTCCTAAATTCTCTAAACCATGCCAAATGTCACTCCTCCAAATTTCAGCAATTTTTAAAATGTTCTGGATAGATTAAAAAATGGCTCAAGTTTGAATTAAATTCAAACTTGATTTATTTTTCTATCTTTAAATAATGCCAGAGCATTTTATTAAAATTGAGCATAATTCCAAGGCTCCAAGGATATTCTTCTTACTGAGATATTCCACCTCTAGCCCCTCGTTCTTTTTCTCAACATTTTCTGCTTGAAGAAATGGAATAAGAGAAGAAAATCAGAGGGGGAGAGAGAGCAGCAGCAGCGGCCCAGCACAGCAGCCCACCAGCGCACAGCCCATTTTGTCGCGCCCGCGCACCCTTTCTCACCCGCGAGCCCTTCTACCCCCTCACCCGTACGCCCACATGGCCACGCCGGCCCCGCCTGTCGGTCTCTCTGAACAACACCCACGCACCATACCTTTTCGTCCACCTCTCGCCTCGCCATGGGGAGCCCGAGAGCTCCAGGAGCACGGCCATGGCGCCCGCGTAGTCCGAGTCCCTCTCCTTCGTCGTCTTCGTGTCTGGGAGATTCGCCAAGTTCGTCTACATCCCCGACGTCGGATACTTCGAGCCAAGAGCCCCTGTGCGCGTCGTCTCCTTCTTCTCCGTCCCCTTCGGCCAGCGTCACTCCTCCGGCGATTCCCGGCGACTACGTCCTCCTGCCGACCAGCCAAGCACACCGCCGTGCTTGTGGTACGTGCGCACACCTCCTGCACCCTTTCCCCCCGTCGAATTCATCCTCTGTCGCTATTTTGCCCATGAGCCCGAGAGCTCCTCCGCCCGACCACGTTGCCGACATCGCTCCGACGACCTCTGGATCATTTCGTTGGCACCGTTAGATGCGCGCTAGCTCATAGAGCATTCCTACACGGTTAGTTCTTCTTGTTCTGCACCATAGCCTCGTTAGCCTCCTCGCTCGAACCCGCCTCCACTCCGGCTCATCACCGGCCTCACCTCCATTGACGTTCGGTGACCTGCTAGGTATCCGTGGACGCGACTTCGTCCACTACTTCCATTCCGCACTCGCACACGTCTAGAGCACGTCGGACTGCTTCTCCGGCGATGGTTCCGCCGTTTGTTTGGTCGCCGCCGGTTCCCTGCTCTGCTTCCTTTGTTTTCCTTCTTGCGCTGTCTCAGTCGTTACATCTATCGTGGGTGCTCGGGATTAGATCAGGCGTACCCCTTCGCTCTGCCTCGCCGCGTCGTCGTTTGTCTCTCTGCCATGTGGGACCCGCGCATCGGTGCTGCCTTACCTCAAAAGGGCGTGCGCCCCCTCTCTGTCAGACGCACGCCCGTAGCCCGAGTGGTTTGCCCCTCGCCCTCTCTCAGCACAGACCCGGGTTTGAATCCCGTTGGGCGCGTGGATTAAATCGCCCCATTTTTTTCTTTGCACTTCGTGTCACTAACATGTCGGACCCCATGGGACCCACCTGTCATACACTCTCCCGCGTCCACGTGGCCCTGGGTCCATTCGTCAGTCTCAGAGTGTAGCTAAACTATGTGCATCTTACATTTCCCCCTCCTTTTCTGTTTTAAGCCATTTTTGGAATATTCCAAATCTGGCATATTGGCAATTTCCAATTTTGCCAGTAAACTTGTTAAATTAAATGTGGCATTTTTCTCAACAGAAACATATGTATATTTTATATTGTTTTGGGGTAGAAAAATCCAAAAAATCCATTCATGACATTAATTTGGTCATTCGAGCAAGTTTTGTTGCATGCCATCTTAACAGTAAGTGCCATTTTGTGAATTTTGTATAAAATCAACCAAGCACCATATGAACAAACTTTGAACATCATTTTGGAGCATTTTCATGTCTACTTGCTGCTAGAAATATTTTCTTCCCATGTTGAACCTGTTAAACTACTGTTTCAAGCTTGCAAACATGCCCTGTCAATGTTACTGTTTCAGCATCTATAAATTTTCACTAAGTCCTAGAATCTGTTAACAAAAAGTTGCATCTGGTGAGCTTCATATTAATTAATCCATGATTCTTTTGAATTTGTGCCAATGGATTAAAATGAACCTTGTCATGACTAGTTTCAGTACATATAAATTTCTCCCATAGTAAAACTTGTTTACTAGTTGTTCTTGTTCTGTAAATATGGCATAATGATCAAACTGGCAGTGAGCATCTCTGTTTTTTTCACTAAGTCATAATCTGGAACAGCAACATTGCATTTTGTAAATTCCATATCAATTTAGCCATGATGCCTATGAACTTGAACCTTATATATGAATTGTTTCATTTTCAACCTACTACAGCCGCATGACATGTTTGGGCATATTTGCAACGTGTAGCATGCTGTTTTGTTGCATGTAAGTTGGCATGTTGATATTAGTGGCAGATTGCATTGTGTTTTTGTTTTGCTCACCATTTGAGTTCTATATATCCAAATGCCATCATTTTTATATTTCATCTAAAATTTCCCATTCTTTCCAGTGGCATACTTCGGTTACCAAGATTTTGCCCATATCTATCTCTTCTTCCTGTTTACCACATATCCCTTTCCGAAACCGTTTCTTTCGCTCCGGTAGAATCGTAACTCCGATCATGACGTTATTTATATGTATTTGTGGTAGAATGGAGTGTAGAATATGATTATTGCCATGCCAGGCATCATATTTATCACCATGTTCATATTCTGTCCAGATTGCATTTTTCACCAAAATGAGCACGAAGTAATTGCTTGAACCACTCCTTGGTGGTTCAAGGCTTCATTTAATATTGCCATGAGTTGATGCCATGCTAACAACATTTAAAATGGCATGCATGCATCTTGCTTGTTACATAATTTCCATGCTTGTTTGTTCATTGGATCGTTTGTTCTTTTCCAGTTTATTTTATGGGTAGAATCGGGAGACGCTTCTAAGTTCGAGGAACCCGTTGAAGAGATTCCAGGAAAGATGATCATTACCTTGGATATCACTACTATCTTTGCTTGCCAGTTGTTCGTTGCTATTGTTCGGTCTCATATCCTACCACTTGTCTGTCAGCCTCCCAATTGCCATGATTAGCCTCTAACCTCCACTATCCTAGCAAACCATTGTTTGGCTATGTTACCGCTTTGCTCAGCCCTGCCAGTTGCAGGTGCAGTGCAGGTTGTTCCATGTTGGGACATGGATATCTTGGGATATCACACTATCTTGATTATTTAATTAATGCATCTATATACTTGGTTGTGTGTGGAAGGCTCGGCCTTTTGCCTGGTGTTTTATTCCACTCATGCCGCCCTAGTTTCCGTAATACCGGTGTTATGTTCCTTGGTTAGCGTTCCTGACATGTTTGGGGTTTATGGGGCCCCCTTCACAGTTCGCATTGAATAAAAGTCTTCTAGCAAGGCCCAACTTTGGTTTTAAATTTGCCAAATAACTTATTAAACTGCATAGGGAGTAATTAACCCATGGATAATTAATCAACCAACCCGGGCCAGTGCTGCTCATGAGTGTTGGTCCAAAACAGAGTCATTTACGGCTTCCCCCGGGGAAACTCGGGTCTCAGTTGCTATACGTTGTGCTCATCCGATCGTGGCCTGATTACGAGATACGTGCGACTCCAATCGGGGTGTCGGCACATCGGGAGGTCTTGCTGGTTTTGTTTTACCATTGTCGAAATGTCTTGTGCACCGGGATTCCGACGATGCTTCTGGCTATCCCGATGTTGAGGTCTTCCAAAGCAGCTTGTGGTATGTTGTGATGGACTAGTTGGAGCACCCCTACAGGGTTAAATCTTTCGGAAAGCTGTGCCCGCGGTTATGTGGCGACTTGGAAATTTATATCCTCCGGTTGTAGAGAACTTGACACTAAACTCAATTAAAATACACCAACCGTGTGCGTAACCGTGATCGTCTCTTTTCGAGGGAGTTCGGGAAGAGAACACGGTGGGGTTATGTATGAACCGTAAGTAGGTGTTCAAGATCACTTCTTGATCATATTAATTTGCGCCCGTTTATGCGTAGAACACTCATATTATTCTTGTACTCGTAAGTTAGCCAGATAATTAAATGCTTAGTGCTTGCTGCAACCTCGCCACCTAACCATTCCTGGCCTATTAAAGTATTGCTAGTCTTGATACCCATGGTAATGAGATTGCAGAGTCCCCGTAGCTCATAGATTCCTACAACAACAGATGCAGGTACATTTGAGCCTAATGCAGGTGATGCAGCTGAACTCCAATGGGAGTATGATGATGAGCGTGGCAGGATGTACGTGACACTCCCCGACGAGTAGTAGTGGCGCATAAGTCGGCATACTAGGACGATAGTAGGGTCGTTATCATGCTTGTTTTATTTGCGGCCTCTTAGGCCATATGTGGGATTTCATCCGTAGTCGGATCATGTTCTTCTCCTTGATGCTTGTATGAATTGTTGAGATATTCATGATGTAGCTTGTGGCGAGTGTAAGCCTTTATCTGGTATTCTCATCTATTCAGTACATGGTATGTTGTAATGATATCCACCTTGCTACGCGCTTGATATGCGATTCTGCCCCAATCATGGGATCATCACGTGATCGGGATAGAATCGCATCTTGGGTGTTACAAGTTGGTAATTAGAGCCATACGACTATAGGAGCCCCTTGCTTGCTCGTAACTTGGCCATGTCGAGTCTAGAAAAAAAAACTATTTTGAGTCTAGTTATATATCGGAGAGTAGGAATTCTTTTTACTCCTTATCCGCTTTGTCGCACTGGTGAGGAATTGTGGCGTAGGTGTTTGGATTCTACTACTCTTCACACTCAAAAAAATTTAGGATCACGCGGGTATTTTGGAATCATTGCGATGTCGGTGTGACGGGAATCCTGTCTTGGTGCCTCCTGACTGTATGGATTGGACCCGGGGAGTTGAGCCCCAAGGGGTTCTTGTCACATTTGCTATCATTTCAGTTTCGTAATACCAGAGGACGCCAATTTCGAAACGCTCCTATACTTTTTGTGGTGGCAAATAGTTCTATGACTTATCCCTAGTACTGGGTAGAGATAGCACAAATGATCTGCCATGACTAGTATCGTTGTTGTTTTCGAAAGTCTAAGGTACACGAGGTTCCAAGGTTTCTTTGTTATGTGTTGATGAAGGCGGTACATTTGGAGCGTAGTATCATGTTAGGAGTTGTGTGAGGTTTTTCTCCTTGTACTCATTGGACCGGATTGCATAACTAGAAAATTTCGGGAGTTCCTAGGTGGGAATTCAAGTAGTTACCTAGGTTATCTTTCTGACAAATGCATGATATATGAGATTGGGGTTTGACATCTAGTGGTTCGTTTGTACACGGTCGTTTTTACAGTGGGTCTCATTGTGTCTTAAAGAGTCCCTATAGCTTTGCTATGACTCGGGGACGGTTCATAGTCTTGTGCATTAACGTGTACAAGATGGTCACTGTACGATCGAGCCCGTGTGAGACTCAGCACGAAAATTTCGAACAAAATCCCTTTCATATATTTGTTTCCAGCTTGTTACCTTGTTCGCTAATTCTAACATGATTCCAAGTGGCTTCTCAATCAACTGATGTATCACCTTACCTTCGGAAAGCATTCGTACAAATTTTCTGTTCGGATGCTAATTGTGAAGACTATATGTTGCACCTGTCTAGCCTTTGATTTAGCTTTGCTATTTTTTCAATGGTGGTTCTAACGGTTGTCTTCATCTCCAGGATGGCACCCAATACTCGTGCTAATCTGGATCGTGAAGATGAAGAGCAGGCAGAACGCCCACCCTCCCCACCTCCGCCTCCGGAGGCATGGCGAGCTTTGATGGCGGCCACCAATGCTAATACCGAGATGTTGCTCCAGCTGATGCAAGAAATAAATCAAGGGAACCAAGGCAATCAAGGAAAGCAAGGCCAAGGTAACTTCTTCAATCAGCCCCAGTTTGCAACTCTGAACCAGTTTCTCAGCAATCAGCCCAAGACTTTCAGCTTCTATGCCGAGCCTCTCGATGCCGACGATTGGCTCGTCGATATCAACAAGCACTTCGAGAGTAGCAATGTCCGGCCTAAGGACTATGTCAAGTTCCCTACTTTCCAACTCAAGAACCAAGCGGCAAAATGGTGGCAGCAGTACAAGGACTCCAGAGAGGGTCGAGTGATCACCTGGACCGATTTCTGTCGTGACTTCAGGGCTCATCACATTCCAACAAATGTTACTGAGGACATGCACGAGAAATTCAGAAATCTCAAGCAAGGTAGTTTGTCCGTCTACAAGTATAACACTGAGTTCCAGAGGCTTGCTCGATATGCCAAGCAAGATGTTCCCAATGAGAAATGCAAGATCTATCAGTTCAGGGGTGGCCTCAGAGAGGACCCTCAGCTTGGTCTCATTCTTTCTGAGTCGATTGAGTTTGATCAATTCTACAATTTGGCCCTCAAGCAAGAAGCAGCTCAGTTCAAGTTTGAAGCTTCTAGGAAGAGACTCAGGGATGCCACTCAGTCCACTTCGTCTTCGCACGTGATTCCTAAGCAGCAGAAGTTCTGGGTCCCGAGTCCTCCTCTGTTCCGTCCACCTTATCAGCAGAAGTAGCTCGGTGGTTGTGGTTCTCCCCACCCACCCAACCTAGTGTACCAGTAGAGACCTTAGGCTCCTAGGATAGGCGGTCCTCCTCCTCGCCCACTCTTAGAGATCACTTGTCACAGGTGTGGTCAGAAAGGTCAGTATGCAACCAAGTGCACCAACCAGAGGCGCCTTCCGCCTCCTCCTCCTGGCAGGCCTCCAAGCAATGCAATGGTCAGGCATAACCCCAAGCAAGCAAGAGTGAACTTGGTGAACGTAGCTCAAGCAGAGGAATCTTCTGATGTGATCATGGGTACTCTCTCAGTTAACTCTTTTCCCACTAAAGTGTTGTTCGATTCAAGTGCATCGCATTCATTCATTTCAAGACCTTTTGCATCAAAGCATGAGTTGGTTTTTCAAGAGTTGCCTAGACCTTTGCCCATTGTTTCTCCGGGTGCATTGATGAATTCCAACAGCTTTGTTCCAAACGTCAACATCAAGATGGGTGATTATTCATTTCTGGCTTCTCCAATGGTCCTTGGGAATTTTGATATTGATCTTATTCTCTGCATGAATTGGCTCTCTAAGCACCAGGCTTTTCTTAATTGTGCTGCCAAGGAAATTCAATTGACTCATTCTTCTAAAGAGGTGATTATCTTAGCTGCTCGTGATGACACCGTTCGATTATTCTCTCTTAATGAGAAAGGCAAAATTTCCGCAATATCTCAAATTCCAGTGGTCTATGAGTATGAGGATGTTTTTCCATAAGAATTGCCAGGAATGCCTCATAACCGGCATGTTGAGTTTCTGATTGAACTCGAGCCCGGCACAGAACCCGTCCACAGGCATCCTTATAAACTTGGGCCTGAAGAGCTGAAGGAGTTGAAAGAGCAGCTCGATGAACAAGAGCATCTGGGTCTGATCAGACCAAGTTCATCTCCTTGGGGATGTGGCGTTCTCTTCGTCAAGAAAAAGGATGGTATGAAAAGACTTTGTGTTGATTACCACCCTGTGAATAAGAAGACAATCAAGAACCGATACCCTCTTCCTGATGACCCACAAGTATAGGGGATCGCAATAGTCTTCGAGGGTAGTATTTCACCCAAATTTATTGATTCGACACAAGGGGAGCCAAAGAATATTTATGATCCTTAGCAGTTGAGTTGTCAATCCAACCACACCTGGAGAGTTATTTCTCTACAACAAAATGTTTAGCAGCATAGTAGTATGATAGTTCGATAGTAACGATGGCAGTGGCAGTAGTAACAGTAACAGTGATAGTAGCAGTTTTGTAGTAATTGTAACAGTGGCAGTAACGGTAGTAACTTGGCAAAGATCAATATGAGAAAAGTGTAGGCATTGGATCAGCGATGGATATTTGTATGGATGACATTCATCATGTAACAGTCACAACCTGGAGCGATACACAATAGCTCCAATTCATCAATTCAATGCAGGCATGTATTTCGTATATAGTCATACGTGCTTATAATAAGAACTTGCATGACATCTTTTGTCCTACCCTCCCGTGGCAGCGGGGTCCATAAGGAAATCTAAGGGATATTGAGGCCTCCTTTTAATAGAGAACCGGAACAAAGCATTAACACGAAGTGAATACATGAACTCCTCATACTATGGTCATCACCGGAGTGAATCCTAATTATTGTCACCTTGGGGTCTGCGGATCATAACACGTAATAGGTGCATACAACTTGCAAGATAGGATCTAAAACTCACTTATATTCTTGAAAACATAATAGGTTCATATTTGAAATCATGGCACTCGGGCCCTAGTGACAAGCATTAAGCATAGCAAAGTCATAGCAACATCAATCTCAGAACATAGTGGATACTAGGGATCAAGCCCTAACAAATTGACTCGATTACATGACAAATCTCATCCATCTCCATCACCGTCTAGCAAGCCTACGAAGGAATTACTCACTTCCAGTGGTGAGCATCATGGAATTGTTGATGAAGGATGGTTGTTGATGACGACGGCGATGATTCCCCCTCTCCGTAGCCCCAAACGGACTCCAGATCAGCCCCCCCGAGGAAGAACAGGAGGTCGCGGCAGCTCCATCTCGTGAAACGCGATGAAACTTCTTCTCTTATTTATTTCTCGGGGAAACTGAATATATAGCGTTGGAATTAGGTCAGACGGCCACCTCTAGGGCCCACAAGACATTTGGGCACGCACTGGGGGGTAGGCGCGCCCAGTTGTCTTGTGGACAGCTGGTGGCCCCCCTGCTATTAATTCTTGCACCAATATTTTTTATATATTCAGTAAAAATTCTCCAGAAAGTTTTGTCCAATTCCGAGAACTTTTATTTCTGCACAAAAGCAACACCATGGTAGTTCTGCTGAAAATAGCGTTAGTCCGGGTTAGTTTCTCTCAAATCATGCAAATTAGAGTCCAAACCAAGAGCAAAAGTGTTTGGAAAAGTAGATATGTTGGAGACGTATCACTTCCCAGCATCAATGAATTATTCGATCAACTCAAAGGTGCCAAGGTATTCTCCAAGCTTGATCTTCATATGGGCTACCACCAAATAAGAATCCGTGAGCAAGATATTCCGAAAACAGCTTTTGTGACAAGCTTTGCCTCATATGAGTACACGGTGATGTCTTTCGGTCTTGCAAATGCCCCTCCAACTTTCTCCCGCATGATGAACTTCATATTCTCTCCATACAAAAATGAGTGCATCATGGTTTCTCTTGATGACATCCGGGTTTTCTCCAAGTCCAAGGAAGAGCATGCAAAGCATCTGCGCTTAGTGCTTGATAAGCTTAGGGAGCATCGTTTCTATACTAAGTTCTCCAAGTGTGAATACTGGCTTGATGAGGTACTCTACCTCGGGCATATTATCTCCGCCAAGGGCATCTTGGTAAATCCTAAAAAGGTTGAAGCTATTGTCAAGTGGCAGCCTCCTCAGAATGTGAAGCAACTCTGAAGCTTTCTCGGGCTTGCAAGCTACTGCAGAAGATTCATGGAGAACTTCTCCAAGATTGCTAAGCCTCTGTCAAACCTCCTGCAGAAGAATGTCAAGTATGCTTGGACTCCAGAGTGTGATGTTGCATTCAAGACACTCAAAGAGAAGCTCATTTCAGCTCCGGTTCTTACACCTTCCGATGACACCAAGCCTTTCCAAGTCTTCTGTGATGCCTCATTGCAAGGTCTTGGTGGAGTTCTCATGCAAGACAAGCAAGTTGTGGCATACACTTCTCGGCAATTGAGACCAAATGAGAAGAACTACCCCACTCACGATCTTGTGTTGGCGGCAGTTGTCCATGCTTGGATAACCTAGAGGCATCTATTGTTGGAAATATGCCCTAGAGGCAATAATAAATTGGTTATTATTATATTTCCTTGTTCATGATAATCGTTTATTATCCATGCTATAATTGTATTGATTGGAAACTCAAATACATGTGTGGGTACATAGACAACACTGTGTCCCTAGTAAGCCTCTAGTTGACTAGCTCGTTGATCAAAGATGGTTAAGGTTTCCTAGCCATTGACATGAGATGTCATTTGATGACGGGATCACATCATTAGGAGAATGATGTGATGGACAAGACCCAAACTAAGAACGTAGCATTTGATCGTGTTAGTTTATTGCTATTGTTTTCTGCATGTCAAGTATCTGTTCCTATGACCATGAGATCATGCAACTCCCTGACATCGGAGGAGTACCTTGTGTGTATCAAACGTCGCAACGTAACTGGGTGACTATAAAGGTGCTCTACAGGTATATCCTAGGGTGTCTGTTGGGTTGGCATGGATCAAGACTGGGATTTGTTACTCCGTGTGACGGAGAGGTATCTCAGGGCCCACTCGGTAATACAACATCACATTGAGCCTTGCAAGCAAAGTGACTAAAGAGTTAGCCACAGGATCTTGTATTACGGAACGAGTAAAGAGACTTGCCGGTAACGAGATTGAACTAGGTATAGTGATACCGACGATCGAATCTCGGGCAAGTAACATACCGAAGAACAAAGGGAACAGCATACGGGATTAACTGAATCCTTGACATAGAGGTTCGACCGATAAAGATCTTCGTAGAATATGTAGGAGCCAATATGGGCATCCAGGTCCCGCTATTGGTTATTGATCGTAGAAGTGTCTCGGTCATGTCTACATAGTTCTCGAACCCGCAGGGTCTACACACTTAACGTTTGGTGACGATTAGTATAATTGAGTTATTATGTTGGTGACCGAAATTTGTTCGGAGTCTCGGATAAGATCCCGGCATGACGAGGATCTCCGGAAGAGTCCGGAGGTAAAGATTGATATATGTGATAATAGTGTTTTGATCTCCGGAAGAGTTCCGGAGTTCACCGGAATGGGTTCCGGATGTTTACCGAAGTGTTCGGGTGCAGCAACACTTTATATGGGCCAAAGGGATAAAGCCCACGAGGTATTGGAAAGTGCAAAAGTAGTTTTGCTGCCGCGTAAACGGTACTACCGCTTGGTGAAGCGGTACTACCGCCCGAGCGGTACTACCGCTTGTGTGAAGCGGTACTACCGCCCAAGCGGTACTACCGCTTGTGTGAAGCGGTACTACCGCTTGTGTGCGGCTGTGCACGGTTCGGCAGGGATCCGAGTTGGACTCTTTCCCTGCGGGCCAAACCGACCTTGTGCGGGCAAAACCGACCTGGAGGAGGCTTTTACTCCAAGTTTAGACCCCAAGGCTCAACATATAAATAGAGGGGCAGGGCTAGCACACGGGATACATCAGGATTTCCCAAGCCGTGTGCCGGCAACCCTAGCCCTCTAGTTCCTCTGTCATAATCTCCGTAGCGCTTGGCGAAGCCCTGCAGAGATTGTTCCTCACCACCATCACCACGCCGTCGTGCTGCTGGAACTCAACCACTACTTCACCATCGCTCGCTGGATCGAGGAGGTGAAGGCGTCATCAAGCCGTACGTGTGTTGAACGCGGAGGTGCCGTCCGTTCGGCGCTAGTTCGTGATCGGATCGAGGGACGACTTGCGATTTGGATCACGGAGACGTTCGACTACATCAACCGCGTTTCTTAAACGCTTCCGCTTAGCGATCTACAAGGATATGTAGATTTACTCTCCCTCTCGTAGATGCTCATCACCATGGATAGATCTTGTGTGTGCGTAGGAAAAATTTTGTTTCCCATGCAACGTTCCCCAACAGTGGCATCTGAGCTAGGTCTATGCGTAGATGAGATCTCGAGTAGAACACAAACGAGTTGTGGGCGTGGGTGTATACATATTGCTTGCCGTTACTAGTTGATATTTGATTCGGCGGTACTGTGAGATGAAGCGGCCCGCACCGACATTACGCGTACACTTACGCGAGACAGGTTCCTTCAACTGACATGTAACTTCGTTGCATAAAGATGGCTAGCGGGTGTCTGTCTCTCTCACTTTAGTTGAATCGATTTCAATGAAGAGGGTTCTTTTAGAAGATCAAAAAGCAATCACTACACCACGTTGTGGTTTTGCGTAGGTAAGAACGGTTCTTGCAAACCCGTAGCAGCCACGTAAAATTTGCAACAACAATTAGAGGACGTCTAACTTGTTTTTGCAGGGTATGTTGTGATGTGATATGGCCAATTACATGATGAGATATATGTGATGTATGAGATGATCATGTGTTGTCGATGAATACGGCAACTGGCAGGAGCCATAGAGTTGTCTTTAATTATTGTATGACCTGCGTGTCAATCATTAAGCGCTATGTAATGCTTTACTTTATCGCTAAACGTTAGCAATAGTCGTGGAAGCAACAGTCGGCGCGACAACCTTATGGCGACACGTTGATGGAGATCAAGATGATGGAGATCATGGTGTCATGCCGGTGACGATGGAGATCATGCCGGTGCTTTGGAGATGGAGATCAAAAGCACAAGTTCATGGCCATATCATGTCACTTATGATTTGCATGTGATGTTAATCCTTTTATGCATCTTATTTTGCTTAGGACGACGGTAGCATTATAAGGTGATCCCTCACTTAAATTTCAAGATAAATTGTGTTCTCCCCAAGTGTGCACCGTTGCGAAAGTTCGTCGTTTCGAGCCACGCCGTGATGATCGGGTGTGATAGACTCTACGTTCGCATACAACGGGTGCAAGCCATGTTGCACGTGCGGAACACTCGGGTTAAACTTGACGAGCCTAGCATGTACAGACATGGCCTCGGAACACAAGAGACCGAAAGGTCGAACATGAGTCATATAGTAGATATGATCAACATGAAGATGTTCACCATTGAAACCACCTCAACTCACGTGATGATCGGACTTGAGTTGGTGGATTTGGATCATGTTACACTCGAATGACCGGAGGGATGTCAATTTGAGTGGGAGTTTTTTAAGTAATATGATTAACTAAACTCATTATCTAGAACAATAGTCTAAGTTGTCTTTGCTATATTTATGTTGTAGATCATGGCTCGCGCAGTAGCACCCCTGAATTTTAATGCGTTCCTAGAGAAAGCTAAGTTGAAAGATGGTGGAAGTAACTTTGTGGACTGGGCCCGTAATCTAAGGATTATCCTTACGGCTTCCCAGAAGGCTTATGTCCTTGATGCACCGCTTGGTGATCCACCCGCTCCAGTTGAGTCTCTAGACGTTGTGAACGCCTGGCAGGCTCGTTCTGATGATTACTCAATAGTTCAATGTGCAATGTTGTATGGCTTAGAACCGGGACTTCAAAGACGTTTTGAACGTCATGGAGCATATGAGATGTTCCAGGAGTTGAAGTTTATCTTTCAGAAGAATGCCCGGATTGAGAGATATGAGATCTCCGATAAGTTCTATGCTTGCAAGATGGAGGAGAACGGGTCTATCAGTGATCACGTGCTCAGAATGTCTGGGTACTCCACCCGTCTGGCTGAATTGGGGATGCCCCTCCGCCAGAGGCTATCACTGACAGAGTTCTTCAATCATTGCCACCTAGCTACAAGAGCTTCGTGTTGAACTATAACATGCACGGGATGAACAAGTCAGTCGCCGAGCTATTTGCGATGCTGAAAGCCGCTGAGTCTGAAATTCAGAAGGAGCATCAAGTGTTGATGGTCAATAAAACAACTAGTTTCAAGAAGAATGGCAAGGGTAAGAAGGGTAACTCCAAGAAGAGTGGCAAAGCAGTTGCTCCTCTCGTGAAGAAACCCAAGGCTGGACCCAAACCAGAAACTGTGTGTTTTCATTGCAAGGGAACTGGACACTAGAAGCGGAATTGCCCCAAGTATTTGGCTGACAAGAAGGCGGCCAACAACAAACAAGGTATATATGATATACATGTTATTGATGTGTACCTTACCAACTCTCGTTGTAGTGCCTGGGTATTTGATACCGGTGCGGTTGCTCATATTTGCAACTCAAAACAGGAACTGCGGAATAGACGGAGGCTGGCAAAGGACGAAGTGACGATGCGCGTGGGAAATGGTTCCAAGGTTGATGTGATCGCCGTCGGCACGCTCGCTCTTCGATTACCGTCGGGATTAGTGATGAACCTAAATAAGTGTTATTTGGTGCCTGCGTTAAGCATGAACATTATATCTGGATCGTGTTTATTGCGAGACGGTTACTCATTTAAATCAGAGAATAATGGTTGTTCTATTTATATGAGTGATATCTTTTATGGTCATGCACCCGATGTGAGAGGTTTATTCTTATGGAATCTCGATAGTAATGATACACATGTTCATAACATTGATGCCAAAAGATGTAGAATTGATAATGATAATACCACTTTCTTGTGGCACTGCCGTTTAGGTCATATTGGCGTAAAACGCATGAGGAAGCTCCATGCTGATGGACTTTTGGAGTCACTTGATTTTGAATCACTTGACACATGTGAGCCATGCCTCATGGGCAAGATGACTAAAACGCCGTTCTCTGGAACAATGGAACGGGCAAGTGACTTGTTGGAAATCATACATACTGATGTGTGCGGTCCGATGAGCATTGAGGCGCGCGGTGGTTATCGTTACTTTCTCACCTTCACTGATGACTTAAGTAGATATGGGTATATTTACTTAATGAAACACAAGTCTGAAACATTTGAAAAGTTCAAACAATTTCAGAGTGAAGTTGAGAATCATCGTAACAAGAAGATTAAATTCCTACGATCTGATCGAGGAGGAGAATATCTGAGTTATGAGTTTGGCAGTCACTTAAGACAGTGTGGAATTGTTTCACAATTGACACCGCCTGGAACACCACAGCGTAATGGTGTGTCCGAACGTCGTAATCGAACCTTATTGGATATGGTGCGATCTATGATGTCTCTTGCCGATTTGCCACTATCGTTTTGGGGTTATGCATTAGAGACAGCTGCATTCACTTTAAATAGGGCACCATCGAAATCCGTTGAGACGACGCCATATGAACTTTGGTTTGGCAAGAAGCCAAAACTGTCGTTTCTTAAAGTTTGGGGATGTGATGCTTATGTCAAAAAGCTTCAGCCTGAAAAGCTGGAACCCAAAGCGGAGAAATGCGTCTTCATAGGATACCCAAAAGAGACAGTTGGGTATACCTTCTATCTCAGATCCGAAGGCAAAGTGTTTGTCGCTAAAAACGGAACATTTCTTGAGAAAGAGTTTCTCTCGAAAGAATTGAGTGGGAGGAAGATAGAACTTGATGAGGTTGTTGAACCTTTACTTCAACCTGAGAGTAGCGCAGCGCAGAAAGTTGTTTCTGTGGAGCCTACATTAGCTGAAGAGGAAGTTAATGATGATGATCATGAAGCTTTGGATCAAGTTGCTATCGAACCTCGTAGGTCGACAAGGACGCGTACTACTCCTGAGTGGTACGGCAACCCTGTCTTAGAGGTCATGTTGTTGGACAACGATGAACCTACGAGCTATGGAGAAGCGATGATGGGCCCGGATTCCGAGAAGTGGTTAGAGGCCATGAAATCCGAGATGGGATCCATGTATGAAAACAAAGTATGGACTTTGGAAGTATTACCTGAAGGGCGTAAGGCCATTCAGAACAAATGGATCTTTAAGAGAAAGACGGACGCGGACGGTAATGTCACCGTCTATAAAGCTCGACTTGTGGCAAAGGGTTTTTCACAAGTTCAAGGAGTTGACTACGATGAGACCTTCTCACCCGTAGCAATGCTTAAGTCCGTCAGAATCATGTTAGCAATAGCTGCCTTTTTCGATTATGAAATTTGGCAGATGGATGTCAAAACAGCGTTCCTTAACGGTTACCTTAAGGAAGAGTTGTATATGATGCAACCAGAAGGTTTTGTTGATCTAGAGAATGCTGACAAAGTTTGCAAACTCCAGCGATCCATTTATGGACTGGTGCAAGCATCTCGGAGTTGGAATCTTCGTTTTGATGAGGTGATCAAAGCGTTCGAGTTTATACAAGTTTACGGAGAAGCTTGTATTTACAAGAAAGTGAGTGGGAGCTCTATAGCGTTTCTAATATTATATGTGGATGACATATTACTGATTGGAAACAATATAGAAATGCTGGAAAGCGTGAAGGAATATTTGAACAAGAGTTTTTCAATGAAGGACCTAGGAGAAGCAGCTTTCATATTAGGCATCAAGATCTATAGAGATAGATCGAGACGCTTAATAGGACTTTCACAAAGCACATACCTTGACAAAGTTTTGAAGAAGTTCAAAATGGATCAGTCCAAGAAGGGGTTCTTGCCTGTTTTGCAAGGTGTGAAGTTGAGTAAGACTCAATGCCCAGTGACTGCAGAAGATAGAGAAAAGATGAGTGTCATCCCCTATGCTTCAGCCATAGGCTCTATTATGTATGCAATGCTGTGCACAAGACCCGATGTCAGCCTTGCCATAAGTATGGTCGGAAGGTTTCAAAGTGATCCAGGAATGGAACACTGGACGGCGGTCAAGAATATCCTGAAGTACCTGAAAAGGACTAAGGACATGTTTCTCGTTTATGGAGGTGATCAAGAGCTCGTCGTAAAGGGTTACGTCGATGCAAGCTTTGACACTGATCCGGATGACTCTAAGTCTCAAACCGGATACGTATTTATTCTTAATGGGGGTGCGGTTAGCTGGTGCAGTTCCAAGCAAAGCGTGGTAGCAGATTCTACATGCGAAGCGGAGTACATCGCAGCCTCGGAGGCGGCGAAGGAAGGTGTCTGGATGAAGGAGTTCATAACAGATCTTGGAGTAGTGCCTAGTGCGCTTAACCCAATGACTCTGTTTTTTGATAATACTGGTGCCATTGCTCTAGCCAAGGAACCAAGATTTCACAAGAGGACCAGACACATAAAGCGACGTTTCAATTCCATCCGCGATTACATCAAGGAGGACGACATAAATATTTGCAAAGTACACACGGATCTAAATGTTGCAAATCCGATGAGTAAACCTCTTCCAAGGGCTAAACATGAACAACACCAGAACTGCATGGGTGTTCGATTCATTACAATGTAAATCACATAGTGATGTGAACTAGATTATTGACTCTAGTGCAAGTGGGAGACTGTTGGAAATATGCCCTAGAGGCAATAATAAATTGGTTATTATTATATTTCCTTGTTCATGATAATCGTTTATTATCCATGCTATAATTGTATTGATTGGAAACTCAAATACATGTGTGGGTACATAGACAACACTGTGTCCCTAGTAAGCCTCTAGTTGACTAGCTCGTTGATGAAAGATGGTTAAGGTTTCCTAGCCATTGACATGAGATGTCATTTGATGACGGGATCACATCATTAGGAGAATGATGTGATGGACAAGACCCAAACTAAGAACGTAGCATTTGATCGTGTCAGTTTATTGCTATTGTTTTCTGCATGTCAAGTATCTGTTCCTATGACCATTAGATCATGCAACTCCCTGACATCGGAGGAGTACCTTGTGTGTATCAAACGTCGCAACGTAACTGGGTGACTATAAAGGTGCTCTACAGGTATCTCCGAGGGTGTCTGTTGGGTTGGCATGGATCAAGACTGGGATTTGTTACTCCGTGTGACGGAGAGGTATCTCAGGGCCCACTCGGTAATACAACATCACATTGAGCCTTGCAAGCAAAGTGACTAAAGAGTTAGCCACAGGATCTTGTATTACGGAACGAGTAAAGAGACTTGCCGGTAACGAGATTGAACTAGGTATAGTGATACCGACGATCGAATCTCGGGCAAGTAACATACCGAAGAACAAAGGGAACAGCATACGGGATTAACTGAATCCTTGACATAGAGGTTCGACCGATAAAGATCTTCGTAGAATATGTAGGAGCCAATATGGGCATCCAGGTCCCGCTATTGGTTATTGATCGTAGAAGTGTCTCGGTCATGTCTACATAGTTCTCGAACCCGCAGGGTCTACACACTTAACGTTTGGTGACGATTAGTATAATTGAGTTATTATGTTGGTGACCGAAAGTTGTTCGGAGTCTCGGATAAGATCCCGGACATGACGAGGATCTCCGGAAGAGTCCGGAGGTAAAGATTGATATATGTGATAATAGTGTTTTGATCTCCGGAAGAGTTCCGGAGTTCACCGGAATGGGTTCCGGATGTTTACCGAAGTGTTCGGGTGCAGCAACACTTTATATGGGCCAAAGGGATAAAGCCCACGAGGTATTGGAAAGTGCAAAAGTAGTTTTGCTGCCGCGTAAACGGTACTACCGCTTGGTGAAGCGGTACTACCGCCCGAGCGGTACTACCGCTTGTGTGAAGCGGTACTACCGCCCAAGCGGTACTACCGCTTGTGTGAAGCGGTACTACCGCTTGTGTGCGGCTGTGCACGGTTCGGCAGGGATCCGAGTTGGACTCTTTCCCTGCGGGCCAAACCGACCTTGTGCGGGCAAAACCGACCTGGAGGAGGCTTTTACTCCAAGTTTAGACCCCAAGGCTCAACATATAAATAGAGGGGCAGGGCTAGCACACGGGATACATCAGGATTTCCCAAGCCGTGTGCCGGCAACCCTAGCCCTCTAGTTCCTCTGTCATAATCTCCGTAGCGCTTGGCGAAGCCCTGCAGAGATTGTTCCTCACCACCATCACCACGCCGTCGTGCTGCTGGAACTCAACCACTACTTCACCATCGCTCGCTGGATCGAGGAGGTGAAGGCGTCATCAAGCCGTACGTGTGTTGAACGCGGAGGTGCCGTCCGTTCGGCGCTAGTTCGTGATCGGATCGAGGGACGACTTGCGATTTGGATCGCGGAGACGTTCGACTACATCAACCGCGTTTCTTAAACGCTTCCGCTTAGCGATCTACAAGGGTATGTAGATTTACTCTCCCTCTCGTAGATGCTCATCACCATGGATAGATCTTGTGTGTGCGTAGGAAAAATTTTGTTTCCCATGCAACGTTCCCCAACATCTATTACTGGGCAGACAAGTTGAAGTCCATACCGATCATAAGAGCTTGAAATATATTTTCACTCAGCCCAACCTCAATCTCCGTCAGACTCGTTGGGTGGAGATGATTCAAGAGTATAATCCAAGCTTTGAGTATACCCCAGGCAAAGCCAATGTCATTGCAGATGCTTTGAGCAGAAAAGCATATTGCAACAACCTCATTCTCAAGCCAGTCCAGCCCGACCTTTGTGAAGCTTTCAGGAAGCTGAACCTCCAATTCATTCCTCAAGGTTTTCTTGCCAATCTTCAAGTGACTACAACCTTGGAAGATCAAATTCGCGAAGCTCAACTTCTTGATGCCAAGGTGAAGAAAGTGAAAGATGGCATTGCCAAAGGCATTTCCAAATACAAGTGCTATCGCATCGATGACAAGGACACCTTGTTCTTTGAGGACCGGCTTGTGGTACTAAAGGATGATCTGAGAAAAGTCATAATGGATGAAGCACACAATTCCCTCCTTTCCATTCATCCTGGCAGCTCCAAGATGTATCATGATCTCAAGCAAACTTTCTGGTGGACTCGTATGAAATGTGAGATTGCTCAGTTTGTCAATAAGTGTGATGGTTGCCGTAGAGTGAAGGCAAAGCACCAGCGTCCAGCAGGACTACTTCAACCTCTCCCTATTCCTGAGTGGAAATTCGATCACATAGAGATGGATTTTGTCACCGATTTTCCCAAATCCAGGAAAGGGAATGACGCTATCTTTGTGATCATTAATAAGCTCACCAAAGTCGCTCACTTCTTACCAGTTAAGGAGTCGATCACAGTAGCTCAGTTGGCAGAGTTTTACACTTCCAGAGTGGTCTCCTTGCACGGTATTCCTCAATTGATCACCTCAGACCGTGGAAGCATTTTCACTTCCAGGTTTTGGGATTCCTTCCGTAAAGCTATGGGCACAAAGATTCGTTTCAGCACTACTTTTCACCCTCAAACAAGTGGCCAAGTCGAGAGGGTCAACCAAATTCTCGAGGATATGCTAAGGGCATGTGTGATCTCTTTCGGTATGAAATGGGAAGACTGTCTTCCATTTGCCGAATTCTCCTACAACAACAGTTTCCAAGCAAGCTCGGGCAAAGCCCCATTTGAAATCCTCTATGGCAGAAAGTGCCGTACTCCCCTCAACTGGTCCGAGATGGGTGAATGTCAACTTCTTGGCAATGACAAGATTTCTGAAGCATAAGATATGTGTCATGTAATCCGTGAGAATCTCAAAGCAGCGCAATCGCGCCAGAAGAGCTATTACGATAGCAAGCATCGTGACTTGGTGTTCTCTGTTGGAGACCATGTCTATCTCTGGGTTTCTCCCATGAAAGGCACTCAGCGATTCGGTATCAAAGGAAAGCTTGCTCCAAGATATGTGGGTCCTTTCAAGATAGTTGGCAAAAGAGGCGATCTTGCCTACCAACTCGAGCTCCCTTCCAACTTCTCCAATGTGCACGACGTGTTTCATGTGTCACAACTCCGCAAGTGCTTCAAGACGCCCGAGCGCACCATCGACTTTGAAGAGATTGATCTCCAAGCGGACTTATCCTATCGTGAGCACCCAGTTACCATTCTTGAAGAAACTGAGCGCAAAACTCGCAACAAGTCCATCAAATTCCTCAAAGTGAAGTGGTCACATCATTCCGACTGAGAAGGTACTTAGGAGCTCGAGGATCTCCTCCGTTCCGAATATCCAGACTTCTTTCGTTCCTAGATCTCGGGGCATGATCTTTTTGTAGTGGGGGACAGTTGTAACAACCCAGATGTAATGCATGACAATTATCAACCATATTTATAAAACTATGTTGGATGCCATGATCATTTTGTTGTGCCATTGCCATATTCATGCTTCGTGCATCATGATCATTTTCCTTGTGTTGCATTTCATTTCTTGTTGTCTTGCAAATAGTTGTGTTGTCATCTTGTGTGACCTCCTTCCCTTCATCTCCATTGCTTTGCATCTTGCCCATCCCATCTTAATCCATCTCCAAGTGCAAAACACCATCTCCATCTTCCTTCTTTCAATTTTGGCATTTATTGCAAGAGGCATATTTCCTGTCTCAGAAAATGTTCACTATATTCATAAATTCTCTAAACCATGTCAAATGCCACTCCTCTAAATTACAACAATTTTTAAAATGTTATGGATAGATTAAAAAATGTCTCAAGTTTGAATTAAATTCAAACTTGATTTATTTTTCTGTCTTTAAATAATGCCAGAGCATTTTATTAAAATTGAGCATAATTCCAGGGCTCCAAAGATATTTTTCTTACTTAGATATTCAACCTCTAGCCCCTCTTTCTTTTTCTCAACATTTTCTGCTTGAAGAAATGGAATAAGAGAAGAAAATCAGATGGGGAGAGAGAGCAGCAACAGCTAGTAGCAGCGGCCCAGCACAACAGCCCACCAGCGCGCAGCCCAGCTAGCCGCGCCCGTGCACCCTTTCTCACCCGCGCGTCCTTCCACCCCCTCACATGTACGTCCACATGGCCACGCCGCCCCCCCCCCTGTCGGTCTCTGTGTACAGCACCCATGCTCCCGAGAGCACGCGAGCTCGCCCCGCTCGCTCTGGTCCATATCTAGCCCCGGGCATTCCATATTTATTGAGTAATGAATTTTATCAAGTATCTGGTTCAAGTTATATCAGATCGGGATATTCTCATATATCCATGCGTCCTGTTACCGTGGACATGGCTATTAGAAAAGATTACTTCCCTGCAGGGGTGCACCACATTACCCAACACGCTCGATTACATCTGGCCGGACACACTTTCCTGGGTAATGCCCGGCCTCGGGTAATCGACACACCGTAGTCCTACCTAGGCTCTCTAGAGAGCTCCCCGCCGGTCTACATCCTAAGCGCAAAGGGTTCATGGACCGATCGCCCTAAGCACTCCGGGTCGTTGCGAGGGTGATCGGGACCAAACGAAACTCTTCTAGGATCCACTTGCCCGACCACGCCGCAATGCTGAACTGGATGTCTGACAGAGCTGTCGGGAGGAACGTATGACGCCGAAGGCCCCATAACCTTTATCCCGCATGGTGGTTAGTGCATATAGGCCAGCGGCCAACTCAGATCAAATACCCAATCCGTTAGTGTATTATTAGTAGCTCGCGGACACGACCAAGGCTCCTGTCGCTCCGACTTGGTAACTTGTGGACCACGACCAGGGAGCAGGAACACGACCAGGGACCAGGCTCCACCAAAGTGCATGTTGTCGTGTCAGCTGTTGGGACAGGTCCCGAGCTACCACCACATCCTGGGTGGTACCGCTAAACAGCTAGCCGCCACAGGAACCTCTCACGGGTGCTCTCCGAGCCGACCCGACTTTAACACTGGGGGTCCTCGTGACTCGGGTCCATACCATCAAGGTGAAATCTGAGGAATCACCCTCAATGAATTCACAGTTGATACACTGCACGACAGAGACATCATCGAGAGTGAAATATGAGGAATCACCCTCAGTAAGATCACACTTGATATGCTGTACTGCAGAACCATCATCGAGAGTGAAATACGAGGAACCGCCCTCGGTAAATCACCCTAGGTGCGGCTCTACAGAGTCGTACAATTGCATGGGCACAAGGTGTGTTAAGGTTTCGATACCAGGTCCAACTTATTTGGATAACCCTATCATGAAGCATGGCAACGCAAACAAGGGTGAAGGGCCACTGATGGGATACTAGCATACCTATACTAAGCATATAGGATAATAGGTAAAGTATAAACAGGAGGTAGAAATAGGCTATGCATCAGAATACGAGCTACCGGAATAACAACAGTAGCAAAATCTAATGCAAGAATAAGAGAGAAGGAATGGGCAATATCGGAATGATCAAGAGTGTTTGATTGCCTGGTTGCTCTGCAGACGAAAAGGAATCTTCGGAAGTAGCCGATCATCGGATCATCAGCGGTCTCGGAGTCTACCGGAAAGGAAGTAACGGAGGGGGAAACAATAAATAACAGAGCAAACAAATGCAACATAGATGTATGTTACGACAAAATGTGTTGGTGATATGCTCTAATGCATTACTAAGCATTTTAAATGAAGAGGGAAAATATTCGGGAATATTTTTCCAGCTCCAAGCACTATTCATTTAGCGATTTCAGTAGAAAATGTTCAATGTTCACTATGTTAGAGGTGTTTGTCATGCATGTGGATGACATATTCAGATTCGTTATATTTTTCTAATCACTTTTCATATATAAATTATTTTCATCCGAGCTATGGTTTATTTTATATGATTTTCCAAAGTTTTAACAATATTTTGGAATTTCTGAGTTTTAATAATTCGAGTTGACCAAGTCAATTTGACTGGTCAAATGGGGAGGGTGTGGCCCACATGTCATAGTCTCATAAATTATGAAATTGTTGATTACGGATTTGTTAACAGATGGGCACATATGTCATACTCTAATTAACATCTATGGTTAACACTAATACCAGATCAGAGTTAATTAGTTGTGATTAGCCCTGATGTAATTGAACAGGGCCGGCCTCATCTGGAGTGGCACAACCGTGCCACTGTCCGTGCGCCATGGCCAGGGAGGAGCGTGCAGTAGCGGCAGCAGCGAGCAGCGTTAGGAGCAGCAGCGAGCTGCCGCTGCTTGCTGGATGCAGCAACAAGCAACAATAGGGAGCAGCAGCGAGCAGTAGCAGTCCAGTGGCTGCGGCAGCATCCAGCAAAGAGTAGCAGTAGCAGCCGCAAGCGGTGGTAGCAGAAGCATCACAAGGAGCAGCAACAGCGCATGAGCACAGCAGCCGTGGGCGCGTGCGAGGCAAGGCGCCGGGGCGCGGGCACGGCTGGCTGGGCGGGAGCAGGCGCGCGTGTACACCAAAGCTCGAGCGCGGCCATGGACGAATGCGGCCGAGCTCGGGGACGATGACAAACGGCGATGAACCGAAGGGGAAAAGGGGGGAATCGACAGAGCTCACCGCGAAGCTCATAGACAAGGTCAGGAGGTGCGGGGTGGCCGGCACGCGATGAACTCGATGGCGAGATGCGGCGGCCATGGCGAAGAAGAGGCGATGGTGAGGCTTGGGGCGATCCTAGCTCGAATCGATGCGCGCAGGCAAAGGAGTCGTCGATGCTGAAGCTCCGGGACGTCTTGGCGCGACGAGAGGAGGCCGGTGGCCACGGTGGCAACGATGGCGTGGCGACGGCGGCTCGGGAGCGAGCAAAACCTAGAGGGAGAGGATGAGCGAGGGGATAAGTGAGGGTTAGGGTTTGTCTACGGGGTTGGGGGTCTTCTTATCCATCTCCTGGCGTTCCTGTAGTGCCTCGGTGGTGAGCATCGAGCCGTGGTGGCCACGGATGCGCGCCACGGCGTGCTCCTGCCTCCTCCTCTGTACAGAGGAAGGAGAAGGCCTATGGTGGGTTGGGCCTTGTACTGTTCTATCTGGCCGAAGTGCATAGTAGTGCATTAGTACTTTTCCTTTTTCTTTTTCTGTCTGCAATTTCCTCTCCGGTTCTGTATAAAGTTCGGTGACCAACATATTTTTGTTGCACATGAGATTTGGCACATAAATACTAGGCAACATTGTGGTGCAACTCAAAAAGTTTGGGGCTTCTTGGGAACACTTAAATACTTGTTTAATTTTGAATGGTTCAATTTAAATGCGGCTGGTCCACTTAAATATTGCTAGGGTCAAACTAAAAATCCAATTTTGAGTTTATTTCTTCATGACAAATATTAGGGGATTATTTGCAATAACATGAACTCTTTTGTTTAATTTTTTGAAGAAGTTTTGTTTTTCCTTGCTATTTGAATTTTGAATTGGAATTTGTTTTGAACCTTGATGGTATTTAGCAAAGACAATATGATGACATGGCAACTTAATTAACATAGCACAGTGCTTAGTACATGGGGGTGTTACAACTCTCCTCCTCTAAAAGAAATTCTCGTCTCGAGAATTAAGAGGTAGAAGGAAACAGAGACGGGTATTCATCATGAAGACGATCTTCACGTTCCCAAATGGCCTCATCTTCAGAATGATTCGACCACTGAACTTTAAGGAACTTGATTGCCTTCTGACGGGTTCGACGTTCAGCTTGATCAAGAATGCAGAACGGATGCTCTTTATAAGAGAGGTCTTGTTGCAAATCATGATCCACTGCCTGGATAGGACCCTGGAAGCACCAGCGGAGTGTGACACATGGAAAACATCGTGAACCCGAGAAAGGTTTGGCGGTAGTTCCAACCGATATGCCACTTCTCCACGTCTGGCGGGAATATGGAATGGGCCAATGTAGCGAGGAGCTAGCTTGCCCTTGATTCTGAAGCGGTGAGTACCCTTCATCTGAGTGACATGAAGGTAAGCTTGTTCGCCAGGTTGAAAGACCATTACCTTGTGTTTACGGTCATAATTGCACTTCTGACGAGACTGAGTTGTCGTCAGATGTTCACAAACAATACGGACTTGTTCTTCAGCGTGTTGGATAATATCCGGACCAAAGACTGGTCGTTCCCCAGTTTCCGAGCAATTCAAAGGAGTTCGGCACTTACGTCCATACAATACTTCGAAGGGTGCCATCTTCAAGCTAGCTTGATAGCTATTGTTGTATGAGAATTCCACATACGGGAGAGATTCCTCCCATTTCTTGCCAAATGAGGTGACACAAGCACGAAGCATATCTTCAAGCACTTGGTTGACTCGTTCAACTTGACCACTGGACTGGGGGTGACAAGCCGTGCTAAAGGACAGATGAGTTCCCATAGCTTCTTGGAAACTTTCCCAGAACCTTGAGGTGAAGAGGCTGCCACGGTCTGAGATGATCTCCAACGGAACTCCGTGGAGTGACGCAATTCTGGAAACATACAAGTCTGCTAACTGACTAGCAGTGATTGTCTCCTTGACAGGCAGAAAATGAGCAACCTTGGAGAATGGTTCAATGACAACAAGAATAGCATCATGACCCTTCTGCGATCTGGTAAATCCAGTGATGAAGTCCATTTCAACTTTGTCCCATTTCCATTCAGGAATAGGAAGTGGTTGCAGAGTACCACTAGGCCTTTGATGTTCTGCTTTGATGCGACGGCAAACGTCTCATTCAGCAACATATCGAGCAATGTCTCGCTTCATGTTAGGCCACCAGAATCTCTGACGAATGTCTTGGTACATCTTGGTACTACCCGGATGAATAGACAGAGGTGTGTCATGAGCTTCTTTCATAACCTTCGGGGTCGTGTCGAGGTTGTCTTTCGAAGGAACCACGAAGCGACCTTTGAAGAACAAGGTGTGCCATAATCATCAAGAGTGAAGAACAAAGAATTTCCTTTCGAGAGATAGCGCTTAATCTTCTCGACTTGAGAATCATATTTCTACATATTCTTGATGGTGCGCTCGAGATCTGGTTCAACAACCAGGGTATTAATAGAACCCTGGGGAACAATATGGGGGTTCAACTTGCGAAGTTCTTCATAAAGAAGGGGTTGAGTTTGCTGAACCACGAGGTTGTTGCAATAAGACTTGCGGCTCAAAGCATCAGCCACGACATTAGCCTTGCCAGGGGTATACGAAATATCCATGTTGTAGTCGGCTATTACTTCCATCCACCTTTGCTGACGGAGATTCAAATCTGGTTGAGTAAAACAAATACTTCAGACTTTGATGGTCCGTGTAGATCTCGCAACGATTACCGAGGAGGTAATGTCGCCACAGCTTTAGAGCATAAATAACTGCTGCAAGTTCGAGATCATGTGTTGGATAGTTCTCTTTGTGAGGACACAACTGTCGAGAGCCATAAACAATCACTTTACGCTCTTCCATCAGGACACAGCCCAATCCTTGACAGGATGCGTCGCAATAGATCACAAAGTGCTTGCGAGTATCTGGGCGAGCAAGCACTGGGGTAGACATCAACTTGTCTTTGAGTATCTGAAAACTTTCCTGGAATTTTGATCTCCACTCACACTTCTTGCACTTGTGGAGCAGATCAGTCAATGGTTTCACAATTTTGGAGAGGTTCTCAATGAAACGCCGGTAATAACTGGCGAGTCCGAGAAAACTTCTGACTTGCTTAACATTCTGCGGAGGAGCCCAGTCAAGAATAGCTTGAACCCGTTCGGGGTTAACAGCAATACCATGCATGGAAATCACGTGACCAAGATAGGTCACCTCAGATAACCAGAATTCACACTTGGAATATTTGGCATATAGCTGATGTTCTCGAAGTTTCTCCAGTACAAGACGTAGATGTTCGGCATGTTCTTCTTCATTCTTGGAATATACGAGGATATCATCCAGATAAACCATGACGAACTTGTCGAGGTATTCCATGAAGATGTAGTTCATTAAGTGTGAAAAGGTTGCTGGAGCATTAGTTAAGCCAAAAGACATGACAGTGTACTTGTATGAACCATAGCGAGTAACGAAAGCTGTCTTCGGAATATCCTCTTCACAAACTCTGATCTGGTGGTATCCTAACCTCAAATCGAGTTTATAGAATACAGAGGAAGTAGCGAGTTGATCATAAAGATCGTTGATTCTGGGAAGTGGGAATTTGTTCTGAATTGTCTCCTGGTTAATAGGTCGATAATCTTGAACCAACCGATTCGTTCCATCTTTCTTCTTAACAAAGAGGGAAGGGGCTCCCCAAGCGGAAGAACTTGGGCGAATGAATCCTTTGCGAAGTGATTTGTCGATTTCCTCCTTAAGCTCAAGGAGTTCATGTGGCAGCATCTTGTATGGGCGCTTGGCAATAGGAGTAGTGCCTGGTTTCAAGTCGATGACGAATTCAACAGCTCTAGCGGGGGGTACTCCTGGATGTTCATTCGAAAAAAACATCTTGAAAGTCACGAACGACTGGAACGTTCTCGGTTCCCTCAAGAGGTGAAGCATTCAATGCATTCAGAGCATATATCTGGCTTTCGGCATTCTGGATTATCAGGGCAGAGTAGTTGATTATCTGGCCAGAAGAGTGTGTAAGTTGGACTGTCTTAGTGGTACAGTTGATCAAGGCATTATGGGCTATCAGCCAATCCATACCGAGGATGACATCAATGTTGGAAGACTTGAGAAGGATGAGAGAGGCAAGGAATTGCACTCCTTCAATTTCAATGGAGGCATCATGGGTCATCATGGTGGCACGGCATTCGGATCCAGGGGTACTAACAACCAATGGAGAATGCATCTCTGCATAATTTATGCCATGCTTGAATGCGAATTTTTCGGAGATGAATGAATGTGATGCTCCGGAATCAAAGAGAACAGAAGCTGGTACTGAATTAATAGGAAGGGTTCCCATCACGATGGTTGGTGCATTCTAAGCTTCTTCTGCCTTATCATGGTTGGCATGAGCACGATCGATTGCAGGCGGTCTGGCTTTAGAGTTTCTCAGCTGACGAGCTAGTGCATTCAGACACTGATTCGAGCGACAATTTATAGCACGATGTCCTGGCTGTCCACACTTGAAGCAATTTCCATCATTGGGGCGAGGAGCCATAGCATTGGGCTGTTCACCTTGAATCGTTAGCTGTCTTGGCGGCGGAGGCAGACGAGGTGCAACATACGATGGCCTCGGGGCTGGAGCAGGTTAGTGATGGACGTTGTGCGGAATCCACACTCTGCGCTTCTGAGAAGACGGGCCCGAAGACGAGCCAACGTCACGAATGCGCTTGAGCGACTCCTGGTACTCAGCCTGACTAGTTTCAGCTCAGAAAGCTTGGCTGACAACGTTGCAAAGTCTGCAGATTCATGGACACTAAGTGCGAGCTTCAGGTCAGGATGCAGTCCTTCTCGGAACTTCTCCCGCTTGCGTGCGTCAGTGCGGACGTCATCTTCAGCATAGCGAGACAAATCTAGAAATTTCCTCTGATATTCATCCACAGTCATTTTGCCCTGGGTGAGTTTGCTGAATTCCTTCTTCTTCTGGTCGATGAGACCTTGACGAATGTGACGTGCACGGAAGGCAGTCTGAAATTCTATCCATGTGGTGACTATTCTAGCAGGTAGCATACGCCTGTGGCTTTCCCACCATTCGGCAGCTGAACCCCTCAGGTGATACGTCGCAAAGGTGATGTAACTAGCAGGGGCAACATTAGCCGACTCCATCTGAAAGGCAATGTCACGGATCCAATCATCAGCATCCATAGGATCAGATGAGTTACGGAAAGTGGACGGGTTGAGGTGCACGAATTCTTGCAATGTTATTGGGGCAGGTTGTTGATGAGCATTCTGGTTTGGAAACTGGGCCATTACTCCGGTCATAAACTGATGGTTCAGCTCAAACTGCTGCATCATAGCGGCAATATAGGGTGGAGGCGGAGGATTGTTAGCCGTCCTGCTAAAAACAACAGGGGCAGTTTAGCAAGAGCAATTGCAAGTGTATGGAGTCATTCATGACGTAACATGAGCAATGAACAAGATGCGCAGTGGTACATAACAGTAGTCATTTGTGACATACAGATCCACACACAGAGTCGATGACGAGCTGATAGCGTGAGTTGGGAAAACATGTAGCTAGGGGTACTAGGCGGCACACAGGCACGCGGTGGAAGGATACAACAACGGGACCTAGAGTTAGATCTCCGGATGGATGTGATCATGAGAACCTAGAGTTAGAGTTAGCAAAATCTTTAACCCGAAAAGAAGAGAAATACAAATCCCAGAGTAAAGGAGCGGAATAAAAGATCCCAATCCCATCCATTTGCGATGTGGGCCCGTAAGCCACACAACACTGTTAGTAGTTCAAAAATAGTTTTTTTAATGACTAGACTCAACTTCGACCAAGGAGTTGGAAAGGGGAACTCCTACGGGCAGTCGTCTCTGATACCAGCTTGTGACGCCCCCGAGCTAGACCGTGCACTAATCATCCACGCAGCATGCACGATCAAGATCAGAGACTCACGGAAGGATATCACAACACAACTCTGTGACACAAATTTAAACATAAATCTTTATATTACAAACCAGGGTCACGAGGACCTAGAATACATTAGTCAATAAACAACATAAGTCTGGGTACAGACGAAGTTAGACAAGTTTGCCTTAAGAAGGCTGAGTAAAACAACGACAACTGATCGAAAAGGCACAGGCCTCATGCCTGGGACCTCCGAACTACTCCTGGTTGTTGATTTCCACGTAGTACTCGCCCTGGGGGTCTTCTGGCTCCATGGCGTCACCATTTGAAAGCACCAACTGGGTAGAGGAAAAAGGAAGCAAAGCGACCGTGAGTACTCATCCAAAGTACACGCAAGACTTACATCAGATCTATGCTACATATGCAACGGTATCAAGGAAGGGGTATATCAGTGGACTGTACTGCCGAAATGCCAGAATAAAGGGGGGAAGAAGCTCTATGTAACACAAGGGCCACCATCTTGCAGCAATAGACGAGAGGAGAGTGTCTTGCAGCAAAGGAAGGAGTATGAGCGTATACGATAACAATTAGTAATTAACACAGCAACACAACACCCTGAGAGCCTTCCTTGACTCCCTGCGAGAAAAGATCCACGGGCATTCCATATTTATTCAGTAATGTATTTCATCAAGTATCTGGTTCAAGTTATATAAGATTGGGATACTCTCATATATCGAAGCGTCCTGTTACCGTGGATACGGCTATTCGAATAGATTACTTCCCTGAAGGGGTGCACCACATTACCCAACATGCTCGATTACATCTGGCCGGACACACTTTCCTGGGTAATGACTGGCCTCGGGTAATCGACACGCTCTAGTCCTACGGAGGCTCTCCAGAGAGGTCCCCGCCGGTCTACATCCTAAGCGCAAAGGGTTCATGGACCGACCGCCCTAAGCACTCCGGGTCGTTGCGAGGGTGATCGGGACCAAACGGAACTCTTCCAGGATCCGCTTGCCCAACCACGCCGCAATGCTGAACTGGACGTCTGATAGAGCTGTCGGGAGGAACGTACGATGCCGAGGGCCCCATAAACTATATCCCGCGTGGTGGTTAGTGCGTGTAGGCCAGTGGCCAACTCTGATCAAATACCCAAGCCGTTAGTGTATTATTAGTAGCTCGCGGACACGAACAGGGCTCCTGTCTCTCCGACTTGGTAACTCGTGGACCACGACCAGGGACCAGGCCCATCTCTCTCCTAGATGGTCTCCGCCTGCCCTGTCGCTCCACCAAAGTGCATGTTGTCGTGTCTGCTGTCGGGACAGGTCCCGAGCTACCACCACATTCTGGATAGTGCCGCTAAACAGCCAGCCACCACAGGAACCTCTCGCGGGTGCTCTCCGAGCCGACCCGATTTTAACACTGGGGTCGTCGTGACTCAGGTCCATACCATCAAGGTGAAATCTGAGGAATCACCCTCGATGAATTCAGACTTGATACACTGCATGACAGAGACATCATAGAGAGTGAAATATGAGGAATCACCCTCAGTAAGATCACACTTGATATGCTGCTCTGTAGAACCATCATCGAGAGTGAAATCCGAGGAACCACCCTCGGTAAGATCACCCTAGGTGCTGCTCTGCAGAGTCGTACAATTGCATGGGCACAAGGTCTGTTCAGGTTTCGATACCAGGTCCAACTTATTCGGATAACCCTGTCAATGAAGCATGGCAATGCGGACAAGTGTGAAGGGCCACTGATGGGATACTAGCATACCTATACTAAGCATATAGGATAACAGGTAAAGTATCAACAACAGGTTACAAAAATAGGCTATGCATCAGAATAGGAGCTACCAGAATAACAACAGTAGCAAAATCTAAAGCAAGAATAAGAGAGAAAGAATGGGCGATATCGGAATGATCAAGGGGGTTTGCTTGCCTGGTTGCTCTGCAGACGAAAAGGAATCTTCGGAAGTAGCCGATCACCGGATCATCAGCGGTCTCGGAGTCTACCAGAAAGGAAGTAACGGAGGGGGAAACAATAAATAACAGAGCAAACAAATGCAACATAGATGTATGTCACGACAAAATGTGTTGGTGATATGCTCGAATATTTTCCCAGCTCCAAGCACTATTCATTTAGCGTTTTCGGTAGCAAATGTTCAATGTTCACTATGTTAGATGTGTTTGTCATGCATGTGGATGACATATTCGGATTCGTTATATTTTTCTGATCACTTTTCATATATAAATTATTTTCATCCGAGTTACGGTTTATTTTATATGATTTTCCAAAGTTTTAACAATATTCTGGAATTTCTGAATTTTAATAATTCAAGTTGACCTAGTCAATTTGACTGGTCAAATGGGGAGGGTGTGGCCCACATGTCATAGTCTCATAATTTATCAAATTGTTGATTATGGATTTGTTAACTGATGGGCCCATATGTCATACTCTAATTAACATCTATGGTTAACACTAATACCGGATCAGAGTTAATTAGTTGTGATTAGCCCTGATCTAATTGAATAGGGCCGGCCTCATCTGGAGTGGCACAACCGTGCCACTGGCCGTGCGCCATGGCCAGGGAGGAGCGTGCAGCAGCGGCAGCAGTGAGCAGCGCCAGGAGCAGCAGCGGCAGCAGCAGTTAGCAGCCGCAGCAAGCAACGGCAGCAGCTGAGCGCAGCAGCAAGCAACAGTAGGGAGCAGCAGCAGTCCACCGGCAGCGGCAGCAGGCAGCAAAGAGCAACAGTAGCAGCAGCAAGCGGCGGTAGCAGAAGCGGCACAAGGAGCGGCAACAGCGCATGAGCAGCAGCAGCCGCGGGCGCGCGCGAGCCAAGGCGCCGGGGCGCGGGAGCAGGCGAGTGCGTACGCGGAACCTCGAGCGCGGCCATGGACAAGGACAGCCGAGCTCGGGGACGACGGCAAATGGCGATGAACCAAAGGGGAAAAGGGGGGAATCGGCAGAGGAGCTCACCGCGAAGCTCGTAGACAAGGTCAGGAGGTGCGGGGTGGCCGGAGCGCGACGAACTTGACGGCGAGATGCCGTGGCCACGGTGGCAACGATTGCGCGGCGACGGCGGCTCAGGAGCGAGCGAAACCGAGAGGGAGAGGACTAGCGAGGGGATAAGTGAGGGTTAGGGTTTGTCTACGGGGTCGGGGGTCTTCTTATCCATCTCCTGGCGTTCTTGTAGCGCCTCGGTGGCGAGCATCGAGCCGTGGTGGCCGGGGATGCACGCCACGGCGTGCTCCTGCCTCCTCTATACAGAGGAGGAGAAGGCCTGTGGTGGGCTGGGCCTTGTACTGTTCCAACAGGCCAAAGTGCACAGTAGTGCTTTAGTACTTTTCCTTTTTCTTTTCCTGTCTGCAATTTCCTCTCCTATTTTGTATAAAGTTTGGTGACCAACGGTTTTTTGTTGCACATGAGATTTGGCACATAAATACTAGGCAACATTATGGTGCAGCTCAAAAAGTTTGGGGCTTCTTGGAAACACTTAAATACTTGTTAAATTTTGAATGGCTCAATTTAAATGCGGCTGGTCCGCTTAAATATTGTTAGGGTCAAACTAAAAATCCAATTTTGAGTTTATTTCTTCATGATAAATATTAGGGGATTATTTGCAATAACATGAACTCTTGAATACTTGTTTAATTTTTTGAAGAAGTTTTATTTTTCCTTGCTATTTGAATTTTTAATTTGAATTTGTTTTGAACCTTGATGGTATTGAACAAAGACAGTATGATGACATGGCAACTTAATTAACATAGCACAGTGCTTAGTACATGGGGGTGTTACACTTGGCATGGACCGAGGACCACAGGCAGGGACATCGAGCCCTATCCGTCCATGATTTTATGTGGCGGCAGCGCTTATCTGAAATTTCTGGCATTAAACCCTAGAAATGCACTAAATGCATGGAATATGGTTGGCGGCCCCCGAAAAAGGCCATGACCTGGCACGTGCCTTCGAATGGACTCTGGTGAGCCCAGAAAAAGTTTCAAGTCCAATGGAGGAACGGGCACCGCACCCACTTCACAAACAGGATGCGTTCCCTTTCGGAATCTAGATCTTTCCTCAGAGAAGGTCCAGTTTCCACACAACCTCCGTGAAGGCTTCTGCGGAACGGCCTCAAATTTTTACCACACCCTCCAGGGGCCGTTCGACGACGCCGCGCCAGGTCTCGTGAATTTATCGCCCCCCGAGAATTTCTGAGGATTTAAACAGCAACAAACCGCACGTCGGCGGCCTCTCCGTGGCTCACAGTGCCGGCGCTTCCTCCCGGTTGAGCGCGCAGGGCCTGAGCATGGACGGAGTACCACATGCAGGGACATCCAGCCCTATCTGTCCGTGATTTTATGTGGCGGCTGCGTAGATGTGGAATTTCTGGCATGAAACACTACAATGCACTAAATGCACTAAATTTAAACCACCAAGTTCGGGCGGCCACCGGATTAACAAGTATGCCCACAGTTTTTTGTTTTTCATATAAAAAAAGGCACGTATATGCCGAGTTCCCTCAGGGAAATAACTCGGCAACATCCTGACAGGCGGGTCCAGCAAGGATGTGTCAACAGCTATGTGACTTCTCAGCTTCCTATGCCGAGTTCCGCAACTCGGCAAGGAGTGGACCGTTCGTCTTCACCGCCCTCATAACTGTGGACGCGCACACGGAAACCGCAAAAACCCCATCACACTCTCTCCTCCGCCGCGCGCCGCTCCTCTCCTCCTCCGCCGCTCCTCTCCACCGCTCTGCCGCTCCGCCGCTCCTCTCCAACAGCGATGACGACGACGGCAGTTTTTTCTACGTCATCGCCGAACCGAAAAGGTGATCAGCACCGTCATCACCTTTTTTTGTTCTTTAATTTAATTTGTTCTTTGTTTTTTTGCTTAATTAAAATGGTTAAAATGCTCTAGATTATTATTGATAAAATGCTTAATATAGCTAGTATATAATAAAATTAATTAGCTAGCAAAACTTAAAAAAATTGTTATATAAAAAAATACAAAACAAAATCAAATAAATCTGAAACTTTGGGACATCAAACATGATGCATGATCAAACATTTGATGTTCATCGTCTTTCAAATTAAAGCTAGTTTCAGACACAAATAACATTGGAGCTAGCCTAGCTAGAAACAAAATTAAATGTTATATATAGTTAAGGCTTTTTAGAATAATGTTATTTAATTGTGACTGAAACTTTGCAAGGCCATCAAATTTAGGTGCACCCATGAGCAGCTAAACCTTTCTCATGCTATAGCTAGCTATATATATATAGTTTAATTTGTTAATTGTTAGAAAGTTAGCTATTGATGTGTAACTATATATATATATACTCCCCTCCGATCCATCCCAAAATAAGTGTCTCAACTTTAGTACAACTTTGTACTAAAGTTAGTATAAATAATGTTGAGACACTTATTTTGGGACAGAGAGGGATTATTAAGTTGCAATACTAATTATTAGTGTAAAAATGCAGGCACGATCACCCGACCTACGATCATCCATATGTCGAGTCCTCGAGCTAGGAGAGGCCGCCCGAGTTTCCCTTTACCGATGAGGGGCCGAGGAGGTCCTCCGACCTCTACTCTAAGGAGGACTCCGAGTTCATCCGGTTCCACGAAGGGCCGCCCCCGCTGGCCAACGAGGAGGAGGACGACGAGGACGAGGCGGAGGCCGAGGAGCACCATGACGAGGAGGAGGAGGACGAGGAGGAGGAGGACGAGAAGGACGAGGAGGAGGAGGAGGAAGACGACCAGCCGGCGGTCAACAGCAAGCGTCGTCGCCTAGACGATGGCTAGGAGGGGGCATCAAAGAAGAAGAAGTTTTAGACGCGGCCTCGATCTCTTTTATGCATATCGATCTAGCTATATAGTTATAGTAGCTTTAATTTGAGGGTCCGCGATCGACTTGTGGAACCCTGATCTAGTGCATTTGTGGACTTGTTGCTTCTATTTTGTTGCTATTTGGCATGCGACTGTTTATTATTTTTATTTTTATGCATGAATGCAATGATTTCAATGTTTGTATGTGTAGCTAGCTAGTAGCACTACTTTAATTAGATGAAATGCTACGAGCGAGTAGCTCGGATCCTCCGGAGAATCGAGTACTGAGTGCAAAAGATATAATTAACATATTGAATCACTTAATTAAGCTTTAACAATGCGATTAAGAGATCACATATATATCCACCAATACACAGATCAAACAAATAGCTAATAACATAAGACGTTTCGTGGCATGCTTCAGTTTGGAGCTGCCGCCCAAAGGAGATGAGCCGGTTGCGACTGTGCAGACGAGGACAAACAGAGAAGAGAAGAGGGCTGGCCAGGCAAAGGAGGGGGACGAATATGGGCGATTTGGCGCTAGCGGTCAGTCCGACGTGGCTTGCATGTCCGGGTGTCCCCATACCGGCCCCAGATTTGGGCTGGATATGGGGAGTACCCAACATATGTACACCCCTCTGGCTCTGGTCAGCTGGACTGGGGTATAAGTGAAGGTCAATGCATGCATGTATGCATGTTTGCACCCACACAACTCGATTCTTCGGAGGGCCCCACTCGTAGTTTTCCGTCAAAAGTCATCTCCGACGCTGACCCTCCAACCGGAGACAAATTAGGGGGGCGTTGCGGGCGTCCGGACAGTTGGCAGGCCCGCGTCTGACCGCCCCGGCCCACCCAAACCCCCTCCCTCGCCCGCGCGCTCTTCCTGCCCGAAACAGTCATCGCCGCTCGAGAGCGTCAGTGCGCATTCATGCCCGCCCAGAGCGGACGCGACCTCTCACTGGCGCCGGCATTGAAGCAGTGCGCCGGCCGAGAGAGCGTCGCCCGCGCCACTTCCCACTGCACGCGACTGCTCCACGTTCAAACGACATCACTATCGCCCGACCATTGTACGCAGTCGACATACATATCACAGAGGATCGGTGTTTGTGACACGCCACATCATGTACGTCCATCATGCATGTTTGCTTATGCATGCATACGTAATTATATCTTCATTTAGTTAGGTTATAATAAATACAAGCATATATATGCATGTGTGTTTGCCTAATTAATTAAGACAAAGTTTGTGAAGTCTATGTTTTTACCACTAATGAAACTATCAATTTGTTTTTTTGTTTTATATAAACTTTACACACATGCATGCATGCATATACTAAATCTATACAAAATTAGAATGCTATATATTGTCTCATCGTTTCTTCTCTCTTATTATCTCGCACTCAGAATCACCATTTTTCGCACATCCTCTTAGAGAGCATCTACATCCATGAATAAAAAAAAGAAGCCGAGCAGCCATCAAAGGGATATGGACTGTCATTGTGAATCTTCTCCGCGTATATGCGCAGAGAAGGATAATCTTTGCGTATAAGCAGAGAAGATACATAATCACAGTCCATATCCACTACAAAGTGTGCAATGATGACCGAAGCTTACTCCTGTTGGACGTCGCGGCTATTTAAGGTAGTCGAGTCGCTCCTCGCGCGGCGAGGTGGGACTAAACCACTACTATAGCCTTGCTTGGCAGGTGATGCCTGCGAAGGGTCATATGTTTCCCGAGTTCCTTCTATCGGGAACTCGGCAAAGCTGTGAACCCTGAACTTCCCCCAACCACGTCATCGCTGGTCCCACCTGTCTTTACCGAGTTTCTTCCGCATGCAAATCGGCATATACGTGCGTTATTTTAAAAAACAAAAATGTATGGCCTTAACCAGGCGGGGTTGGGTGTTTAGTCCCACCTCGCCTCACGAACAGCCACACGACCGGCTTAAATAGCCGCGTACTCCAAAAGCGCTAAGCTTCTTTGTCAACCATCAATGCTCTTTTTGTGAAGCAGATGAACAATCGTTTGTTGTGTAACACGATAGTTCAACCCCTTCACAAAGTGAGGATTGATGGATCTACTCACATTGAGAGAGAGTTTTTTAGTTAAATCATTTTCCCACTTAATTACCATTTCTTTGTTCTTTTATTTTTGGATAATTTTATTGTATACGAGAATCCATCTGCATACGGGTTCCCAATAGCCATCATTCCACGACGAAACCATCGATGACGTAGAAGTAATGACCACGGGGCGGCGTCCGTTGGCGGTGACCTTGACCGTTTTGCGGCTGTGCGGATGAACAATCGCTGGACCGCCTGTCAGGTCTTTAACGAGTTGCTCCTGCATGAAACTCGGCATATACATGCGTTTTTTAAAAGCAAAAATCTATGGCCAAAACATGTACCCCTCTGACTCTGGTCAGCTGGGATTGGGGTAAGTGAAGTTCAATGCATTCAGGTGATGCATGGTGGCTTCAGCTACTTCTCTCCTACTCTTCCACCCTCTTGACCATCTTTAACTAGCTCCTCGTCCTTAGCTAGAAGAATTGCATCTATGAGAAGAAGTCCACCGGCTGCAGCGAGCTTTTGTCATTCTCATCATCCACAGACTAGCCGGATACGGCTTTCTTCGCCGGGTTTCGTATGTACGAAGCCGATATCCTAGCCGTGAGCTAATTGTTGATATGTGTGCTCCATGCGGTTGAGGTCCCAGTGGGCGCTGCAAACCCAGCTCAAACCATCGGGCGGACGGCCCTGTAAAAAAAAGCGACCCAGACGGGTAGTATGGACCGACGGAGCTTGACATGAAATGATTCAAAAAAGAGCCGAGTAGCCATCAATGCTCACTTTGTGAGGGATACGATCTGTGACTATGAATCTTCTCTACATATAAGCAGAGAAGATTCATAGTGATAGTCATATCTTCCACAAAGGGTGCAATGATGACTCAAGCTTGCCGCATTTGCACGACGCAGCTATTTAAGCAGGTCGCGTCGCTCCTCGCGCGGCGAGGTGGGACTATACCGCTATGCATGTGTCGAGTCTCCCTTAGCCGAAACTCAGCAAACATAGACAAAAACAATATCATTTTTTACATTGAAGACGTTTTTAGAAAAAGAAAAACATATAGGAGCGACAAAACTGAAGAAAAATGGAAAAATTAAACAATTTATTTAAAATTAAAAATCTCTTTCATTGGGCTATCAACGTACATGGACAAGACGAACTTGACACTCGATGAACAATCATCGATTGATGAAATGCAATCTAGTGTCAAGCTGTCTCGTTCACGCAGCGGGAATTGATGAACCTAATGCAACAAGAAATAGGCTTACCACCGTCAGCCGATGCGGCTATTTAAGCTGGTCGGCGCGCGTCTCGCGCGGCGAGGTGGGACTAAACACAAGTCGAGGGTCATAACTTCGCCGAGTTCATTCTATCGGGAACTCGGCAAAGATGGGTACGCTGGAATTCTAATTTAAAAATATGAAAAACTGAAAATGTTTACCAAGTTTCCGTTAGACGAAACTCGGCAAACAAAGGGCGCCATCACGGCTCCGTCGCCTGCTTCAAGGCCTGGCCCTCATGTCAGACTTTGCCGAGTTCCTTCCGTTGGGAACTCGGCGAACATGATATTCTGCCGAGTGTTTTTGTTCGCCGAGTCCTTTTTCATCAGAACCTGGCAAAGCCATAGCTATGCCGAGTTGCTTATCACTCGCGAGCGTCGAGGGCACCGGCACGGAACGGACGGGCGAGACGCAGAGATAGGCGAGAGGAGGAGCCCGCCGCCTCCTCGACACGTGCCGCCGGATCTTCAATGCCCCGCCGCCGCCGGATCTTCAACGCAGGCGTCCTCCTCCGGCAGCGTTCTTCTCCACTCGTCCACTCCTCCATCCCCAGGTGATTCCTCCCCTCTCCTCCACTCCTCCATTCCCTCCCCTGCAAACCCTAGGGCCACGGCCGGCGGCCTTCTTCCTCCTCGCATGGACATGGGCATGGTCTGCTGTTCTTGTCCAGCCCCATCTTAGTATTCAACAGATTTGATATTGATTGACACGCCGTTGGCCGAATTTTATTAGAAGCGAGTACTAGTGCTGCAATTCTTCAGTCTGGAGCAGACTTAGATGATAGAACTGATGAACTTGAGCAGACAATGGGAGAGATCTTGTCATCTCTTCTCCTGGTGTGAGGAACTTAATCATGGAGTGGCTTGAAGGTACACCATTTCACATTTGTACCTGCGGAGGTGTGCTTAGTAACGATAGTTCTTGACTTTATTTAAGCACCACACTGGTTTATTCATTTAAGCACCACACTGGTTTATTCCATAAGTCTCAGAACAGAAATCATACTTTTGTATATCCTGGTATTAATTAAATGGAGAATGGCTGAAGTCGCAACTATATGGCAGAGATTTGGGTCAGGATATACAATAACAAATCCCATGTATTTTCATTGCCGTGTAACATCCAACACGCCAATAATCTGAGACCTTTGTTAAGTTCGTATTAGCCATGAAGAGAAAGAAGGCTGTATGATCTTTGTTCCATGTCACTCTTGCCAATCAATGCTAGAAACTAAGTAAGACACTAGTACTGTACTAGTACATTGTTTGCTGTTCCATATGAGTATATACATATATTGGACCTTGTTTTAGAGCAGATGACAAATTTCCAAATGTTTGCTTGCTTGCATAACTGTCGACCAAACTTGTACTGTAACAAAGGTCTATGATTATTCAGACTGTTGGTGCGAACAGCTGAGCATATCATAGCTTGATCTTACTAGTAAAAGAAACCACATAGGATAGGAGGGGAACATGCAAACCTTTTTGCATGGCAAACATGTGATATATGATGGGCCTGTTCATGAACATTGAAAACAATTACATTTGTTGAGCATATCTGGCTTATTATTTTGTCATATAAATATATAATGGACTTGATCTTGAGCTTTGAAACCTCTGCTCTTCATAAGTTATGGACGATGACCATGTTGTAGCTTAGTATATAATTTTGTTGTCGGGTACCTAGCATTATGTGTATATAAGTATGTGGTAATTCGTTGAGCGAACTGGAGTACTAGAACATAGGTTGGCCTATTTAGGTTTTGTCGCTTATCAGTTCTGTAGTAGAAATCATAAGTAATACTAGTACCAGTACTCTCTAATCTGGCTGCACTCCCATAGGCTGCTAGACATCTGTTGCTCTCACTTGTTCCCCTCGAGATTTAAATGGGTGAACTGTTGTTGTTGAGTGAGCAGCTAGCAAATCATAGACTAATTTTCTTGCGGTAGATTGGTAGCTGCAACTTGAGTGAGCAACTAGCAAATCAGACTACTTGTGGTAGCCAAGCAGCACATTGTCTGCTTAAAAAGCTCATCTCCTTTTGTTTTATCAGGTTCTCAGGCAACCAGACTAGCAAGATTAAACAAGCTGGACAAACTTTTGGCCATTCAAAAACTGGATGATCATGACATCGTAAGAGCAGTTCATCTGTATGACAACATCATTCTCAGCCTTGCTTGGTCTGTAAAAATATAACTGATTGTGAGCTATTGCACAAGTACGCTGTGTTGCATTATGTTTGTTGCAAAATTATGTTGTTGCTGTGAAAGATCACAGATGAGATATTATTGATTCCAAGTCATGCTGCTATGAGAAATTGTGTTGCTGTGATGTAACTGATATTGCTGTGATGAGATATTGATTCCAAGTCATGCAAAATTATGTTGTTGCTGTGAAGAAGTGGTGCGAAATTATTCCCCTGTAGCAAGTTTCATCAGGTCATATTTTTATCAGGTGACATTTACAATTTTGTAGCAAGTTTATCTTGCTATGATGCTATTTAACTTGTCAAGATTGGCTTTTTAACTGTTTTGCACCATCTTATCTCAAATTGGCAATCCCTCCCTACCAAGCAGTGTTTTATATGGAGGGTATTGTGGCTGGAGGGGTATTTGGGGATTCAAGGGGATTTGAGGGGATTGGGTGGAAGAGGGGGGTTCACCAAATTCTCTGAAATCCCCACCGCCTTTGGGGCTGGAAAACCCCTTGTGCCAAACAAGGCCTCAAGGATTTTCCTATCCCTAGACCTCTGCCACAAGGCAGCCTCCTCCATTTTCCATATCTCCTCAATCTCACTCTTAAGTGCCCTCATTCTTTCAGAATCACAATCAGAAAGTTTATTTTTCTCAGATAAAACATCTAACAGATCAATCTCCATAAGGAGAGCTTTCTTTTTTCTTTTTAATGGAAGCCTCAATATTAATACTCCAACCTTTAATTTGCTTGTGCAAAAGCCTAGTTTAAAATTGCCAATTCTCTGTACCAGAGGAAGCATGCGAGTCAGTGTTCCAAATATCGGTGACCAATTGAATAAAATCAGGTTGGGAAAGCCACCACTTCTCAAACCTAAAAAAATTTGGAATGGAAATTTTCCTAGCACCAGTATCTAAAACCAAAGGTGTATGATCATTGCCTACCCTAGACAAAGCAACAAGGGAAGACAAGGGGAAATGCCCATCCCAACAAGCAGAGGAAAAAAAAACCTATCAATGACAGCAAAAATAGGATTAGCTTGGTTATTAGACCAAGTGTAGCATCTATTGGATAAAGGAATTTCTAACAGACCCCATCTGTTGATCCAATCATTGAAAAGAAAGGTAAACTGAGGATTAACAATCCCACTTCTCTTCTCCAAATCACTCCTAACAAGGTTAAAGTCTCCACAAAGGAAAATGGGATAACAAGCATGCTCCAAAATATCAGGCAATTCAACAATGAACTCAAGTTTAAACTCAGGATAAGCAGTTCCATAGATAACTACCAAATGCCAAACAAACCATCAGACTTGTTTTAAAGCGGCAACAACACCAAAAGTCTTGATGGAAAAACCAACCACCTCAAACATATCATTTTTCACACCTACTAAAATACCCCCGGCAGTATTTTGAGCAGGAAGAAAATGCCAGGTAAAAGCATTACACCTATCAATTGCCTTGAGGAAACCCTCAGAAATCAGCTCTCTCTCTTAGTTTCTTGAAACCCAATGAAATCAGAGTTAGACTTAGCAATGGTATCACAAAGGCACTGAACTTTACTAGGTTGGCAAAGACCTCTAATATTCCAAATTAAACCTATCATATTAAGAGATTTTAAAAGGGTGAGACAAGCCACAAGGCTTAACCTTAGTAAGAACTGTAGGAGTTTTCCCTAACACATCAGCAGTGCCCACTGGGTTTTGTATTTCAAATTTCATATGCAAAATAGAGTGTGTATTCTTTATCCAACTAAGAAGAGATGTATCTAGTCAATCTTGAAGTCCCGCAACTCCAGTCTTCGAAAAGCATTGTGCGAGGGTGTGCGTCGTCAAACTCGGGTTTTTAAAACAATTATTATACCTACTACAAATATAAATGTTGCAATAGACACCCACTATTTGTCTATGTAATAAAAATTGATATGTTTACACCTAAGTTGACAGATATTTTCTTATGCCTATATTGATGGTGCTAGCGGTGTGATATAATCACGATTCCCCCACCTTGCGCGAATCTGAATGTGGATGCATCGGATGGCTCAGGGCGGTCACCTTCTACATAAGAAAATCTGATACTTCCCGCAAAAATAAAAATAAATCATTTTTATATGACTTCTATTTAATAAAATCAAATAAAATTTGTTATTTCTAATGTCACACTTGCTATAGTAAAATTTATCGAAATCTAACTGCTAATTTGATACGTCACCGAGCCAGTCATCCGGCCACATGATACATGCCTAATTCGGTGGCCGATGCTAGGCGCCGGCCGACCGGCCCAATTTTCGGCCGGTCGGCTCGTGCACCGTTGGATGCGCACACGAGAAGCCGTTCGATCAGATCTCTTTTCCCCCGTCCCCCCCCCCCCCCCCCCCGCTCGCACGCCTCGCGTAGCCGCATCTCTGCCCCCTTTTCCCCTGCCTTGCACGACCGGCGAGCGCCCCCGCACCGTGTCATTGTTCGCGCACCCCCCAACGTCGCGCTCGTAGCATCAACCACCAGCGAGCTTCATGGACCAGCATCCTCGCAGCATCCCAGGGAGGCTTGCATCACGGCATGTACGGGCAACAGTTGCAGCCCGGGGATGTGCCGGTTCCAGCATAGGTCCGCTCCGGTTCCAACAAATTGTCGCCGTACTCGCTCCCACCGTTGCAGCACCACCGCGCCTCATCATAGCTTTCGGCGATGCCAGTTCCATCACCGGCCGGTGCGCACCGGTTCCAGCACAGTCACTGCACCCACTCCCCCTGTCACATTGTTTCTGCGAGCCCCTTGGTCCCAGCAAATCTTGTTGCCGGTCCCAGCAATTCAAGCCGCCGGTTGCAGCATTTGGTCGCGTTGTCTCCACCACCGGCCACTGCTGTTCCAGCTCCGCCTTCAACCGCCGCGTTCCTGCCGGTTGGAGCACCGGCCGCTGCTGGTTCCAGCTCTGGCTCTCACTGGTCGCAGCACCACCGGCTATTAGTTTCCCAGCCGCGCGGGCAGCAGCTCGCCATCATGCTGGTTCCAGCACCACCACCCACCAGTTCCAGCACCGCAGCGCTATGGTTGCAGCATTGCATGTCGCCACCGCGCGGGGTCGCAGCTCGCCGACGTGGTGGTTCCTGCACCGTGGCCCACCGGTTCCAGCTCGAGAGGTCGCCGGTTCCAGCCCGCCGGAGTCACCATTGCAGCATCTCGTGGCGAGGTTCCAGCTCGCCGCCATGGCTGAATCCCGCCGCCGCAGTTCCAGCACGCAGGACCGGCCGTTGTAGCACCTGACAGACGCGGTCGCAACACGCGGTGCACCCCGGTCGTGGCCGTCGCAGCACCCCCACCGCCGCGTCCCTGGTTCCAGTGCGCGCTGCCCCGCCGACGTAGCACCCGGTCGTCATGGTTCCAGCAACCCAAGGTGCTGGTCGCAGCACGCCGCGCCGACGGCTCCATCATCTCCCTCTCCCCCAGTTGCAGCACGGCGCGTTGGATGGTCATCGTCTCCAGCCCCGATGGCTGAGGCTCTACTGTGGAGAGAGAGGGTGCGAGCGGGCGGTCGTCTGAGACAGGAGGAGGAAGGAGAGGAGGAAGGGCGCGAAGGAGGTGCAAGACCGCGCAAGGCGGTAGGGTGCGGTCGTCGGCGGCAAGGGTTTCCGTGGCTGTGGATGATCTGCGCGACGAGAAGATGGATTGCAACATTGGGGACCAGAGCTGCTGCGTGGGGGAGCGACCATTCCCTGGAGATAAGGACAGGGAAGCGGTGGGTAGGGCCCGTCAATGAAGTGTCACACGTCTGGGAGAGGTGACCGGCCCGAGCCTTGGCCAGTCGGCCGGCACAGAACATTTACCTAATTCGGTTTCGCATCAAAACCAAGCACGTACAACAAAGCAATTCAGTTTGTATTTCTCAAAAAAAAAACAATTCAGTTTGTAGATTGATGACGTCAGCTATGACATCACCGCATGTAATACGGATCGGACTGCCAAGCTAGCACAAGTTGCATTAATAATATAATAGATAACCTAAAAAAGAAATCAGAAGTTGCATAAATGTTTTTTACCTCATTTTCATCTGCACGTACAAAAATGTGAAAAGGGCACGTGAAACACAGGCAACAAATGACGTGTGAGCAGAAAAAAGCGAGATAAGTGAGTGTAGCTAAATTCAAACTAAAGCACCTCTTGCAACCTCAACCAAACAGCAAACGAACTATATCTTAACAAAAAATAATTAACATTATTTCTGTAGATTCAACTCTTCGCAATTTATTCTCTACTCATGTAATTATGTTCATTACATCACGTTCCCAATTAAGTAACAATTAAGCTCTCTGATGGCTAAATTTCAACACATAGCAGGGAATAGTTTGGAAATAGGAATCGCTGAAACTTTCACTACTAGTTGTTCCATTCCATTCACTGTGGCCTCTCACTCTCCACCTTGGCATCGGCGTCTCTCTTAGCTTCCATTTTACCTACTATTTCTCAGATGGCCTTCTTCTCCTCGTCCACCTCGGCGGCCTTCTTCTCCCCGTTCTCATCTATCTTGTTGTTGTTGTCCTCGGCTGTCTCCTTTTTGATCTTCTCTTTCTCGGCATCTGCCTTCTTCTTTGCCTTGGCCTTCGCCTTCGCCTTCTTCCTTGCCTTCTGATCCTTTTTCTTCTTGTTTTCTTCCTTCTTCTTCTTGAGCTCGTCAATGAGACGTTCGAGGTAAACGTCGGCATCACGGTCCGTGCGCTTGGACGCCATCAGACACTCGGCAACATCCACTGGGGCCATCTCTGCCACCTGTAGCAGCTCCTTCACGGTGTCGAACAGTGGGTGCGCGTCCACCTCGAGGTAGTTCTTGGCCAGCGTCTTGAAGGCCTCAAACTCACAGTAGGACATCTTGATGTGCATGTCCATTCGTCCCCGGCGGATTAGCGCCGGGTGGAGTTCGTCGATGTAGTTTGTGGTGAACACGATGATCCGCTCACCGCCGTTCGCCGACCAAAGGCCATCGATGAAGTTGAGCAGGCCGGGCAGTGTCAGCATGTTGGGGTTGTACTCCTGGTCATCCTGTCGACCCTTTGTGGTGCGATTGCCGGTGAGGTCGAGGGAGCAGTCGATGTCCTCAATGGCAATGATGGACTTGCTGGTGGTCTCGATGAAGAGCTTGCGTAGGTCGCTATTTGTGTATAGGGTGGTGAGTTTAATGTCATAGATGTCGTAGTTGAGGTAGTTGGCCATGGCGGCGATCATGGAGGACTTGCCGGTGCCTGGAGGGCCGTGCAGAAGGTAGCCACGCTTCCACGCCTTGCCGACGCGGCGGTAGTAGTCCTCGTTGTTGCGGAAGTTGTCGAGGTCGTCCATGATCATCTTCTTCTTGGTTGGGTCCATGGCCAGGGTGTCGAAGGTGGTCGGGTGGTTGAAGTCGATGTAGCTCCACACCTCCTCCCTCCTAGAGCTGGTTATTTGCATGATTAATTTGGAATTAATTAAAAAAAGGCAAGCTCGCATGCATTTTTATTGAAATTAATTATCTAACACAATTAAATGAATAGTGAATATATTTATAAATACTAATTGCGTACGTACTGGTAGCCGACGCCCTTCTTGTTGGAGTAGAGCCTGCGGGGGCGGTTGCTGGAGGTGACCTCCTGGCCAGCGCGGCAGACGTGCGGCAGGTACTCGTCGACGACGAGCCTCCAGTGCCGCTGGTGGAACGTGAGGCGGCAGCACCTCCCCAACGACGACGACGACGAACGCTGATGACCCGGCACCGTGGACCACCACATGGTGACGCCGCGGAACTCGTGGGCGACCTCCTGGCCGTCTCGGAGGCTGAGTACGAAGCCGTGGCCCTCCGCGGCCCCCTCGGCGCGGAGCACCCGCGCCTCCCGGGAGAGGAACGCCAGCACCTCCGCGTAGGCGTCGCTTGACTTGGCCCGGCGGTCCTCGGAGTAGTAGGAGCAGTCGTCGGGACTGGCGGCGATGTCCACGGTGATGAAGGGATCGAGGAACAGGAAGAGCCGGCGCATGGGGCGGCGGAGGTACTGGTTGAAGTAGGAGTGGAGGGCGCCGATGGGCGCGCACGCCGCGGCCACGGACGACCGCAGGTGGTCCAGCAATTCTTCCATCACCGTCTTGCTGCTAGCTAGCTTGTTGCTTGCCCTATGGATTTTGTGCGCTACGGTAGTGCCTCTATATGGTGGATTTTGTGCGCGTACGCTGGTGCCTATAAATGGTAAAATTTGTGCGGTACTTCGGTGCCTCTATATGGTGGATTTTGTGCGCGTACGCTGGTGCCTATAAATGGTAAAATTTATGCTGTACTTTTGGTGCCTATACATGGTGGATTTTCTCCGCGCGAGTACTCTGACAGATCGAGCGCGTGAGCGCGTCAGTAGGTTTACTATTATTGGACTGTGACACTGCTTCGGTCGGCTTTCATTTGGCCTATAGACGAGGTACCACGTGAGAACAGTAACAGTCTCGTGGCATTTGGCCTATGGTGGATTTGTCGTGTTCTTTTGTCTCCACGTACACAATGCGGTCTAGTATTATTGGGAGTGAACGGCCATGAATGCAAGGTACGGATGAGTACGCGTACTCAAATGTTTCTTAGGAGTTTTTTTTTTCTGCCTCCTTAAGGGGTTACAAGCAGTAGCATCTGTTCAAACCCACAGACAACGCACACCACATGCACGCACACCGCACTCACACACCCTGCTGGGAGCCTAAACTAGACCTACAACCTATATCCAGAGCGCCCGGTACAAGATTTCTATATCGTCATGGGGCTCACAGGCGCGGAGAGAAGCTTCTTATAAGTGGAATATTGTTCCTCTGAACAGTACCGCCAAGCACTGTTCCTAATGAACAGCACCCCGGTGAGACACCCGGAAATTCGTCCCCGCTCGGGATCGAACTCGGGCGGGTTGGCTGGCCACTGCCGAGCTCAACCACTGAGCTACGGCTCAGTCCTCAATGTTTCTTAGGAGTTGAGAGAGACCGGATTGCATTGCAATATAGCACGAGCACGGTGGTGGATCAAGTTGGACATGAACACGAGCTTACACGCGCACTTAGTGTTGGACATGGCAGAGGCTCTGAGCTTTCGTTAGTACAGAACATGCCATCTCTGGCAGCTAAAAACCCCATCTATGATGGTTTTACCACCTATCAGACCTTGCGGGTCAGTGATAGGTCGACCTATTACAGGCGACTGACCGAACCACCTAAAGCGGGGCCCATCTCTGACGGTGTGTCTCCTTGGCCCACCAGAAGATAAAATTTCAATCGATTGTTTTTATGATCTGAAGCACCAAAGTTATAAATTTATCTACGACGGTTGAACCGCCGGTGGGCTAGGTTTGGGAGGGGGCATGAAAATTGTCAATTTGTAGCCATATCCCCTACACACATCACTATAAATACAATTACACGTCACATTGACATCATCATTTAACGGAGACCATTTGCCACATATAACAGACAATATCATTGAGATTTCACATATGAATGCTAATCAACATATACATTGAAATCTTATAAAGAACGGCGAGTCCTCCACCCCGAGTATCAGCTCATAAATCCTTAATTACCATGCGGGCCAAAAGGTCCGCAGGTGGTGCCTAGGGGTCATGAGCTAGTGAACCCATAGGAATCTCGTAGTTTCTCACCCGATGGATCAACGAGTCCAGGATAGGTGCTTGGGGGCTACGAATTCATCACTACGCAAGCTTAAGGAAGGCACACTACAACCATCGAAAGGGCACTAATGCTTGGAACATAGATCTCATAGTCCACGAATATTAAAGAATCAAAAGCAAACTATTGTCAATCAACACGCGACACATCCGCAGTACATACATGCAATACAAATCAAGTTCATTGGGCATCCACCTGAGGCTCGATGCGAAGCGCCGCGGTGGTCTCGGCAGCAGAGGGCCACTTCTGGATGAAGTTGCACTGCCCCATGATTGCTTTGGACCTCAGTCGCCTGACCTCTACCCGCGGATCCTCTTCATCTTCATTTCCTTTGGCTCCATCCTGCGCCGGGAGGGGTTTCACGAGCACATCTGCCGGCAGGCCTGGAACTCGATGTTGAACGTATGCCAGGGCCATGGCCACAACGGCCTCGGCCATTGCTAGGGCATCCGAGATGAAACTCTCCCTCATCTTCTTGATGAAGTTGGGAACACAGTGAGACAACGCCTCCACAAACGACGGTGTGGTCCCGAGGGTCGTCTTCCCAAAATTGGGATGCACCGTTTACCCCCGAGCCTCCATGATCGAATCCAGCAGCAAGTAGGCCTTAGAAGATGAAGCTTCCAACTTTTGGAGTCACACCTCTAGGGCCTTGACTTTGTCCTCCGAAATCCGGGCAACCTTCCGCGCCGCGCTGGTTCCTCCATTGCAAGTCCGGCTCTCCTCCTGACCTCGACAAGCTCGACCTTGGCATTCACCGCCTCTTCTATGGCTAGAGCACCTTGGCCCCAAATCTTCTCAAGCTCGGAGCTCAGCTCGCGCTCGCGAAGGGTGGCATGTTCCTTCTCCACGCTGAGAAGGTCGACGGATTGCTATGAGGCCCATGAAGGGTGTGTTAGTCAAAGCAAGTACACCACTCGCCCCCCCCCTCCCCCCCACACCCCCCAAGACCGATATGACAATCTGGTGCAGAAGCTCACCCAGAGGGTCCGAGCAGTGAGCCCCATCGTCAACTAAAAGTCGGCCGGGGCGAGGGGTCCTGAGGTGGCCGTCTCCGTCAACGCGGTGGCCGGAACATCGCTAGGGACAGCAACCTCAGTCGAGATCGCCCCTAGCGCTGGCGTGTGAATCCCCCCTTGACCAATGGGGCTTTGTCCGCCGCCGGAGCGCGACCCACGTCTACCGTCATCCGGTCTGCAACCCCCGAAGTCCAGTGGTGGCAAAAGCCCTGAGTTGGAATGGAAGGTCCTAAAAACGATTAACGTGTTGAGGGTGCTAGCTTACCTCAGCACCAAATCTACTCGGGGTTGCATCAACAACCTTTCGGCGCGTGACTCGGTGGCCTCCATCGCAGGCAACGTCTCTCTTAACCGCGGGATCTTAACCCTTCTCTGCATACCTGGGAAAAATTACGGTCCATGTTATCCACAAATTTTGGCCTCAGGAAAGTGAAGTTGGGAAAACCCACCTTCATGGATGTCTATGCCAGGGGTGGTGCAGTTCAAACCTCTTCCAAGCAGCGGCGTACGCAATGCTGGAACTATGAAGAGAAAACACACGACTTCATTACAAGTCGCAAAGGGACAAGAGTACCCACCAGGGAGACGGCTTGTGGGACCCACCTCAAGAACTCTTGCTTTTTCCCCTTCGCCCAATCTGGTGACCGATGATTAGTGATTTGGTGTGATTATTTTGGAATTAATTAAAAAAAGCAAAGCATGCGTGCATGTCTCATTGAAATTAATTAACTAATCACAACTAAATGAATAGTGAATCAAGTTCGATTAGTGAATCGATTAATATATACTAATTGAAATTAATTAACTAGTCACAACTAAATGAATAGTGAATCAAGTTCGATTAGTGAATCGATTAATATATACTAATTGCGTACGTACTGGTAGCTGACTCCCTTCTTGTTGGAGTAGAGCCTGCGGGGCGGTTTGCTGGAGGTGACTTCCTAACCTCCGGTGGATCTACGTACGCGTGAGTACCCGCTTATCCAGCTTCGGTAGGCTTTCATTTGGCAAGTGTCATTAGATTATTGCGAACACAAACTTTCAGCCTATGGACTAGGTACCACGTGAGAACAGTGACAGTCACATGGCATTGTGCAGCTCTGCACTGCAACTCACAACGTGTTGATTGCTAAAATACAAATGTCAACATGACGTCAAAACAGGACAAATAAAATATGTGAATATTGCTAAAAAACAACATTATACTCACGGGCAACGGCGGAGACAGGGCCCAGGCAGCCCGGGCCACTGCGTGGGGCGTGAAGCTTGATTCCTTCTTTTCTACCTAGTTTTATCTAGCTACAGTGGAACACATTGGGTATTGAGCGTGGTGCTTCTACTGGAGATTTCATTCTTTTCTACCGAGTTTTATCTATTCTTTGACCATTTTCTCACAAATTTTCACTGTAAATGCTCACTGATTTTATATGCATGGAGATTGACAAGCTAATGGGAAACAGATAATCAATGGTAGAAGGACCAGTGAAAATGAATAGAACTTTTTTTAGCAACATAATTGTACATTGTATATGTTTACTGATTAATAAAAGTAATAAAAGAACATTGCCAAAACTAATAAAAACAGAAAAATGGAGAAGAAATCAATGGGGGAAAAATCAATAGAAGGACCAGTGTGATGCACTGTGACATCCCCAGATCTTAGTCATGTCATTTACCTAATTAATGTGCCATGTCATCATGATTATCATAATTAAATTGCAAAGAAGAATTAATCCAACTCACAAATTAAAATTCAAAATATATAGTCAAAAAACTTATTTCTCCAAACAGTGGAACAAAAATGTTGACATGGTTCCATAAAATCCCCAAGTAATTGACATGAAGAAACCAACCATGTTTGAATTCACAAAATGCCCCTGGCAACAATTAAAGTGGATCAGCAGCATTTAAATTGGCCATTTAGAAATAAACAAATATTTAAACATTTCCAAATAATGTGAAAAATTGTTGGGTGGTCTAGTAATATTGCCTAGTATTTATGTGTAAAGTTTCATGTTAAACAAAATTCGTTTTGTGCACTAATTAAATGCAAAACAGTAGCTAAAAGGAATAACAGAAAAAGAAAAAGAAGAACAGAAACGACTTACTGTACCTCTGGCCCCCTAGTGCATAGGAGGAGGCCCAGCCTAGCTGGAGGTCGTCTTCCTCCTCCCCCTCGTGTCACCACGCCCGTGGTTGATGCGCGCCGACGCCGGCGGATGCGTGACACCGCGGCACTCCCGTCGCCGCTATGGGCTAGATAAGGACCTCCCGGAGCCTGTGGACAACCCTAGCCCTCTCCGTTCCCTTTCCTCGCGTCGCCCCCTTCAACACAGCAAGCGCAGCCGCAGCCGTCGCCATGGCTCGCCTCCTCGCCGCGGCCATCGTCATCCCCGGCACCTGAGAGGCTGTCCAGGAGAACGGCCGTGCTCTTCTTCATCGACTATAGCACCGATTCGAGACTGGGGAGCCGCATCGACATCGTCTACATCGTCTTCTTCCCCGTCGGTCGCCGGACTCCGCCGCATCGATTCGCCCTCCTGTGCACTTCTAAACCATCGCAGAGCCTCCTTGAGCTCCTACGTAAGCCGTCCACGCTGCCGTCGCCATTGTCGCTGCTTCTGTTACCGCCGCCGCGCTTGCGGTTGCTGCTGTAGTGCACCTCCGGCTCAGGTGAGCACACCACGGTCCTCCTGGCATCGCGTGGGAGCTGCCTAGCACTTTTGTGCATCGAGAGCAAGCCTGTGGCCTCGATCCCGAACCCTCCAGTACTCCGGCCGCCGCCCAGCTTGTCCCCGCCGTTGCTCTAGGCCATTCCCGCACGAACTGATGGCACCAGTAGATGTGCGCCGATGCGCCCGTTCGAATGGTGGTCTCCACCGCTCATTTGGTCACCGGAGCGACGAATCCGATCGTCGCCGCCGCGTTCTGCCACGGCGGAGCGCGCGCCGGCGTTCAAATCCATGACTCGGTCACTGCCTGCCAATGGGCCCCACGTGATTAGCCAGTTGTTTAGCCCCTAATCACCCACTAACGTGTGGGGCCCCAAACTGTAGGATTCTAATTAATCTACAATCTCTGACACTGGGCCCCACTCGCTAATTAAGCTAAATTTAACTAACTAAACTACTGTTAATTGGATGTCCCACTGACAGCTGGGTCCCACTGGCCCTGTTGACCAGTCAACTACTGACTGGGCAGTTGACCTGGTCCCACTATTAGCCTCTCTGCTTCTCTGCTGGGTACACTTCTGTGTGCCCATAGCAAATATCCATTTTAATGTTGAAATTAATATTAATTATAGAAATTCCAGAAAATCATTAAAACTTTGAAAATTCATATAAAATAAACCGTAACTCGGATGAAAATAATTTATATATGAAAAATGATCAGAAAAATATAAAAAATCTGAATATGTCATCCACATGAATGACAAACCTCTCTAACATAATGAGCCTTGACATTTTGCTACCGGATCAGATAACGAAATCATATTTTGGAGCCGGGAAAATATTCCAAATATTTTCCCGCTTCAATTAAAATATGTAGTAATGCATTAGAACATATCAACATCAATTTTGCCATGCCATTGCATTTGTGTTGCATTTGTATGCTCTGTTGTTTATCTGTTTCGTATTTACTTCTTTCCGGTAGACCCCGAGACCGTCGTAGACCCTGAGCTTGACTACACCACTGTGGATCCCGCCTCGTCAGCAGAGCAACCAGGCAAGCAAACCCCCTTGATCATTCTGATATTGTGTATTCTTCCTCTCTACTTCATGCATTAGGTATTGGTTCCGATATGATGTTTCGGTAGATCCTGTTCTGATGCATAGCCTGTTTTTGTCGCCTCTCATCGAAGCTTTACCTGCTATCCTAGCATGCCTAGTTTAGCGATGCTTGTGTTCCATCAGTTGGCCCTACACCCTTGTCCGTTTGCCATGCTATACTACCGTGCCGTGATCCCTCTGGGCGGTGATCACGGATATACTTATGTTGTTATATTATATATGATACTACGGTGGACCCCGGACTTCGGTGGCCTACTACATGGAGCGAGATGGACTGCAACGAGAAGCCGACGAAGACGAAGACATTTACTATTACATGTCGTATTTATGTTCCGAGGCGGGCTGGTCGGGCTGGTGGTGCCATCCTGGAAGAGTTGGCACCTGGGACTTGGCAACCACCCCGGGATTCACTTGGCGGAACAGGAACCCAACAGATACCCACTGGATGATGGTCTGGCTGGTACCGTTCGCGCGTGCTCTCTGTGGCGGAACGCCAGGGCAGGTAGATACCCTCCCATTGAGGTGAGCCTGGGCCCTGGTCGTGTCCGCGAATAAATGACTTAGCACGAATAACGAGCTCTTGGTATGTTAATCCGAGTTCCCATTGGCATATACGCACTAACCTCCACCCGGGATAATGGTTGTTTGGCCCTCGGCGTCGTCAGTTCCTCACCGAAAGCTCTACTAGATGTCCAGTTCAGAGATGCGGCACGGAAGGGGCAAGCCATCCTGGAAGAGATGGGCTTGGACCACCGACCCTGCACGTAACGTGGAGGAGCGCTTAGGGTGAGCGGCCTAATAGCCCATCGCGATTAGGATTAGACCGGCAGGTGACCTCTCTGGAGAGCTGACGTAGTACTTCGGCGTGTCATTCTCCTCTACCGGCACACAACAGGTAGTGTGCTTATTGTCCAGGCTTAAGGAGGGGTTCGAGCGTGTCGGGCAATGTGGTCCACCCTTGCAGGGAATAATTAATCTATTCGAATAGCCGTGTCCATGGTAACAGGACGCTTGGAGATGTATCCCGATCTTACACAACTTAAACCGGACACTTTCTCACAGGGAGCCGAGGGAGGATCCAAGGGTAGTGCATTGCTGTCATACTTTGTTGGTATCGTACGCTCTTCTCTTCTAAAATGCTACAAGATGCTCATTCTCTTCTATTGCTGCAAGATGCTGGTAGTTAGATATTACATAGAATTTCTCTCTCTACTCTGGCATTTCTGCAGTATAGTCCACTGATATTACCCCTTCCTTTGATACCGATGCATATGTGGCATAGATTTGATGTAAGTCTTGTGAGTACTTCGGATCAGTACTCACCGTTGCTTTACTCCTCTTTTCCTTCAACCCAGTTGCTGCTATCAAATAGTAGCCTCTCGGATGCAGGTATCCCCGACGATGGTTACTACGTGGAGTTCGATGTCGACGAGTAGTTCGGAGGCCCCAGGCAAGAGGCCTGCACCTTTGGGTAGAATTGTCCCTTTTGCTTCTGCCTACCTAAGGAACCTTTAGTAAACTCTGTCTGTAGCCAGACCTAACTTGCTTCTGCTATGTTGCAATATTGGGTCTTACGACCCCTGTTTGTAATATATTGATTTATGTTTATTCTTGTGTCGTAGAGTTGTGTTGTGGTACTACCGTGGAGTCACCAATCCCGATCGTGCATGCTGCATGTATGGTTAGTGCACGGTTATAGTTGGGGGCGTCACAAGTTGGTATCAGAGCCGATTGCCTGTAGGAACCCCCAAACCCCTTGGCCTATGTTGAGTCTAGTATTGAAAACTATTTTCAAACTACTAGGTGTGTTGTGTGGCTTACGGGCCCATGTCGCATATGGATGGGATTAGGACTCTTTTCTTCCGCATCCTTACTCTGGGTTCTGAAACATTCTTACCCCTTCGTGTTATAGTTTTGCTAACTCTAGGTTCTCGTGATGACTTCATTCCGGAGAGCCATTCATTCCAGATGTTCTCTTGATATCTCAAGACATTCTGAAATACTCTCTGATTTCCCGAGGATCCTATATATCCTACTGCTATTGAAATTCCTTGTCGCCTACTTACACTTGTGGTTAATTTCAGTTGTTCGACAATCTTCGTTGAAATCCTCTGCGATTGTCGTTCTTACCCCATTGATTCCTTCGTTGAAATTCCTTCGTTGAAATTCCAGTTGCTTCTGCTATGTATGCGAATACTCACAATCATCAGTCGATTCCTAGAATTTGTCTTTCCGGTTCAAACATCATTCCGGACATGAGCTGGTTCTCGATCAATCAAGTCTTGATCGATTGTCCATCTAAGCCTATTTACCTTACTCATCCTTTGATCAGAGCGCCTGCTTCTCTTTCCACGACTTTGGAAATCACTATACCTCAGTATTTCTAAACTTTATTCTGATGTATCCATAATCGGATGCTTTTGCATGTGTTTCTCTTCTGGTTGAGTACCGATACTCACATCAGCTCTGTTACGGAACACATGATTCCTTTGGTGGATTATTATCCAACAGATTGCTCCTTATTCTAAAACCTTTACGAGTCCTTACCCGGATATAATATGCCTTTCATAAGTTGTATCCTTTACTTTTGCCACCTGAACTCTGCTTTCAAACTTGTATCCTCATTTCTGTTGATCGGCGTATAGGTTCTTAAAAATTCCTTCGATGAGTTGAATCTATGCTTTCTGCAATCCGTGTGAACCCGAAAGTTTTCACGGGTCATACTCTTCTGGTATTTCACCAGGTAAATTTTCAAACTCAAAACATTTTTAACAGAGAAGTGAATGAAAAGTTGTGCATTGGAGAAGTGGGAGTCGACCTTGAACCTTGTGTTCATGCCCATGGGAACAATGTAAATCTTTATCATGGAAGCTTGTCACAAGAATAACTGTCCCTTTGTATAACCATTCGATATCTCCTCATTTTGATTCCCTTGCGATTATGGTTCTGACCATGTTGTTCTCATATGATATGTCTTAGAGAAATCCATTCCATAATCTCGTCCATTTCTCAACCAAGGTTAAAGTATTTGCGCTCCGCAGATCAATAAACCAGTCCAACCTCTATTCCGATCTACCTTTGAGTAATAACCTCTGGTATCTCAAGAATATCATGGAACTGCATTACTTATTATGAGTTCTTCATCAAGTATTACTTCTCACCGATTTCAGTCTTTCCAAGGGCTCTGAGTTGGCCGCTACTCGAGAACACCAATAAGTGAAATGAATCCACACCGCCATTCAATACATCCATTAATTCTTATTGTCTGGAAATCTGAATTTAAAAAATGTCATTGCTAGCCTATTGGCTACCTCATCATCACGCCCCTTGATAATTTGTTTTGTCATCGACAACATCCTTGCCTTCCTTCCAACTCAGATTTGGTCATGTTTTGGTTGTACCTTAAGTTCCTTGCTATTCTTGAAATTGTTCCTTGTGTATTTCTTGTAATCTTCAAACCCAACCTTTACTTAAACACCATATCATTGCTACCCCGAAGCATGACTGTAGTACTCCGAATATCAACAGGAACAATGGAAGCGCAATTCTAATTGTTTCTTGATCGATTATCCAAACACCGTTATATGGGTAAACATCATGATTTTCCTTGCCCCTTTTATCTAAAGGGTTATGTACCTGCTGTCCTATCATGTATATCATGCACTGCTTGTTCATGGGAAGGATATAGTCCTAATACTTGTGTATAATCACATTTTCCTTTCCATTGGTCTGTTTAACCTTTTTTGTAATTTATATAATCTAAGTAGTAAGATTTCTCTACTTATGTAAACACCCCAATGTACAACCCTGTCAGTATAACCTATTACTATTGTTGTTGACATTTCGGTAACCACCGGTGGACGAGAGCTTTGCCTATTGGTCCGTGCTACTTGTGAGCTGCGTTAAGATTTTCCCCGAAGAGGAAGGGTGGAGCAATATAGTAGCGATAAGTATTTCCCCCAGTGAGCACCAGGGTTATCGAACCAGTAGGAGAATCACACAAGTACCTCGTCAATAGCACCTACACACACAGGAGCAAATACTTGCACCCAACGCGAGCAAGAGGGTTGTCAATCCCCTTGGACTCATTACTTGCAAGGATTAAATCTGATAGTGGTAGATAAGTAAATTGCAAAATAAAATAAAAAGAGTAAAATGGCAGCAAGGTAATTAGGGTTTTATTAATATGATAAAAGTAGACCCGGCGGCCATAGTTTTCACTAGAGGCTTCTCTCTCGTAAGAATAGCATACGGTGGGTAAACAAATTACTGTTGGGCAATTGATAGAATAGCGCATAGTTATGATGTTATTCATGGCAATGATCATGTATATAGGTATTACGTCTGTGACAAGTAGACCGAAACGATTCTGCATCTACTACTATTACTCCACTTCGAGAGCGCTTCTATGCTTGCCTCTCTACATATTAAGTTCATGACAAACAGAGTAATGCATGAGGTATGATGACATAATGTAGACAAAGTAAACTCAAGCAATATGAATAAACCCCGTCGTTTTACCCTTAGTGGCAGCAATACAAATACATGCCTCACTACCCCTTCTGTCCCTGGGTGAGGACACCGCAAGATTGAAACCACTACAAAGCACCTCTCCCATTGCAAGATAAATCAATCTAGTTGGCCCAACTAAACGGATAGATCGGAGAGAAATACAAAGCTATAACAATCTTGCATAATAAAGTTCAGAAGTGACTCAATTACTTTCAATGAATAATCTAATCATAAACCCACAATTCATCGGATCCCAACAAACACACCGCAAAGGAAGATTACATCGGAACAATCGGATTGATCTCCGAGGAGAACATTGTATTGACGATCGGAGAGAGAGAAGAAGCCATCTAGCTAATAACTATGGACTCGTAGGTCTGTGATAAACTACTCACACATCATCGGAAGGGCAGCAAGGTTGATGTAGAGGCCCTCTGTGATCGAATCCCCCTCCCGTAGATTACCGGAGAAGGCCACCAGATGGGATCTTGGAAGAACAGAGACTTGCGGCGGCGGAAGAGTTTTTTCTGGTTGCTCTCTATTGGTTTGGGGATATTTGGGAATATATAGAAGTGGTATTAGGTCAGACGGAGTTGCGTGGGAGTCACGAGCTTAGGGGGCGTGCCTACCCCCCTAGGGCGCGCCCTGTGAGCTCATGCCTCTCCCGTAAGGCTTCTGGTCTCCTCCCGAACTTTCTAGGGTCTCTTCTGGTCCAAAAATAACCCCCGTAAAGTTTCATCTTGTTTGGACTTCGTTTGGTACTGATTTTCTGAAAAGCCAAAAACAGGCAAAAAACAGGAATTGGCACTGGGCACTGAGTTAATAGGTTAGTTCCCAAAATTGATATAAAATTGCATATAATTGCATATAAAGTATCCAAGATTGATAATATAATACCATGAAACAATCAAAAATTATAGATACGTCGAAGACGTATCAGCATGCCCAAGCTTAATTCCTGCTCGTCCTCGAGTAGGTAAATTATTAAAACAGAATTTTTGATGTTGAATGCTACCTAGAATGTTTATTATGTAATCCCTTTTACGGTATAAATATTGAGAAATGATGAAGTAATTGATATCAACATAATAATATCCATGAATACAAGAACATAATCATTACTTTTTCAAAATATATGATGCTCATCAAATGTTATTCCTACTCATTGAATTATGTAAGCATGGCATGACTCCGCCCTCACCGCATAAATATAAAGCATGAGCACCACGGTGTCAAACCAGGCAATTGGATCATACTTTTTAACGTGCTTCAGCATTTTCAACTCCACTCAATACATGAGCGTGAGACATGGACATTAGCACTACGGGTGGAATAGAATGCGGTGGTAGAGATATATAGGAGAAGTCAAAAAGGAAGAAAGGCTCGCATCAACTCGGCGGATCAATAGGCAATGGAGAGGCCCATCAATCGATATCAATGCGAGGAGTAGGGATTTCCATGCAACGGATGCACTAGAGCTATAAGTGTATGAAAGCTCGAATGAAACTAAGTGGGTGTGCATCCAACTTGCTTGCTCACGAAGACCTCGGGTATTTGAGGAAGCCCATCATTGGAATATACAAGCCAAGTTCTATAATGAAAAATTCCCACTAGTATATGAAAGTGATAACTCAGGAGACTCTCTATATGAAGAACACGGTGCTACTTTGAAGCACAAGTGTGGTAAAAGGATAGTAGCATTGCCCCTTCTCTCTTTTTCTCTCATTTTTCTCTTTTTTTCTTTTCTTTTTTTCTCTTTTTTTTCATTTTTTTTAGAACAATATCATGAACCTCATCCCCGCTTTTGCAAGGACTCATTAGTCTCCATCATTCTTTACCTCACTGGGACAATGCTCTAATAATGATGATCATCACACTTTTATTTACTTATAACTCGATATTACAACTCGATAACTGGAACAATATGACTCTATATGAATGCCTCTGGCAGTGTACCAGGATGTGCAATGATCTAGCATAACATGTATTACAATGATGAACGGTGGCTTTGCCACAAATATCATGTCAGCTCTATATGATCATGCAAAGCAATATGATGATGAACACACATGTCATAGGACGGAACGGTGGAAGTTGCACGGCAATATATCTCGGAATGGCTATGGAAATGCCATGATAGGTAGGTATGGTAGCTGTTTTGAGGAAGATATAAGGAGGCTTATGTGTGATAGAGCGTATCATATCACGGGGTTTGGATGCACCAGCGCAGTTTGCACCGACTCTCGAGGTGAGAAAGGGCAATGCACGGTACCGAAGAGGCTAGCAATATGCGGAAAGGTGGGAGTGCGTAATTGTCCATGAACTTACATTAGTCATAAAGAACTCATATACTTATTGTGCAAGTTTTATTAGCCCTCGAAGCAAAGTACTATTCGCATGACTCTAGGGAGGAGGTTGGTAGGAGTTAACCATCGCGCGTCCCCGATTCAAACAACACAAAGGATTTCAATCAGACATAAAAATGCTCACGCATCCCCGTCATGCCATGTTGGACACTTAAATGAGTAGTTAATAACAAGCTTTAATATCGATATTTCTACTAACCAATGATCATGGACCAATACCCTTTCATATTATTACATCAATGTAATCAAATCACACGTTTCATATTTAGTGACCTACATGAAAGTTTTTATTATATCATTCTTAAATACCTATCCTTTTCCGACTAGTCTTATAACCCGTGCTCATTACCACTTCCTATTTAGGACTCTCAAAAAGATTTAAGTGAAGCATGAGAGTGCAATCATTTCTATAAAATATAACCACCGCCGTGCTATAACAAATATAAGTGAAGCACAAGAGCAACTGCCTAGCTCAAAAGATATAAGTGAAGCACATAGAGTATTTATAACAAATTATGATGATGTGTGTCTCTCTCAAAAAGGTGTGTCCAGCAAACAATAATTGTGGCAATATAACAAGTAAACAAAATAAAACTATGGCACGAGAGGCTCCAAGTAAAACTCATATCATGTGATGAATAAAAATATAACTCGAAGTAACATACCGATGAATTGTGGAAGAAAGAGGGGATGCCATCCGGGGCATCCCCAAGCTTAGACGCTTTGGTCTTCCTTGAGAATTACCTTGGGGTTCCTTGGACATCCCCAAGCTTAGGGTCTTGCCGCTCCTTATTCCTTTACTCATCGTGATCTCACCCAAAACTTGAAAACTTCAGCACACAAAACTCAACAGAAACCTCGTGAGATCCATTAGTATAATAGACAAATCATAAACTTTAGGTTCTGTTGCAAACTCGTTCATAATTATTCTTGCATAATACCTATTGTATTCTAACTTCTCCATGACTTATACCCCCCGATATAATCCATAGCATCATTAAAATAAGCACACTATGCAATATAAAACAGAATCTGTCTAAAACAGAACAGTCTGTAATGATCTGAATAAGAACCATACTTCTGTAACTCTAAAGATTATGAAAAATTAGCACAACGTAGAAAATTTGTAGATCAATCATGTGTAAAAATTTCAGATCAAAATCATGTTCCAGTAATTTATAGCATTTTCTGTACTGGGTGCTAAAGTTTCTGTTTTTGCACAGAATCAAGTCAACTATCATCCAAATCATCTCAAAGGCTTTACTTGGCATAAACACTAATTAAAACATAAAAAACACAATCATTACAGTAGCAATAATTATGTCATCACACCAAACAGAAAGTAAAAGCAAAAATTTAAGATAACTATTGGGTTGCCTCCCAACAAGCACTATTGTTTTATGCCCCTAGCTAGGCATAATGCATTGTTTCAAGTATTACCATTCTTGGATTCTATCATGCCCTTGTAAATGATGTCATCATAAGTGCTCCTCATGAATTCTTTTTTTTCAGCAAAGTATTTTCTATTAAGAGAACTCAAATAATGGAATGGGCTATCCTTGGTTACTTTAATATCATTCGGATCGAACTTTTGGGGAATAGGATCATCAAGGGACCTTTCATAAGTAACCACGAATTCATCTTCTATGGGGATTCAAATATTTTCAAAACATTCATCATCAAACCCTTTTTGATTACTTCTAACAATCCAAGCATATTGGTGATTGGTGCTATTAAATAATTGCTGGATTAAGGACAAGTTTGGAACTTTCTTTTTAGCATTCTCATCAAAGGCATAAACATCCCGTGACATGTATCTTCGCATAAAATCTTGATCATAAAGAATTTCATCTATTAAAGGGCACTCATAATTCATATTATAATGATCAAAGATTTCCCTAGCTTCCCGAACTATGTAATCAAATTCATTCATGAGGATAAGTGTGGCAATCTTTTTAGCTCTAGGATCATGGATATCGGGAAGTTCAAAAAACAATCTTTGTATAGTGGGACGAGTACGCATGAATCTTCTTTCAAGTTTGATAATCAGTGCAGAGATAGCATGGGCATAACTATTGGTTCTTTTAAGAATAGGTATGTCATTAGATACCAAAGCTCCCGTGCAAGTAAAGAATTCTTGGATAACACTTTTACCAGTAATATTACCACTTCCCATCACAAAAGTTTTAGTGTCCAAATTTACGGGAGGTTCATTATCATGAAGTTTACTATCCTTACTATCATCTTTAGCGATAACAAATTCCGACATGATAGAAAATTCAAGCAAACAAAGCAAGCTAGCAAAATAAAATATTTTTGTGTTTTTGACTTTTTTTATAACGAGACTAATAAAAGTAAATAAAGGCAAATGCAAGTAAATGATAATTTGTGTGAAGGAATATCGTAGATATTTGATGATGTCTCCCCGGCAACGGCGCCAGAAATTCTTTCTGCTACTTGTGAGCTGCGTTGGGATTTTTCCCGAAGAGGAAGGGTGGAGCAATATAGTAGCGATAAGTATTTCCCTCAGTGAGAACCAAGGTTATCGAACAAGTAGGAGAATCACACAAGTACCTTGTCAACAGCACCTACACACACAAGAGCAAATACTTGCACCCAACGCGAGCAAGAGGGTTGTCAATCCCCTTGGACTCGTTACTTGCAAGGATTAAATCTGATAGTGGTAGATAAGTAAATTGCAAAATAAAATAAAAAGAGTAAAATGGCAGCAAGGTAATTAGGGTTTTAGTAATATGATAAAAGTAGACCCGGGGGCTATAGTTTTCACCAGAGGCTTCTCTCTCGTAAGAATAGCATACGGTGGGTTAACAAATTACTGTTGGGCAATTGATAGAATAGCGCATAGTTATGATGTTATTCATGGCAATGATCATGTATATAGGCATTACGTTTGTGACAAGTAGACCGAAACGATTCTGCATCTACTACTATTACTCCACTTCGAGAGCGCTTCTATGCTTGCGTCTCTACGTATTAAGTTCATGACAAACAGAGTAATGCATGAGGTATGATGAGATAATGTAGACAAAGTAAACTCAAGCAATATGAATAAACCCCGTTGTTTTACCCTTAGTGGCAGCAATACAAATACATGCCTCGCTACCCCTTCTGTCACTGGGTGAGGACACCGCAAGATTGAACCCACTACAAAGCACCTCTCCCATTGCAAGATAAATCAATCTAGTTGGCCAAACTAAACGGACAGATCGTAGAGAAATACAAAGCTATAACATTCATGCATAATAAAGTTCAGAAGTGAGTCAATTACTTTCAATGAATAATCTGACGATAAACCAACAATTCATCGGATCCCAACAAACACACCGCAAAAGAAGATTACATCGGAACAATCGGATTGATCTCTGAGGAGAACAATGTATTGAAGATCGGAGAGAGAGAAGAAGCCATCTAGCTAATAACTATGGACCCGTAGGTCTGTGGTAAAGTACTCACACATCATCGGAAGGGCAGCAAGGTTGATGTAGAGGCCCTCCGTGATTGATTCCCCCTCCGGCAAATTACCAGAGAAGGCCACCAGATGGGATCTTGGAAGAACAGAGACTTGCAGCGGCGGAAGAGTTTTCTGGTTTCTCTCTGTTGGTTTGGGGATATTTGGGAATATATAGAAGTTGGATTTGGTCAGACGGAGTTGCGTGGGAGTCACGAGCTCTAGGGGCGCGCCCTATGAGCTCGTGGCTCTCCCGTAAGGCTTCTGGTATCCTCCCGAACCTTCTAGGGTCTCTTCTGGTCCAAAAATAACCCCCGTAAATTTTCATCTTGTTTGGACTTCATTTGGTACTGATTTTCTAAAAAGCCAAAAACAGGCAAAACACAGGAACTGGCACTGGGCACTGAGTTAATAGGTTATTTCCCAAAATTGATATAAAATTGCATATAAAGTATCCAAGATTGATAATATAAAAGCATGAAATAATAAAAAATTATAGATATTTCGGAGACGTATCACTCCGCCTCACATTGCAAGCAGGAAAATGGTTCTCGTCGTCCCCCGCCCTTGGTACCGACGCTATTGGCAACATAGCTGACAGAATGCCCCTTTCACATGTCTTGTTATCATGATCGCACCAGATGACGTCTGCCTTTCCTTATTATTCATGGTGGTATATTGCAGTTCAGTCATAACATCTGAGAGTAGATAGTGCATTCTATATCTACAAGAGAAAGAACTGAATTGAACCAAAGGTTTCTGTCATGTCAGTGAACTTAGGCAATTCAACCAATTGTTAAACACTGCCTTCCAACTGCCGAATTGTGTCCATAACCACAAACTTCCCTTCCGACCTAATGATATAGCCCTTTCATTACCCCAGAGAGATTGTCTACTGATTTCAAGTTCCGCGCAAAGAAAATCTGTGAACCTTGTATCGGGAATTATCCTATGCCCTTGGCTTCGTATGAATTTCATAAGCCACCTTCCCTAACATGTTCCATTCTGGTATCAGATGCGACATTTATTCTTCGCTACTTTGATCCCTTTTCACTCTCTGTTTTAGGCATCAAATGATTGCCTACCCGATTGAAACTTATTGTACCTCCTATGTGATGGGGAACGTTGCATGGAAAACTATATTTTTTCCTACGGTTTCACCCAAGGTCTAATCTATGGAGAAGCTAGCAATGAGAGGGAGAGGCTACATACCCTTGTAGACCGAAAGCATTAACGATCTAATGATCGTGGTTGGCGTAGTCATACTCCCTTCGTGATCCAATCCGATCCAGCACCACATGAACGGCACATCCGAGATGTGCACACGTACGGCTCGGTGACGTCTCCGCCTTCTTGATCTAGGAAGCGAGGGTGGAGAGGTAGATGGGATATACGCCAGCACGGCAATGTCGTGGTGGTGGTGGCAGTAGAATTGCAGCAGGGCTTCGCCAAGCACTACGCGGAGGAGGAGATGGAGTAACAGGGAGGGGAGGCGCCTTGGGATGGATGGGCTGCTGCCCCCCTGCGCCTCCCCTCTTTATATAGGCGTGGGGGAGGGGGCTTGGCCCCTCCTCCAAGCCCCTAGGGCCAGCGGCCAAGGGCGGGGGGGGGGGGAGGAAATCCCCTCCTTTCCTTCTCCACCGATCGCGATCCCCCTTTTTTAGGGATCTTGATCTTATCCTGATCTTATCCCTTCGGGATATGATCCTATTCCTTCTAGGGGGGATCTTGGTGCACCTGGACCAGGTGTGTGGGGCCTTGTCCCACTACCCACGTCCATGTGGGTCCCTCCATGTAGGTGGGCCCCACTTCGGAACCTTCTAGAACCTTCCCGGTATAATACCGAAAAATCCCAAACTTTTTCAGTAACCCTGAAAATACATTATATATAAAAATCTTTACCTCCGGACCATTTCGGAGCTCCTCGTAATGCACCGGATCCCATCCGGGACTCTGAACAATCTTCGGTCTCACCATTATGAATATCCCAGAACTACCCTAGCGTTACCGAACGTTAAGTGTGTGACCCTACGGGTTCGAGAACATGCAGACATGACCGAGACACCTCTCCGATCAATAATCAATAGTGGGACCTGGATGCCCATATTGACTCCCACATATTCAACGAAGATCTTTATCGGTTTGAACCACAATGTCAGGGATTCAGTTAATCCCGTATACAATTCCCTTTGTCCAGCGATATGTTACTTGCCCGAGATTCGATCGTCGGTATCGCCATACCAAGTTTAATCTCGTTAACGGCAAGTCTCTTTACTCGTTCTGTAATACAAGATCCCCATGACTAAACACATTAGTCACATGCTTGCAAGCTATTCGCGATGTTGTATTACCGAGAGGGCCCAGAGATATCTCTCCGTCACACGGAGTGACAAATCCCAGTCTCGATCCATGCAACCCAACAAACACTTTCCGAGATACCTGTAGAGCGCCTTTATGATCACCCATTGACGAAGTGATGTTTGATTACCCACAAAGTATTCGTCCGGTATTAGGGAGTGGCACGATCTCATGGTCTAAGGAACAGATACATGACATGAAGAAAGCTGTAGCAATTAAACTATGTGACACGATCAGATGCTAAGCTTACGATTGGGTCTATCCATCGCATCATTCTCCTAATGATGTGATCCCATTATCAAATGACAACTCATGTCTATGGCTAGGAAACCTTAACCATCTTTGATCAACGAGGTAGTCTAGTAGAGGCTTACTAGGGACACGGTATTCGTTTATGCATCCACACATGTATTTAAGTTTCCGGTCAATACAATTCTAGCATGGATAATAAACATTTATCATGAACAAGGAAAAATGATAATAACATTTTTATTATTGCCTCTAGGGCATATTTCCAACAATATGTCACTCTCGATATGCTTCATATGTTTTAAATTCGAGAGATACTTTATGCCTCCTCCCCTGAGTTTACCATCCAATAAGTAACCTTGTAGAGATCCGTTATTCGAGAGTTTTCCCTCTAAACTCTCTCGTAGGTATGATGAAGATTCCGAAGGAAGGACGACAACTTCGTTGTGAAGCAATGATGTAGAGAAATGAAGACATCAAACCGATGGGCCAACATCTTCGAGAGGAGCAACAAGGAACGAGAAGACCCATTAGATCCGTAACCAGACCCTTGTCCCCCTTACTCGACCTCTTAAATCATGGGACGAGATTTCTTTGAGTGGAGGAGAGCTATGACATCCCCAGATCTTAGTCATGTCATTTACCTAATTAATGTGCCATGTCATCATGATTATCATAATTAAATTGCAATTAAAAATTAATCCAACTCACAAATTCAAATTCAAAATATATAGTCAAAAAAAATTATTTCTCCAAACAGTGGAACAAAAATGTTGACATGGTTCCATAAAATCCCCAAGTAATTTTCATCAAGAAACCAACCTTGTTTGAATTCCCAAAATGCCACTGGCAACAATTAAAGTGGATCAGCAGCATTCAAATTGGCCATTTAGAAATAAACAAATATTTAAACATTTCCAAAAAATGAGTAAAATTTTTGGGTGGTCTGGTAATATTGCCTAGTATTTATGTGTAAAGTTTCATGTTAAATAAAATTCGTTTTGTGCACTAATTAAATGCAAAACAGTAGCTAAAAGGAATAACAAAAAAAGAAAAAGAAAAACAGAAACGACTTACTGTACCTCTGGGCCTCTAGTGCACAGGAGGAGGCCCAGCACAGCTGGAGGTCATCTTCCAACTCCCCCTCGTGTCACCACGCCCGTGGTCGATGCACGCCGACGCCGGCGGATGCATGACACCGCGGCACTCCCGTCGCCGTTGTGGGCTAGATAAGGTCCTCCCCGAGCCTGTGGACAACCCTAGCCCCCTCCGTTCCGTTTCCTCGCGTCGCCCCCTTCTCCACAGCAAGCGCAGCCGTAGCCGTCGCCATGGCTCGCCTCGTCGCCGCGGCCATTGTCGTCCCCGGTACCTGAGAGGCTGTCCAGGAGAATGGCCATGCTCTTCTTCGTCGACTACAGCACCGGATCGAGATTGGGGAGCCGCATCGACGTCGTCTACATCATCTTCTTCCCCGTCGGTCGCCGGACTCCGCCGCGTCGATTCGCCCTCCTATGCACTTCTAAGCCATCGCAGAGCCTCCTTGAGCTCCGACGCAAGCTCCTGGCCGTTTCCCACCTCTTCTCCACTTTGATTCGTTGCTGGAAGCCGTCCGCGCTGCCGTCACCATTGTTGCTGCTCCTGTTGCCGCTCCCGCGCTTGCAGTTGCTGCCGTAGTGCACCTCCGGCTCAGGCGAGCACACCACGGTGCTCCTGGCATCGTGTGGGAGCTGCCTAGGACTTTTGTGCATCGAGAGCAAGCCTGCGGCCTCGATCCCAAGCCCTCCCGTACTCCGGCCGCCGCCCAGCTTGTCCCCGCCGTCGCTCTACGCCGTCCCCGCACGAACTAATGGCAACAGTAGATGCGCGCCGATGCACCAGTTCGAACGGTGGTCTCCGCTGCTCATTTGGTCGCCGGAGCGACGATTCCGACCATCGCCGCCGCGTTCTGCCACGCCAGAGTGCGCGCCGGCATTCAAATCCCCATCTAGGTCTCTGCCAATGGGGCCCACATGATTAGCCGGTTGTTTAGCCCCTAATCACCCACTGATGTGTGGGGCCCTGTACTATAGCGTTCTAATTAATCTACAGTCTCTGACACTTGGCCCCACTCGCTAATTAACCTAAATTTAACTAACTAAACAGCTGTTAATTGGATGTCCCACTGACAGTTGGGTCCCACCGGCCGAGTTGACCAGTCAACGCTGGCCAGTCAACTACTGACTGGGCAGTTGACCTAGTCCCACTCTCAGCCTCTCTGCTTCTCTGCTGGCTACACTTCTGTGTGCCCATAGCAAATATCCATTTTAATTTTGAAATTAATATTAATTCCAGAAATTCCAGAAAATCATTAAAAAAATTAAAATTCATATAAAATAAACCGTAACCCAGACGAATATAATTTATATATGAAAAATATAACGAATCCGAATATGTCATCCACATGCATGACAAACCTCTCTAACATAATGAGCCTTGACATTTTGCTACAGGATCAAATTACAAAATAATATTTTGGAGCCGGGAAAATATTCCAAATATTTTTCCTCTTCAATTAAAATATGTAGTAATGCATGAGAACATATCAACATCACTTTTGCCATGCCATTGCATCTGTGTTGCATTTGTACGCTCTATTATTTATCTGTTTCCGTATTTACTTCTTTTCGGTTGGCCCCGAGTGTTGGAAATATGCCCTAGAGGCAATAATAAATTGGTTATTATTATATTTCCTTGTTAATGATAATCGTTTATTATCCATGCTATAATTGTATTGATTGGAAACTCAAATACATGTGTGGGTACATAGACAACACTGTGTCCCTAGTAAGCCTCTAGTTGACTAGCTCGTTGATCAAAGATGGTTAAGGTTTCCTAGCCATTGACATGAGATGTCATTTGATAACGGGATCACATCATTAGGAGAATGATGTGATGGACAAGACCCAAACTGTAAACGTAGCATTTGATCGTGTCAGTTTATTGCTATTGTTTTCTGCATGTCAAGTATCTGTTCCTTTGACCATGAGATCATGCAACTCACTAACACCGGAGGAATACCTTGTGTGTATCAAACGTCGCAACGTAACTGGGTGACTATAAAGGTGCTCTACAGGTATCTCCGAGGGTGTCTGTTGGGTTGGCATGGATCAAGACTGGGATTTGTTACTCCGTATGACGGAGAGGTATCTCAGGGCCCACTCGGTAATACAACATCACAATGAGCCTTGCAAGCAATGTGACTAAAGTGTTAGCCACGAGATCTTGTATTACGGAACGAGTAAAGAGACTTGCCGGTAACGAGATTGAACTAGGTATAGTGATACCGACGATCGAATCTCGGGCAAGTAACATACCGAAGAACAAAGGGAACAGCATACGGGATTAACTGAATCCTTGACATAGAGGTTCGACCGATAAAGATCTTCGTAGAATATGTAGGAGCCAATATGGGCATCCAGGTCCCGCTATTGGTTATTGGCCGTAGAGGTGTCTCGGTCATGTCTACATAGTTCTCGAACCCGCAGGGTCTACACACTTAACGTTTGGTGACGATTAGTATAATTGAGTTATTATGTTGGTGACCGAAAGTTGTTCGGAGTCCCGGATAAGATCCCGGACATGACGAGGATCTCCGGAATAGTCCGGAGGTAAAGATTGATATATGTGATAATAGTGTTTTGATCTCTGGAAGGGTTCCGGAGTTCACCGGAAGGGGTTCCGGATGTTTACCGAAGTGTTCGGGTGCAGCAACACTTTATATGAGCCAAAGGGATAAAGCCCACAAGGTATTGGAAAGTGCAAAAGTAGTTTTGCTGCCGCGTAAGCGGTACTACCGCTTGGTGAAGCGGTACTACCGCCGGAGCGGTACTACCGCTTGTGTGAAGCGGTACTACCGCCCAAGCGGTACTACCGCTTGTGTGAAGCGGTACTACCGCTTGTGCGCGGCTGTGCACGGTTCGGCAGGGATCCGAGTTGGACTCTTTCCCTGCGGGCCAAACCGACCTTGTGCGGGCAAAACCGACCCGGAGGAGGCTTTTACTCCAAGTTTAGACCCCAAGGCTCAACATATAAATAGAGGGGCAGGGCTAGCACACGGGATACATTAAGATTTCCCCAAGACGTGTGCGGCAACCCTAACCCTCTAGTTCCTCCGTCATAATCTCCGTAGCGCTTGGCGAAGCCCTGCAGAGATTGTTCCTCACCACCATCACCACGCCGTCGTGCTGCTGGAACTCAACCACTACTTCACCATCGCTCGCTGGATCGAGGAGGTGAAGGCGTCATCAAGCCGTACGTGTGTTGAACGCGGAGGTGCCGTCCGTTCGGCACTAGATCGGAAGGATCGTGATTGGATCGCGGGACGCTCGGCGATTTGGATCGCGAAGACGTTCGACTACATCAACCGCGTTTATTAACGCTTCCGCTTAGCGATCTACAAGGGTATGTAGATTCACTCTCCCTCTCGTAGATGCTCATCACCATGGATAGATCTTGCGTGTGCGTAGGAAAATTTTTTGTTTCCCATGCAACGTTCCCCAACAGTGGCATCATGAGCCAGGTCTATGCGTAGATGAGATCTCGAGTAGAACACAAACGAGTTGTGGGCGTGGGTGTATACATATTGCTTGCCGTTACTAGTTGATATTTGATTCGGCGGTATTGTGAGATGAAGCGGCCCGGACCGACATTACGCGTACACTTACGCGAGACAGGTTCCTTCAACTGACATGTAATTTTGTTGCATAAAGATGGCTAGCGGGTGTCTGTCTCTCTCACTTTAGTTGAATCGATTTCAATGAAGAGGGTTCTTTTAGAAGATCAAAAAGCAATCACTACACCACGTTGTGGTTTTGCGTAGGTAAGAACGGTTCTTGCAAACCCGTAGCAGCCACGTAAAATTTGCAACAACAATTAGAGGACGTCTAACTTGTTTTTGCAGGGTATGTTGTGATGTGATATGGACAATTACATGATGAGATATATGTGATGTATGAGATGATCATGTGATGTATAGAATATCACGACTTGCATGTCGATGAGTACGGCAACTGGCAGGAGCCATAGAGTTGTCTTTAATTATTGTATGACCTGCGTGTCAATCATTAAGCGCTATGTAATGCTTTACTTTATCGCTAAACGTTAGCTATAGTCGTGGAAGCAACAGTCAGCGCGACAACCTTATGGCGACACGTTGATGGAGATCAAGATGATGGAGATCATGGTGTCATGCCGGTGACGATGGAGATCATGCCGGTGCTTTGGAGATGGAGATCAAAAGCACAAGTTCATGGCCATATCATGTCACTTATGATTTGCATGTGATGTTAATCCTTTTATGCATCTTATTTTGCTTAGGACGACGGTAGCATTATAAGGTGATCCCTCACTTAAATTTCAAGATAAATTGTGTTCTCCCCAAGTGTGCACCGTTGCGAAAGTTCGTCGTTTCGAGACACGCCGTGATGATCGGGTGTGATAGACTCTACGTTCGCATACAACGGGTGTAAGCCATGTTACACGTGCGGAACACTCGGGTTAAACTTGACGAGCCTAGCATGTACAGACATGGCCTCGGAACACAAGAGACCGAAAGGTCGAACATGAGTCATATAGTAGATATGATCAACATGAAGATGTTCACCATTGAAACCACCTCAACTCACGTGATGATCGGACTTGAGTTGGTGGATTTGGATCATGTTACACTCGAATGATCGGTGGGATGTCAATTTGAGTGGGAGTTTTTTAAATATGATTAACTAAACTCATTATCTAAGAACAATAGTCTAAGTTGTCTTTGCTATATTTATGTTGTAGATCATGGCTCGCGCAGTAGCACCCCTGAATTTTAATGCGTTCCTAGAGAAAGCTAAGTTGAAAGATGATGGAAGTAACTTTGTGGACTGGGCCCGTAATCTAAGGATTATCCTTACGGCTTCCCAGAAGGCTTATGTCCTTGATGCACCGCTTGGTGATCCACCCGCTCCAGTTGAGTCTCTAGACGTTGTGAACGCCTGGCAGGCTCGTTCTGATGATTACTCAATAGTTCAATGTGCAATGTTGTATGGCTTAGAACCGGGACTTCAAAGACGTTTTGAACGTCATGGAGCATATGAGATGTTCCAGGAGTTGAAGTTTATCTTTCAGAAGAATGCCCGGATCGAGAGATATGAGATCTCCGATAAGTTCTATGCTTGCAAGATGGAGGAGAACGGGTCTATCAGTGATCACGTGCTCAGAATGTCTGGGTACTCCACCCGTCTGGCTGAGTTAGGGATGCCCCTTCCGCCAGAGGCTATCACTGACAGAGTTCTTCAATCATTGCCACCTAGCTACAAGAGCTTCGTGTTGAACTATAACATGCACGGGATGAACAAGTCAGTCGCCGAGCTGTTTGCGATGCTGAAAGCCGCTGAGTCTGAAATTCAGAAGGAGCATCAAGTGTTGATGGTCAATAAAACCACTAGTTTCAAGAAAAATGGCAAGGGTAAGAAGGGTAACTCCAAGAAGAGTGGCAAAGCAGTTGCTCCTCTCGTGAAGAAACCCAAGGCTGGACCCAAACCAGAAACTGTGTGTTTTCATTGCAAGGGAACTGGACACTGGAAGCGGAATTGCCCCAAGTATTTGGCTGACAAGAAGGCGGCCAACAACAAACAAGGTATATATGATATACATGTTATTGATGTGTACCTTACCAACTCTCGTTGTAGTGCCTGGGTATTTGATACCGGTGCGGTTGCTCATATTTGCAACTCAAAACAGGAACTGCGGAATAGACGGAGGCTGGCAAAGGACGAAGTGACGATGCGCGTGGGAAATGGTTCCAAGGTTGATGTGATCGCCGTCGGCACGCTCGCTCTTCGATTACCGTCGGGATTAGTGATGAACCTAAATAAGTGTTATTTGGTGCCTGCGTTAAGCATGAACATTATATCTGGATCTTGTTTATTGCGAGACGGTTACTCATTTAAATCAGAGAATAATGGTTGTTCTATTTATATGAGTAATATCTTTTATGGTCATGCACCCGATGTGAGGGGTTTATTCTTATTGAATCTCGATAGTAATGATACACATGTTCATAACATTGATGCCAAAAGATGTAGAATTGATAATGATAATACCACTTTCTTGTGGCACTGCCGTTTAGGTCATATTGGCGTAAAACGCATGAGGAAGCTCCATGCTGATGGACTTTTGGAGTCACTTGATTTTGAATCACTTGACACATGTGAGCCATGCCTCATGGGCAAGATGACTAAAACTCCGTTCTCTGGAACAATGGAACGGGCAAGTGACTTATTGGAAATCATACATACTGATGTGTGCGGTCCGATGAGCATTGAGGCGCGCGGTGGTTATCGTTACTTTCTCACCTTCACTGATGACTTAAGTAGATATGGGTATATTTAATTAATGAAACACAAGTCTGAAACATTTGAAAAGTTCAAACAATTTCAGAGTGAAGTTGAGAATCATCGTAACAAGAAGATTAAATTCCTACGATCTGATCGAGGAGGAGAATATCTGAGTTATGAGTTTGGCAGTCACTTAAGACAGTGTGGAATTGTTTCACAATTAACACCGCCTGGAACACCACAGCGTAATGGTGTGTCCGAACGTCGTAATCGAACCTTATTGGATATGGTGCGATCTATGATGTCTCTTGCCGATTTGCCACTATCGTTTTGGGGTTATGCATTAGAGACAGCTGCATTCACTTTAAATAGGGCACCATCGAAATCCGTTGAGACGACGCCATAAGAACTTTGGTTTGGCAAGAAGCCAAAACTGTCGTTTCTTAAAGTTTGGGGATGTGATGCTTATGTCAAAAAAGCTTCAGCCTGAAAAGCTGGAACCCAAAGCGGAGAAATGCGTCTTCATAGGATACCCAAAAGAGACAGTTGGGTATACCTTCTACCTCAGATCCGAAGGCAAAGTGTTTGTCACTAAAAACGGAACATTTCTTGAGAAAGAGTTTCTCTCGAAAGAATTGAGTGGGAGGAAGATAGAACTTGATGAGGTTGTTGAACCTTTACTTCAACCTGAGAGTAGCGCAGCGCAGAAAGTTGTTTCTGTGGAGCCTACATTAGCTGAAGAGGAAGTTAATGATGATGATCATGAAGCTTTGGATCAAGTTGCTATCGAACCTCGTAGGTCGACAAGGACGCGTACTGCTCCCGAGTGGTACGGCAACCCTGTCTTAGAGGTCATGTTGTTAGACAACGATGAACCTACGAGCTATGGAGAAACGATGATGGGCCCGGATTCCGAGAAGTGGTTAGAGGCCATGAAATCCGAGATGGGATCCATGTATGAAAACAAAGTATGGACTTTGGAAGTATTACCTGAAGGGCGTAAGGCCATTCAGAACAAATGGATCTTTAAGAGGAAGACGGACGCGGACGGTAATGTCACCGTCTATAAAGCTCGACTTGTGGCAAAGGGTTTTTCACAAGTTCAAGGAGTTGACTACGATGAGACCTTCTCACCCGTAGCGATGCTTAAGTCCGTCAGAATCATGTTAGCAATAGCTGCCTTTTTCGATTATGAAATTTGGCAGATGGATGTCAAAACAGCGTTCCTTAACGGTTACCTTAAGGAAGAGTTGTATATGATGCAACCAGAAGGTTTTGTCGATCCAGAGAATGCTGACAAAGTTTGCAAACTCCAGCGATCCATTTATGGACTGGTGCAAGCATCTCGGAGTTGGAATCTTCGTTTTGATGAGGTGATCAAAGCGTTCGAGTTTATACAAGTTTACGGAGAAGCTTGTATTTACAAGAAAGTGAGTGGGAGCTCTATAGCGTTTCTAATATTATATGTGGATGACATATTGCTGATTGGAAACAATATAGAAATGCTGGAAAGCGTAAAGGAATATTTGAACAAGAGTTTTTCAATGAAGGACCTAGGAGAAGCTGCTTTCATATTAGGCATCAAGATCTATAGAGATAGATCAAGACGCTTAATAGGACTTTCACAAAGCACATACCTTGATAAGATTTTGAAGAAGTTCAAAATGGATCAGTCCAAGAAGGGGTTCTTGCCTGTTTTGCAAGGTGTGAAGTTGAGTAAGACTCAATGCCCAGTGACTGCAGAAGATAGAGAAAAGATGAGTGTCATCCCCTATGCTTCGGCCATAGGCTCTATCATGTATGCAATGCTGTGCACAAGACCCGATGTCAGCCTTGCCATAAGTATGGTCGGAAGGTTTCAAAGTGATCCAGGAATGGAACACTGGACGGCGGTCAAGAATATCCTGAAGTACCTGAAAAGGACTAAGGACATGTTTCTCGTTTATGGAGGTGATCAAGAGCTCGTCGTAAAGGGTTACGTCGATGCAAGCTTTGACACTGATCCGGATGACTCTAAGTCGCAAACCGGATACGTATTTATTCTTAATGGGGGTGCGGTTAGCTGGTGTAGTTCCAAGCAACGCGTGGTAGCAGATTCTACATGCGAAGCGGAGTACATCGCTGCCTCGGAGGCGGCGAAGGAAGGTGTCTGGATGAAGGAGTTCATGACAGATCTTGGAGTAGTGCCTAGTGCACTTAACCCAATGACTCTGTTTTGTGATAATACTGGTGCCATTGCTCTAGCCAAGGAACCAAGATTTCACAAGAGGACCAGACACATAAAGCGACGTTTCAATTCCATCCGCGATTACATCAAGGAGGACGACATAAATATTTGCAAAGTACACACGGATCTAAATGTTGCAGATCCGATGACTAAACCTCTTCCAAGGGCTAAACATGAACAACACCAGAACTGCATGGGTGTTCGATTCATTACAATGTAAATCACATAGTGATGTGAACTAGATTATTGACTCTAGTGCAAGTGGGAGACTGTTGGAAATATGCCCTAGAGGCAATAATAAATTGGTTATTATTATATTTCCTTGTTAATGATAATCGTTTATTATCCATGCTATAATTGTATTGATTGGAAACTCAAATACATGTGTGGGTACATAGACAACACTGTGTCCCTAGTAAGCCTCTAGTTGACTAGCTCGTTGATCAAAGATGGTTAAGGTTTCCTAGCCATTGACATGAGATGTCATTTGATAACGGGATCACATCATTAGGAGAATGATGTGATGGACAAGACCCAAACTGTAAACGTAGCATTTGATCGTGTCTGTTTATTGCTATTGTTTTCTGCATGTCAAGTATCTGTTCCTTTGACCATGAGATCATGCAACTCACTAACACCGGAGGAATACCTTGTGTGTATCAAACGTCGCAACGTAACTGGGTGACTATAAAGGTGCTCTACAGGTATCTCCGAGGGTGTCTGTTGGGTTGGCATGGATCAAGACTGGGATTTGTTACTCCGTATGACGGAGAGGTATCTCAGGGCCCACTCGGTAATACAACATCACAATGAGCCTTGCAAGCAATGTGACTAAAGTGTTAGCCACGAGATCTTGTATTACGGAACGAGTAAAGAGACTTGCCGGTAACGAGATTGAACTAGGTATAGTGATACCGACGATCGAATCTCGGGCAAGTAACATACCGAAGAACAAAGGGAACAGCATACGGGATTAACTGAATCCTTGACATAGAGGTTCGACCGATAAAGATCTTCGTAGAATATGTAGGAGCCAATATGGGCATCCAGGTCCCGCTATTGGTTATTGGCCGTAGAGGTGTCTCGGTCATGTCTACATAGTTCTCGAACCCGCAGGGTCTACACACTTAACGTTTGGTGACGATTAGTATAATTGAGTTATTATGTTGGTGACCGAAAGTTGTTCGAAGTCCCGGATAAGATCCCGGACATGACGAGGATCTCCGGAATAGTCCGGAGGTAAAGATTGATATATGTGATAATAGTGTTTTGATCTCTGGAAGGGTTCCGGAGTTCACCGGAAGGGGTTCCGGATGTTTACCGAAGTGTTCGGGTGCAGCAACACTTTATATGAGCCAAAGGGATAAAGCCCACAAGGTATTGGAAAGTGCAAAAGTAGTTTTGCTGCCGCGTAAGCGGTACTACCGCTTGGTGAAGCGGTACTACCGCCGGAGCGGTACTACCGCTTGTGTGAAGCGGTACTACCGCCCAAGCGGTACTACCGCTTGTGTGAAGCGGTACTACCGCTTGTGCGCGGATGTGCACGGTTCGGCAGGGATCCGAGTTGGACTCTTTCCCTGCGGGCCAAACCGACCTTGTGCGGGAAAAACCGACCCGGAGGAGGCTTTTACTCCAAGTTTAGACCCCAAGGCTCAACATATAAATAGAGGGGCAGGGCTAGCACACGGGATACATCAAGATTTCCCCAAGCCGTGTGCGGCAACCCTAACCCTCTAGTTCCTCCGTCATAATCTCCGTAGCGCTTGGCGAAGCCCTGCAGAGATTGTTCCTCACCACCATCACCACGCCGTCGTGCTGCTGGAACTCAACCACTACTTCACCATCGCTCGCTGGATCGAGGAGGTGAAGGCGTCATCAAGCCGTACGTGTGTTGAACGCGGAGGTGCCGTCCGTTCGGCACTAGATCGGAAGGATCGTGATTGGATCGCGGGACGCTCGGCGATTTGGATCGCGAAGACGTTCGACTACATCAACCGCGTTTATTAACGCTTCCGCTTAGCGATCTACAAGGGTATGTAGATTCACTCTCCCTCTCGTAGATGCTCATCACCATGGATAGATCTTGCGTGTGCGTAGGAAAAAATTTTGTTTCCCATGCAACGTTCCCCAACACCGAGGCCGTCGTAGACCCTGAGATCCACTACACCACGGAGAATCCCGCCTTGTCTGCAGAGCAACCAGGAAAGCAAACCCCCTTGATCATTCTGATATCGCGTGTTCTTCCTCTCTACTTCATGCATTAGGTATTGGTTCCGATATGATGTTTCAGTAGATCCTATTCTGATGTATAGCCTGTTTTTGTAGCCTCTCATTGAAGCTTTACCTATTATCCTAGCATGCCTAATTTAGCGATGCGTGTGTTCCATCAGTTGGCCCTACACCCTTGTCCGTTTGCCATGCTATACTACCGTGCCGTGATCCCTCTGGGCGATGATCACGGATATACTTATGCTGTTAAATTATATATGATACTATGGTGGACCCCGGACTTCGGTGGCCTACTACATGGAGCGAGACGGACTGCAAGGAGATGCCAACGAAGACGAGGACATTTACTATTACATGTCGTATTTATGTTCCGAGGCGGGCTGGTCGGGCTGGTGGTGCCATCCTGGAAGAGTTGGCACCTGGGACTCAACAATCGCCCCAGGATTCACTTGGCGAAACGGGAACCCAGCAGATATCCACAGGATGATGGTGTGACTGGTACGATTCGCGCGTGCTCTCTGTGGCAGAACGCCAGGGCAGGTAGATACCCTCCCATTGAGGTGAGCTTGGGCCCTGGTCGTGTCCCCGAATAATGACTTAGCACGAATAACGAGCTCTCGGTATGTTAATCCGAGTTTCCATTGGCATTGGACTTCAGCCGAACAACCCTTCGCGCTTAGGATTAAACCGGCGGGTGACCACTCTGGAGAGCTCACGTAGGACTTCGGCGTGTCGTTCTCCTCTACTGGCACACAACAGGTAGTGTGCTTATTGGCCAGGCTTAAGGAGGGGTTCGAGTGTGTCGGGTAATGTGGTGCGCCCCTGCAGGGAAGAATCAATCTATTCGAATAGCCGTGTCCACGGTTACAGGACGCTTGGAGATGTATCCTGATTTTACACAACATAAACCGGATACTTAATAAAATTCATCAAGATAATATGTAGCACGCCCGAGGATCGCTTTCTCACACGAAGCCAAGGGAGGATCCAAGGGTAGTGCATTTCTGTCGTACTTTGTTGGTTTCGTATGCACTCTTCTCTTCTAAAATGCTGCAAGATGATCATTCTGTTCTATTGCTGCAAGATGCTGGTAGTAAGATGTTACATAGAATTTCTCTCTCTACTCTTGCATTTCTGCAGTATAGTCCACTAATATTACCCCTTCCTTTGATACCGATGCATATGTACCATAGATCTGATGTAAGTCTTGCGAGTACTTCGGATGAGTACTCACCATTGCTTTACTACTCTTTTCCTTCAACCCGGTTACTACTATCAGATAGTAGCCTCTCAGATGCAGGTATCCCCGACGATAATTACCACGTGGAGTTCGACGTCGCCGAGTAGTTCAGAGGTCCCAGGCAGGAGGCTTGCACCTTTGGGTAGAATTGTCCCTTTTGCTTCCGCCTACCTAAGGCACCTTTCGTAAACTCTGTATGTAACCAGAACTAACTTGCTTCTGCTATGTTGTAATATTGGGTCTTACGACCCCTATTTGTAATATATTGATTTATGTTTATTGTTGTGTCGTACTCCCTTGGAGTCACCGATCATGATCCTACATGCTGCGTGTATGGTTAGTGCACGGTTATAGTCGGAGGCGTCACATGTACGGTACTACAGTGCGCCTTTGTGAGTTGGATTTGTCGTGTTCTTTTGTCTCCATGTACACATCACATAGTGCACATTGAACAGTGGCCAACGACCTTTGAGATGATTCGCAGTCACAGATCAGAGTAACCACCCACATCAGTGGTAATGGATTGCATAACAGAGCTTGGACACATGTGATCCCGAGGGATCTCGAGGAGAGTGAACGGCCATAATAGCATGGTACGGATGCGTACGCAGACTCAAATGTTTCTCAGCAGTTGAGAGAGACCGGGTTGCATTGCAATGAAGCACGGACACGGCGGCGGATCCAATTTTTTTTTTGCGAGAAAACTTCCGTTCTATTCATCTTCAATCTTGGCAGTACAACGAACACCAGAAATAATAAAAATTACATCCAGATCCATAGACCCCCTAGCGACGACTACAAGCACTGAAGCGAGGCGAAGGCACGACGCCGTCATCGCCCCTCCCTCGCCGGAGTCGGGCAAAACTTGTTGAAGTAGACAGTCGGAAAGTGGTCGTGCTAAGGCCCCATAGGACCAGCGAAGCAAAACAGCAACATGCAGCCGATGAAGAGTAGCGTAGATCGGAAGGATTCAACCTGAAGACACACCAACGTAGACGAACTACGACTAGATCCGAGCAAATCCACCAAGGACAGATCCGCCGGAGACACATCTCCACACGCCCACCGACGATGCTAGACACACCACCGGGATAGGGGCTAGGCGGGGAGAACCTTATTCTAACTTCAGGGAGCCGCCGCCGTCTTGTCTTCCTGAGCAGGACACAAACCCTAACAAAACTCGAAAGAACATCTAAAAATAGAGCCCTCCCATCGGCAAGGGCTAGGATCCACCGCGCCGCCATGGCCCTAAGGCCACAGAAAACGGGGCGAACCGGCGGCGGCACTGATGGGAGGCAGAGGAGCAAGTTAAGGATCGAGTTGGACATGGGCATGAGCTTACACACGCAGGTAGTGTTGGACATGTCTGTGGCTCTGAGATTTCGCTAGTACAGAACATGCCATCTTTGGAAGTTCAAAACCCCATCTATGATCGCCCCTAGCGGCGGCACGGGAGTCCCCCCTTGAACGATGGGCCTACGTCCACTGCAAGAGGGCGTCCCGCGTCTGCCACCGTCTGATCCGCAACCCCCAAAGTCCTGTGGTGGCAAAAGCCCAACTTGGAATGGACGGTCCTAAAAAGGGCTAACAAGTCGAAGGCGCTTGCTTACTCCAGCACCAAATTTACTCGCGGGGCGGGGGGGGGGGGTGCTTCGATGACCTCTCGGTGCGTGGCTTACCAGCCTCCATCGCATGCAACGTTTCTCATAAACATAGGATCTTAACCCTTCTCTGCATACACGGGGAAAATAACGGTCCAGGTTATCCACAACTTTTAGCCTCATTCAAGGCAAGTCGGGAAAACCCACCTTCACGGTTGTCGATGCCGGGGGGTGGTGCGATTCCAACCTCCTTAGAGCGGCCATGTACGCGATGCTAGAACTACGACAAGAAAACACATGGCTTCGTTGCATGGCACAAAAGGGCAAGAGTACCGACCAGGGAGATGGCACGTTGGACCCACCTATGGAGCTCTTGTTTTTTCCTCTTCGCCCAAGCCGGTGACCGAGGGCGGAACGCCGTGTGGCCTCAACTCCCAGGAGTTTTCACTGAAGAGCCCGGCTAGTTGGTCTTGCCTTTTATCGTCCTCCACTGGAAGAAATTTATCTAAGGGCGGAGTGAGCCAAGAGAATCTCAAATCAGGGTCGCATGAAAAAGTGAAGCTTACAGTGGCTGTCTTGGTCAAGGTCGAAGCCTACCGCGTTCATCCAAGCTGGGCTCGACCTCATCTTAAGGGGCACGAGTTGGCACCGCTTGAAGTCCTCGGCGACGTGCGCACCCGTGAGACCACACGCCTTCAAACTGGAAATGGCTACAATTGACGCCCTCACTGGATCGCTTGGCCTGGGGCGCACAGACTAATGCGACATCTCCACGGCATTGGCATTGTGGAATTCGGGGTCGACCACTCCTTCCATCACGACCGCCCATCGGGAGGTAGGAAGTCCCCATGATGACTTGATTGGAATCTCTAGGAACTTGTCGGGAGCCTTGACCCAAGATCCCAAAGTGCATATACACGGGACATGGGGCCTTTCCCTGTCAAACTGCGAATATAATGGTCATGGAGTGCTACGGTGAATAGTGTTCCACGGAAGGCCTTGCATGGATGGGCGAAGATCGGCAAACGAAGAATCAAGTTGGGTGTCAAGTGGAATGCCTCAATCCCATTGAATTCGATGACTTGGAGTAGGAACAACGACATCAAGAAATTGAACCCACACCGGAAGAAGTCCAAGATGACCGCCATCTCTTCTATGTCAGTCAATGGCACGTTCGCTCCTATCATGGGCTTGAATGCCAAATTGCTTAGGCAGTGACCGATGATAACATAAGCATCCAACATAGCCTGATCGACAGTGGAGGTGGGCCACCAGTTGTCTCCGGCGTCATCGATGTGCTATACGGTGGTAACATTGTCAGGGACTGTCATACCGTCGCCACCGGGTGTTCCTCGCCCTGCAAATGTACAGCTCCTCTAGATGCCGCCGGCAGCGGCCACATAGCTTGCCTGGGATGAGCTTCTCGCCATAGTTTTTCTTCCCTTGCCCTCCATTTTCGACGCTCTCTGGTGGAGGGAGCAGCAAGATTACCGCAGAGGATTCAGGAGCTCTCACAGAGGGCAAGTGGGAACGAAGGTTGGAAGAATGATAGGGGATGGGCAACCACCCTCACTTCTCCCCTTTATCCCATCATACGGAGCTGGTTCGTATTACGAGGCTTCTGGGTAGTTAATGCCGTAGCGTTTGCATGAAAATCGAAGAGCTACGGACTGACTACTGCGCCCTAACCCAAGATGATGGCCGCCGTGTTGTCAAATCAGAGCGGTCACAGCACAGGGATTGTATCACCACCATCCAAAATTTTCGCCGATTTGCTTCGCGTTACACGCTAATTTGACGCGTGGCATGGAGTCAAACTTGCTATTTGGAGTCCAAAGGGCCTCCCTTCTGATTGCGACCAACAGGCGCGTGGATACTACCATGGTTTGCGCAGAAGTCGTCGACAGCAAGGAACAAGTTGTGTCCTCCGACGTGAAGACTAGCAGAAGGAGTGCGAGTTGGGGGAATCTGTCTTCGCCCAAGTTGCTCACACGACTTGCCTCCTGCCACGGACCTCATTACACATACTGATGGGGGGACTAGACAATGGGTAGTTGTACTACCGTATCCCTACGTTGTGAATACCATATAATAGGCCATCCGGGACTAGGTATGCGCATGGCTTGAAGGCCATCCCGGAGCACCGCCAACCAAGAGGGTATGCACTCCGGTTACCAATAAGGAAGTCTTGCAGTTTTACTTGGTAAAAGGGCCACGAGTTCCACTCATATCTGGTCGAGACTCCCACCCATATAATATGAGGACGCCCATGCGGAGGAGAAGGTCACCTCCATACAACGACTATATAAAGACGTCCAAGACCCCGCAAGAGGGACTAAGCAATCCAGAACGAACGGAACCCTAGCGATCTGGCGCATCTCGCCTAGATCTATCTATTGTAGCCGCCAAGTTGCCAACCAACTCGCCGGATCCATACTTTGTAACCTAGATTCTACTCTTTTCCACATTTATATCAATCAAGGCAGGAGTAGGGCTATTAATCGCGACTCAGGGGGGCGAACCTGGGTAAATCGTATCCTGATACCCCTGGTGACCCGAGGTGATGTTCCCGTGACTACATAAATCACGTGTGTCTACCGTACCGTGGCGAGTGTCGTGGGAACAAGCCTGACAGTAGATGGTAGGGGTACGAATGGAGAGGGCAGAGTCCTAGCTACGGCGAGGATGTACACACAGATGTATGAGTTCAGGCCTCACTCGGAAGTGATAACAGCCCTACGTCTCAGTGCTCCGGAGAGCTCTCTACTCTGTCGAGTGAAATATGTGTGTTGTGTTACAAAAGGTTGCGAACCCTTGTGCCAGAGGGGAGGGGCGGCTTATATAGAGTGCGCTGCCCCTCATAAGTGTCCGGCATCCAAGGGTTAAATCGTGGTTATAATGACGTACGTTACTGGTAACGTACAACAAAAATGCTATTAATGGTCTTGATGAATGCTTGCCCGTTAGCCTCCCTGGGGTGACTTCTGGGCTTCTGTGGTCGACTGTCTTCTGGTCTTTCCGAGTGAAAGGGTAAGCGTCGAGTGAAAGATATCTCCGAGTGTATATTGTCGAGTGACTCATGCGTCATGGTGATTTCAGTCGGAGACTTCCTCGTAGCCTTTAAGCTTTCTGGGGCAGTGTCCTTAGGTAGGGTATGTAGGTCAGGCCTATGACCCTACCCTAAGTACATATCCCCATCATTAGCCCCCGAATGGATCGGGGTTCGAGGGTAAAAGGTGTCAATGCAGGTTCAGACGAGACACAAAAATTCCGAGTATATCTTGAGGCTTCCCAGAAATCTGCGTCGATTGAAACCTTAATCGTCCGCCCTGATCAATTCTGTCTTGGAGTGGGCCCGAGTAAAACTGAACTCGAAAACTGGTCCGAGTGAAACTGAGCTCAAAGTCAGGTTTGAGTGATCTGCAGAATCTTCCGACGAGACGGTTTTCCCCATCGGGTCCGAGCCTCACGGGTTTTGAAATTTGGATAAGAGCGCGCGTGTGGAGCGGAGATGGCGTAACTGCTAAGGCAAGTGCAGGAACGACGCCTCGATTATCGCGCCGCCCATATCGCCACGTATCGCCCCTCCTCTGATTTCGGGATATCCAGAGACCCGGCGGGCCCGCAGGTCAGTGGCTCACACGAGCGGGTATAAGAGGCAACGACGCCGGTGCTGGTACAGTATTCTTCCCCAAATCTACTCTTCTCCTCCTCTTCCTCCGCCCTGCTCCGCTTCACTGACCGTCGCCACCATGACGAAGGGCAAGACGGAGAAGCTCGAGCGCGCCAAGAAGGGAGGAGCCAAGGTGAAGAAGCCATCGGGCGCCCGGTCGACGGTGCCGCCAGGGTGGATCCAGGGGGATTTTCTCCAATCGACGGTCACGGCAGAAGATGTGGACAAACTCGTCGTCGACGGGTTGATAGCTGTCGATTCCTGGCGGTTGCCGAAGGGGGAGGTCGAGCCGGAGCCACGCGACGGCGAGCGAGTTCTGCTTCTCACCCACATCGAGCGAGGTTTCTCCATGCCTCCCCATCCGTTCATCCGTGGTTTCTTGAACTATTTTGGAGCGCAACTCCACCACCTTCCTCCGAATGCAATTTCCTATCTTTCCTGCTTCGTAACCTTGTGCGAATGTTTCCTGGGCTGTCCCCCACATTGGGGTTTGTTCAAGCACATATTCTCTGTCAGATCCCAAGCCGTCAAGAAAGCCAATCCCAAAGACAGCAAAACCAATGTGATCCAACTGTGTGGTGGCTTAGGGATTCAGAAGAGAGGTAGGAGTGCGTTCCCCTCTATGACCTTTCCCGACTCCGTTCGGGGTTGGCAGTCGACCTGGTTTTATTGCAAAGATGTTGCATCACCAAATATGTCGACTGGACTTCCTCCTTTCACCCTGGATCGACCTATTACTCCCAAACCGCTGTACGTGACAAAGGTAGAGAAAATCCAGGTAGGGATCCTAGTGAATGCTGTATCTGACCTGATCCGCGGTGGAGTGACTGGTTTGGACCTCCTTGAAACGTTTCTTAGTCGACGAATTCAGCCTCTCCAAGCTCGGGATCACACCATGTGGCATTATTCGGGCCCTGAGGATACCACTCGGACTCATCCTGAGGAAGTTTCCGATCAGACTGTTTCTCAGTGGCTCAGAAGCATCACTGGAGCCTGCGATAACCCAGAAGGATCCAAACGAATTCCGCCTTTCTCCGCTTTGAACCCGCCAAAGAACTTGGTGAGTTATATATTTGTCGATTGTTTTAATATTTTGCCGAGTAACTGAATCTTCGGTCGACTGAATTTGAAGCTTGAATCTCGCAGGAATTTACGAACATGTACTCGCCTGTACCCAATGGAGAACATCCTGATGAAGAGGAAGGGAGCGTTGACGGCAGCGCAGACGGCGATTATGCTGACGACAGTGAGAGCAGCGACAACGATCTGGATGATGATGAGGTGGAGGCTCCGGTCCCTTTGCGCACCGAGCGTCGGGCCAAGCAGCAGAACGACCTGGAAGTCACCCCGAGCAAAACTGTGGCGTTAAGCACAAGGAACCCGAAACGTGACCGTGTCGCGACATCGGGGTCGACTGAAAAGGCCGCGAAACAGCTCAAGCCAGACGAGCCAAAGCCTCGGAAGGCCCTTCCTCGAATCAAGATAACCGTGCCTGTTGCCTCCACGTGAGTGTTCATTTTCCTTATTCTGCTGTTGAAGAACTTTATGTTGATGTTGACCGAGTGAAATTTATTTGCTAGAGCCGCTACCTCCGTAACGTCGCCCCATCGGGATGATGGAGACCATATGGAAGTAGACACTCCTGATGCGGCCACCTCCCAACGAGGTATGACAATTCCACACTTTACTCTGCTTGCTGAAGAATAATTGTCGAATTGTCGACTGCAGCTGACGAAGTCATCGAACTGGAAGATGATGAGGAGCCGCGGCAGGGAGCGGAGGGTGAAGCTGTGCTTCCGGAGGCTCCCCGCGTGGGCACTCGGGGACCACCGTCTGTCCAGACGCCCCGTGGGACGACTGCTGCGACGCCTCCAACCCTTGTAACTCCGCTGTCGAGTGCTCCGCCGGCTACTTCTACTCTGGTGGCTTCGACGCTGATCGGACAATCCCAAGCACCTCCAGCTGCTCCAGTGACTACACCAACTCACTCGACGCCTGCATACCCTTTGTACCATGTCCCGGAGGACCAAACCGGAGCTGCCAAGGAAGCCATGATCCAGGCTGGGCAGATGATGCTACGAACAAAGGAGGCGTATGAAGCAAGCAAGTTAGCCTATGATGCCAGCTCAGCGCTTCAGGCCAACGTCCGAGTAAGTGGTATTGTAAGTTCATTTCCGATTGAATTCCTGTCTGTCTTGATTTTACACCCACTGGGGTGTTTTTCTTCGCCAGTAGACCAAGTAGTTTCTGGTCCAGTGGGGGCACGCTGAGTGCACCCACTGGGTGTAGTCCCCGAGACCGCTGTCGAATGACGAAGGCATCGGCGGGGGTCTTAATATTGTTTCCATTCAACAGGGCAGACCTTGTCGAGTAAAAGTAGGTCCAGTGGGGGCACGCTGAGTGCACCCACTGGGTGTAGTCCCCGAGACCGCCGTCGAGTGCTTGCTTCGGCGGTGGTCTAATAAAGATGATGTTTGGTTGCTTGCTTCTTTCTTTTATACTCGGACAGGCCAGACCTGGTCGGGTGTTTTTGTTTCCAGTGGGGGCACGCTGAGTGCACCCACTGGGTGTAGTCCCCGAGACTACTGTCGATCGTTGACGATGGGCAGTAGTCTTTAGAACCATTCTGCAGGTTTCATGGACATCATTTCCATCAACCATGATATGACGCTTGTATAGGGTTGTGGGGTGGGGCGGCGGGCCGCCTTTCAGTCGACTGTAGTTGAACTTTTCCACTCGGGAGTAGAGAAATTATTATGTCGACTGAACCCCCATTTTTGCTGATTTCAGAAAGCCTGTGGGCTCGGGACCAAGTACGTCGAGCTGGAGAAGGAAAAGAATCGACTTCTGCTGGATCTGGAGCTAACGAATAACAGCCTGGACCGTGCGCAGACCGAACTGAAGACTTTGGGAGGTAATCTTTGTTGATCAATTGTATTATCACTTTCATCTTCCATCCTTTGAACCGAGTGAATCCACTCGAACAGACGTACGTGATGAGAATCGTCGTCTCCGAGCGCGCCTCAACAATGCTATTTCTTTAGATACCATGAAGAAGGCGCTCGAGGACAAGGACAAATCACTTGCTGATGCTCAGAAGGAAGCTAAGGAGAAAACTGAGGCTGCTGAGAAGAAACTTGCAGCAGCCAGTAAACTGGAAGAGGAGAACACCAAGCTCAAGCAGGAACGATCTGAATGGATCAAAAAGCTCGAAGTGCAGACCAAGAGTAAGACAACTCTGGAGAAACACTTGGGAGACTTTGCGAAGAAAATGTTCAGTATGCTCGAAGGTAACCCTCATCTGTCGAATGAATTTCTTTGGTTTTTTCAGAATGGTATTGTGATCACCTTTTCACTTTCTCTTCATGCAGAATTCTGTCAAGACTTCGAAAAAGAAACTGAAGAGATTGAACCCAATCTGGACCCCACAAAATCTCTCGTTGGAGACGCCATGGCCATGGATATGTTTCGTCTCGAAGCTCGTCTTAAGAGCGTCCAAGGATTCATCACTCGGCTGAGAACTGCTTTTGAAAAGGTCGAAAAGGAACCGTGGCCTGAAGATCCTCTCCAGACTGACCTCGAGTCAATGATGACTCGGCTCAATGAGATTCCCAGTCGAGTGCAAGCGTGGAAGAAATCTGCAGCCCGCTGTGGTGCTGACGTGGCACTTTCACTCGTCAGGGTTCATTGCAAGGAAGCTAGAGAGGACAAACTGAAGGATCTCCGAGTGACCAACACGAAGAAACTCAAATTTGAAGATTTCAGGGAGACTTTCATCGATGCCGCCACTCGGATCGCCGACGGAATCGACCTGGATACCTTCGTTGAGCCTTCAAGTCCTGCTGGAGCTTAAATTGGTACTTTGCTTACGGTAAAAACTTTATTTGCCTCGGTATGCCGAGTGTTCGTGTAACCCAGTAAACTTCGTTCAGGCCTTAGGCCTGAGAACTTCCCTTTGCGCGAACAAATTTCTGCTACGCCAGAGATTTTAGTCTTACTCGCATTTCGCTTTCCGACATTTAGCTTGGATGAATTTATTTAATTCTCGAATGGAACGGGCGTTCAGCACTCGAAAGAATTTAAGGCTTAGGCGAAGACTGGTTCGCGGCTAAGTCTCCGAGCGTACTGTATGTCATACACTCGGAAAAGGTTTTGAACTTAGGCGAAACGGATTCACAGCTAAGCCCTCGAGAGAGAGGATCGCTCTTCACTCGGAGTAATTTTTGAACTTAGGCGAGGACTGGCTCGCAGCTAAGTCTCCGAGTGTACTAAATGTCATACACTCGGAAAGGTTTTGAACTTAGGCGAAACGGATTCGCAGCTAAGCCCCCCGAGAGAGAGGATCACTCTTCACTCGGAGTAATTTTGTCTCCGAGTGTACTGAATGTCATACACTCGGAAAAGTTTTGAACTTAGGCGAAACGGATTCGCAGCTAAGCCCCCGAGAGAGAGGATCGCTCTTCACTCGGAGTAATTTTCGAACTTAGGCGAGGACTGGCTCACAGCTAAGTCTCCGAGTGTACTAAATGTCATACACTTGGAAAGGTTTTGAACTTAGGCGAAACGGATTCGCAGCTAAGCCCCCGAGAGAGAGGATCGCTCTTCACTCGGAGTAATTTTCGAACTTAGGCGAGGACTCGCTCGCAGCTAAGTCTCCGAGTGTACTGAATGTCATACACTCGGAAAAGTTTTGAACTTAGGCAAAACGGATTCGCAGCTAAGTCCCCGAGAGAGAGGATCGCTCTTCCCTCGGAGTAATTTTTGAACTTAGGCGAGGACTGGCTCGCAGCTAAGTCTCCGAGTGTAATGAATGTCATACACTCGGAAAAGTTTTGAACTTAGGCGAAACGGATTCGCAGCTAAGCCCCCGAGAGAGAGGATCGCTCTTTGCTCGGAGTAATTTTCGAACTTAGGCGAGGACTGGCTCGCAGCTAAGTCTCCGAGTGTACTGAAGGTCATACACTCGGAAAAGTTTTGAACTTAGGTGAAACGGATTCGCAGCTAAGTCCCCGAGAGAGAGGATCGCTCTTCACTCGGAGTAATTTTCGAACTTAGGCGAGGACTGGCTCGCAGCTAAGTCTCCGAGTGTAATGAATGTCATACACTCGGAAAAGTTTTGAACTTAGGCGAAACAGATTCGCAGCTAAGCCCCCGAGAGAGAGGATCGCTATTCCCTCGGAGTAATTTTCGAACTTAGGCGAGGACTGGTTCGCAGCTAAGTCTCCGAGTGTACTGAATGTCATACACTCGGAAAAGTTTTGAACTTAGGCGAAATGGATTCGCAGCTAAGCCCCCCGAGAGAGAGGATCGCTCTTCACTCGGAGTAATTTTCAATGTAAAACTGTGCGATCGGAATCGACAATAGACTGCGGGAGTCTTCATTTAACAAATAACATTGTCTGGGGTACTCTTATTATATCAAAGCAACTATGTTATCAAGAATAAAAACGTCGAAGCAGGTCCGCATTCCAGGCGCGTGGCTCGTCAATATTCTTCTTCAAGTTGAAAAGATGATACGCCCCGTTGTTAAGCACCTTGATGATGACGAATGGGCCCTCCCATGCTGGGGCCAACTTATGAGGTCGCTGCTGATCCACTCGGAGCACCAAATCACCTTCGTGGAACGAACGGCTCTTGACATGTCTTGCATGGAAGCGGCGAAGGTCTTGTTGATACGCAGTTGATCGGATCAGGGCCATCTCACGCTCTTCCTCTAGGAGATCCACTCCGTCTTGTCTTGCTTGCTCAGCTTCGTCTTCAGAGTAAAGATCCACTCGAGGAGAATTGTGAAGGACGTCACTCGGCAATACGGCTTCAGCTCCATATACAAGGAAGAAAGGAGTGCGTCCTGTCGACCGGTTGGGAGTTGTCCTCAAGCCCCACAGAACAGATGGTAACTCAGTGACCCAAGCTCCGGCAGCATGATCAAGAGCTCGCATGAGCCGAGGTTTCAATCCTTGGAGGATAAGGCCGTTCGCTCGCTCAGCTTGACCGTTTGACTGGGGGTGCGCAACGGATGCGTAATCCACCCGAGTGCCTTGAGAAGAGCAAAAGTACCTGAACTCTTCCGAGTCCAAGTTAGAACCATTGTCAGTAATGATACTGTGGGGGACCCCATACCGGAACGTTATCTCTTTTATGAATTTGATAGCAGTGCGGGCGTTCAACTTCCTGATGGGCTTAGCTTCGATCCACTTAGTGAACTTGTCGACTGCAACCAGTAAATGAGTAAACCCACTCTGACCTGTTCTAAGGGGTCCAACCATATCCAAGCCCCACACAGCGAACGGCCAGACGAGTGGAATGGTCTTCAAGGCATACGGAGGTTTGTGTGACAGATTCGAGTAAAACTGACATCCTTCGCAGTGATCGACAATATCTTTAGCCATCTCATTGGCACGTGGCCAGAAGAAACCAGCCCGGTAAGCTTTGGCAACAATCGTCCTAGAGGACGCATGAAGGCCACAAGTTCCCGAGTGAATCTCTTCCAGAATCAGTCGACCTTCTTCAGGAGAAATGCACCGCTGAGCTACGCCAGTCACACTTTCTCTGTAGAGTTGTCCATTGATTACGGTAAAAGCCTTGGATCTGCGGACTATCTGTCGAGCCTCATCTTCATCATCTGGGAGTTTTCTTCTGAGAATGTACGCAATATATGGTACAGTCCAGTCGGGCGTGATTACCAAAATCTCCATGACCAGATCAATGACAGCTGGGACATCAACTTCAGTCGGATCATAGGAGCTCTTCGCTTGCGGGGGCTCTTCGGTGAAAGGATCTTCCTGCACCGAAGGAGAATGAATGTGCTCGAGAAACACATTGCTGGGGACAGGTTTCCGAGTTGATCCAATCTTTGCCAACTCATCAGCTGCTTGATTCTTCACTCGGGGAACATGATGGAGTTCCAAACCTTCAAATTTCTTCTCAAGTTTTCTTACTGCATTGCAGTATCCAGTCATAGCGGGGTTCCTGACATCCCACTCTTTCATCACTTGATTAACCACCAAATCAGAATCGCCATATACCATCAGGCGCCGGACGCCGAGTGAAATGGCCATACGCAATCCATGCAAAAGTGCTTCATATTCAGCCTCATTATTGGAGGAATCAAAGTGAATCTGTAAGACGTAACTGAGTTTATCGCCTTTTGGGGATACCAGAACGACGCCAGCGCCAGACCCATTCAGCATCTTTGAACCATCAAAGAACATGGTCCAGTGTGCCGAGTGAAGTTGGATCGGCTGCTGTTGCTCGATCCACTCGGCGAGGAAATCAGCCAGCGCTTGAGACTTGATTGCTTTCTTCGCTTCGAATTTGATATCAAGATAAAGGAGTTCAATAGCCCATTTGGCCACTCGACCAGTCGCATCTCGATTATTGAGAATTTCAGATAACGGAGCATCACTGACGACTGAAATGGAGTGATCTTGAAAATAGTGTGCCACCTTCTTTGCAGTCAGATATATACCATATACAAGCTTCTGGTAATGTGGATATCTTTGCTTCGACGCAGTCAACACTTCAGAAATATAGTAAACCGGGCGTTGAACTTTGTAAGCCCTGCCTTCCTCTTCCCGCTCGACAGTTAGTACTGTACTGACGACCTGATTAGTGGCCGCGATGTACAATAATAATGGCTCTTTGCTGTGCGGAGCAGCAAGCACCGGCTGGGTGGTAAGCAGGGCTTTGAGCTCGACAAATGCTGCTTCAGCTTCTGGAGTCCACTCAAATGTATCAGACTTTTTCATCAGTCGGTATAAAGGCAGTGCCTTCTCACCGAGACGAGAAATGAATCGACTCAATGCTGCCAAGCAACCTGTGAGCTTCTGGACATCGTGCACACGGTCGGGGCTTTTCATTCGGACGATGGCGCCAATCTTTTCAGGGTTAACGTCGATTCCTTTTTCGGAAACAAGAAAACCGAGTAATTTTCCACCGGGAACGCCGAAAGTGCACTTAGTCGGATTTAACTTAATATCATACCTCCTCAAATTGGCGAATGTTTCAGCCAAGTCAGACAACAGGTCGGAACCTTTGTGAGACTTGACTACGATATCATCCATATACGCTTCAACGTTCCGAGGAATCTGATCGAGCAAACACTTCTGAATCATGCGCATGAAAGTAGCGCCAATATTCTTCAAACCAAAGGTATGGTGATATAATAGAAACACCCGAAAGGGGTGATGAAGGCTGTCTTTATTTCATCCGGACCAAACAGACGGATCTGATGGTAGCCAGAATAAGCATCAAGAAAAGATAGACGCTCGCATCCCGCAGTTGAGTCGACAATCTGATCAATGCGGGGGAGTGGGAAATGATCTTTCGGGCAGACCCGATTGATATGTTTGAAATCAATACACATGCGGAGAGACTTGTCCTTCTTAGGGACCATGACAACGTTCGATAACCACTCGGAGTGGTAAATCTCACGTATAAACTTGGCCGTCAAGAGACGAGCCACCTCTTCGCCGATTGCTTTTCGCTTCTCTGTTGCCGATCGACGCAAGTGTTCCTTCACAGGCTTGGCCTTCGGATCAACTCTCAAACGGTGCTCAGCCAGTTCCCTGGGTACACCAGGCATGTCAGCGGGCTTCCATGCGAAGATGTCCCAGTTCTCACGGAGGAACTGGATGAGCTCGGCTTCCTATTTGCTGTCGAGTGTTGTTGAGATGTTGGTCGGGGCAGAAGTTGGATCTGTCGGGTGAATGTGCACCTTCCTCACATCTCCTGCCGACTGAAAAGCTGACTTAGAAGCGGGCTTCTTAGCACGCAACAGATCGGCAGGATCAGCGTTCTTCTTGTATTCTTCCAACTCAACCATAGCCATCTGCTGGTCGGCGATCTTGGAGCCCTGCTGGAGGCACTCCTCAGCCCTCTGTCGGTTGCCAGTGACTGTGATCACACCCTTTGGTCCAGGCATCTTCAACTTGAGATACACGTAACATGGTCGGGCCATGAAACGGGCATAAGCTGGTCGACCAAGGATGGCGTGGTATGCACTCTGGAAGTCTACCACTTCAAACGTCAGTTTTTCTTTGCGAAAATGCTTGTCGTCACCAAGCACCACATCCAACGCTATCTGGCCGAGCGAACGGGCCTTCTTCCCAGGGATTACTCCATGAAACTGCATGTTGCTTTCACTGAGCCGGGACATCGGAATGCCCATCGCCTTAAGGGTATCAGCATACAGGATGTTCAGACCGCTCCCGCCATCCATCAAAACTTTGCGGAGTCGAGTGCGCCCAACCACTGGGTCCACCACCAGCGCTTGCCGCCCGGGGGTAGCAATGTGCGTAGGGTGATCTGACTGATTAAAAGTGATAGCAGTCTGAGACCACTTGAGATATGCTGGGGTAGAGGGAACCGCCATGTTAACCTCCCTGTTGATAACTTTCAGTCGACTCTTGCTCTCAACATCAGCAAAAATCAACAAGGTGGCATTGACTTCAGGGAACTCTTCTTTTTCTTCCTCAGTTTCTTTCTCAGGGTCCTTCTCACTCGACTGGCCCTCTTTGAATGACTGGATCAACAAACGGCACTGTCGAGTGGTATGCTTTGGCAATATCAAATTGCCCTCTTCGTCTTTCCTCGTGTGGATTGCACACGGTAAATCCAAAACATCAGTACCCGACTGATTCTTTGACATCTTTGGGGTGAACTTAGCCTTGGACTTTCCTTTACTCTTGCCTTGTGCCGCCACGGCGGCCGCTTCTGCCTGAGCAGGAGGATCAGCTTTGCGCTTCTGTTTCCGACTGGAATTCCCACCTGCGTTATTATCGACTATTTTGGCTTTACCGCTTCGGAGGCGGTCTTCTTCGTCTCCATTGGCGTACCGAGTGGCAATCTCCATCATCTTGCTCAGAGAAATATCACCGGTGCGACCAAACTTCAGATAGAGCTCTCTGTATCTAACCCCAGCCTTGAAGGCACAAACAGCTTGATGTTCGGAAACATTCTCCACCGTGTGATGCAAGGTGGACCAGCGCTGAATGTAATCTCGCAAGGTTTCATTGGGCTTCTGGACACAGTGCTGCAAATCAATCAAACCAGCTGGACGTATAGAGGGAGCCAAACGATTCAACCAAGCTCTGGCCGAACCATCCAACATCAAAGACAGATGCTTCATGGCTATGTTGTCGTTACCTCCACCAATCTGTACAGCCACTCGGTAATCATCCAACCAAGTTTCAGGCTTTGACTCGCCAGAAAACTTGCCAATTCCAGCCGCCAACCTGAAGTTGGGGGGAATCTCTGCAGAGCGAATGGCTCTGCTAAAACACTCGGGCCCAGAAACAACAACACTGCTTCCACTCGGACAGTCTCCGTTATAACCATCTCTGTGGGCTCTGCCTCTGTCGACCCGTCTTTGAGCAAGGACGTCCCTTGCGTCGAACCCAGGATTCCGCTCATCGCCGAACGGGCGCCTATCATCATTGTGCCGGGACACATATGAACCATTCCGCGGAGGAGAAAACACTCGACGGCGGTCATCGCGGTGATAACGGGGAGCAGACTGATCTCGCCCCTGATCTCTGTACCGATCTTCACGGAATCCTCCGCCTCTGTGACGCGAAGGTGACCCAGGACTGTGAGCCGACTGAACTGTTTCTGCCCTGGGAGAATTGCCGTGTAACCTGATCTGCGACTGAGAAATAGCCGTGTTCTGCTGCTGCGCTGCCTCAAGCAATGTCTTGATCTGCTGCAGACCTCTACCAGCCTCTGATCGTGACGGTTGAATAGACTCTGCAATCCTAGCAGCCGCTGCAACATTCAAAACTGGAGTACGAAATACCTCGACGTTATTTCGAGATCCACTCGGGAACAACTGTCGCTGTTGTCGATTGGGACGTGGTGGACGCTGCCCAACACGCTCGTCGAGTGCCTCCTGCATCTCTTTGAGCCGAAGGCGTGTAGCCTCCATGGCCTGGGCCTCAGCAGTCGTACCGACGATGGGAGTATGGAGAACATCCTCATCCCGGCGCTGCTGTTCATTCGACGTTCCTCCAATCTCACGCCTGGAGTGGTTGAAGCCAGGCGGCGGACTCTGATGAGAGCCAGCCATAAAAACTTCTGCCGCAGGGTCGCAGCTCTCGCACTCGGAAGGAATGTCGGATCGGTCCGACGCCGAGTCGAACACGCCGTGAAGTGACTCGGCGGGCTCGATGGCTGCAATCTGCGGGGACGAAACCTGGCGTGCCGCCGCATGCCGCACCCAACGCTGTAGCCGCGAGCGACCGGATCGCTTGCGACGACGAACAGCAGGAAGGGCCGACACATATGGGGTCGACGGCTGAAGGAGAAGAACACCGCAGGAGCTTGCACAGAAGTGCGTCGCCCCGTGAATCGGGAGCGCCTCCACGTCCAAAGGCGCTTCCTGGAGCCATGCCGAATCGTCGGCGATGAAGGTGAGCGCTCCGAGACGGATCTCGCGGCCCAGGAACGAATCACCGCCGGAAGACATGACGAAGGAGAAAATATGCAACCTCGCCGGAAGTCGCTTAGACGCCTGCCCCACGGTGGGCGCCAGCTGTCGTGGGAACAAGCCTGACAGTAGATGGTAGGGGTACGAATGGAGAGGGCAGAGTCCTAGCTACGGCGAGGATGTACACACAGATGTATGAGTTCAGGCCTCACTCGGAAGTGATAACAGCCCTACGTCTCAGTGCTCCGGAGAGCTCTCTACTCTGTCGAGTGAAATATGTGTGTTGTGTTACAAAAGGTTGCGAACCCTTGTGCCAGAGGGGAGGGGCGGCTTATATAGAGTGCGCTGCCCCTCATAAGTGTCCGGCATCCAAGGGTTAAATCGTGGTTATAATGACGTACGTTACTGGTAACGTACAACATAAATGCTATTAATGGTCTTGATGAATGCCTGCCCGATAGCCTCCCTGGGGTGACTTCTGGGCTTCTGTGGTCGACTGTCTTCTGGTCTTTCCGAGTGAAAGGGTAAGCGTCGAGTGAAAGATATCTCCGAGTGTATATTGTCGAGTGACTCATGCGTCATGGTGATTTCAGTCGGAGACTTCCTCGTAGCCTTTAAGCTTTCTGGGGCAGTGTCCTTAGATAGGGTATGTAGGTCAGGCCTATGACCCTACCCTAAGTACATATCCCCATCTGCGAGGCACCGACAAAATTACCCTCAACAAAAACAAATCTGTTCTCGGCGATGCTTATAATCTAAAAAAATACTAACCAAAGAGACAAAGTGTATGAGTTCTATATGTGTATGTCATCCGTTTTAACTCCTCTTACTTGTGGCACAATTGACGTGTTTATACCTGAGAAATTATCATATCTTGGGGAGAAAAAGCCAAAGAATTTTCACAAGAAATATACCAATGGAAAATATTGCAATTCAGTTTGCATATATAAGAGAAGCATATATTTATATTGTTTCATTTGCAACGCTCATCATTAAACCATCCCAACCGAGGTGAATTCAAATTCTTTATTTTCAAATTATAGGCTACAATATACGTAATTAAGCAGTCGTGCAACGAGCTTTTTGGCATATAATCAACACCAATACTGGAGGTCATATCAAAATGATTAAGGATTGGCAGTCTTGTCTTTCGAAATTTACTGAACATAAAGCACTTAAAAAATCATGCATTCGTACTATCTATCATTATGGTGAATATTTATTTGCATCATTTTCTCTACTTCTCATGCATATTTTTCTTTCTCTGAAGTGTTTGATCACCCAAGGTTGGGTAGGCGTGCCACAATGGAAAAGACTGAAGGTTCAAGATGACAACTCCGTGACAAGCTTAAAAAGTTGGCACTCTTCTTCAGAAGAATGAGGGTGGCCGGAATGCTATGGTTTTCATTAACTGAGTGTGCAAGACAAAAGTAGTAATTTCACTTGCATGAAAACATGTATTTCGTTTGATGCATGTTGAAATATATGGCGCATACCATCTTGAATCTTCTTTAGGGTTTAGGCTATCCAATGGGTGTGGACAAGAGCAGGAGGCAAAGACGGTCTTGACAGGAAGTTCCAAAATTTGGAGTTGTGATTCTATCTCAGTTTTCAGTGCATAAGTTCTCTTTCCTCCTTATATTTTGTTCCTAATTTTTGTGTCACGCGATTTTCAAGCACACCGAAAGAACTTGGTGATGGGCGATAATTTTATTTCATCTCACAAAATTATAATAATGCAGGCAGGATCCCAGGTGATCTATTTTTTGCAGTTTTTTGTGGCAACCTGAGGCCCAGCTGGCCGTTGTAATGGGGCAAATTTTTTGCCCCGCCACTATTTGCAGGGCATCAGTCATGAACCTCTCTATGTTGCTTAATGTATTTTCAATCTTTTTCTGTGTTGTGTTATATATTGTCATGCTTTATTCATTACCTTGTTCTAATCTTTGGCTCCCGCTGCAACGCACGGGCAAGCAAACATATAGTTATATGACATATTGGAGATAATCTATAGATGACAATTATAAGGGACAATCTTCATAGGGGAGTAAAGTTTGGGGAACACCTGGAGATGCTCCAAGGGAGGGCGTCAGGGCGAGGAGTCGGGGGTTTCAGTGAATTGCCTTTACAAGATTTGAGTTTCTTTCCAAATTATTTTTATACTGTATCTTTTCAGATTTTTTTAATTTTATGTTTTTGCAGTGATTTATTGCAGGTACACGTCATATTTAAGCGTGCAATGTACATTTTTTTTCCGAACACATCAACTACCACCGATCCATGATATAAAGAATAGAAGGTTGGCAAAAATATAGCTGTAAAAATATAAGGTCGGCAAAAGTATAGCTCGGAGATATTGTGCATATTGATAATCAAACTTAAGTAAGTTTGACTTAAGACAAACCTAATATAACATGTGCGGCAAGGAAAGAAACTCGGCGTGAGTTGATTCCCCATATAGGGAAAGGAAGTATAAGGCGATATTTGTCCCAACGCAGTCATATGCCCATGCACATGCTCGTGAATTACAATGATGTTGTTTGATCAATGTCTCTCTATATATAAGTTTGTTGTTCCATGGCAACGCACGGGCATTCAACTAGTTTGTATTAGAGGAAAGATTATTGCTGACACTCCTGGCCGGCACGTCGGACGTGCGGCAGGTACTCGTCGACGATGAGCCTTCAGTGCTGTTCGTGGAACATGGGGCGGTAGCACCTCCCCGACGTCGACGACGAGTCCTGTTGATCCGGCATCGCGCACCACCACAAGGTGATGCCGCGGAATTCTTTGGTGACCTCCTTGTCATCACAAAGGCTGAGCACGAAGTCGTGGCCCTTGGCGGCGCCCTCGGAGTACCCGCGCCTCCCGGGAGCAGGAGGTGCTGAGGTACGCCACCACCTACGTGAAGGCATCGCTGGACTTGGCCCGGCAGCCCTCAAACATGGAGTAGTCATCGGGCTTGGCGGCGATGTCAACGGTGACGATGGGTCGAGAAATGGGAGGATCCCACTACTGCAGATTGACCCTGCCAAGAACATAATTATTCATGGGCGTAAGACGGACCAACAGTGGTAACGATACAACTGACGGGAGGTTTACTCGGACCGTCAGTGGTGATTTCAGGTACACTGATTTTGGGTGAAAAAAAATACCACCTACTAACCTTAATTCGCTCGCGCAGCGGCTGAGCCATCTCTCTCCCTGATCCCTTCATCTCTCCCTGATTGATATGTAATCTTTGCTGCAGGAATATGAGCAATAATATAATCCGTGGTATAATTGTTGATGTTTTTTTGGACATGGAAAGCTTAGTAATGATGTAAGGTTCCCACGTCTTGATTCTTTGGTCACTTTTCAAATTTATATGCATCTTGTGAAATATATGAGTCATTTTTTCAATTCAACTCCGTCTGCTACATCATGTGCATACTTTCATTGCCCAAAAGATCTGTCTTTTAATTGCCACTAAATGAATCGTCGAAAGTAGTTTGCGGCATAGATGTTTAATGTTATTTATGCACATCAAGTTGTTCTAAACTTTTTGTAGTTTACTTTGGTGCAACTATATTTTCTAAAACAATGTTTTGACTAATTTGTATGTGCATAAAATTACACATTTTGATGCTAATTAATTCCTCTGTAGCCTTCTCGCTCTTATCTTCGGATGGGGTTGTTCCGATTTGCCTACAAGGGCCATCATCATGTCCATTGCTCCGGCTCCCAGGAATTGCCAGGCCTCCGCTCTCCTACACATCGGCCTTGCTAGGTATTATTTCCCACTCTTTCTTCACTGCAGCCCCGTGATGAATATATAATTTTCAAGTTCTAAATCATTGATTTTGTTTGGCGGTAGTAGTACTATTCTGTATGATTTAGCACTGTTTACACTTGGTAGATTATTGTCAGCAAAGATTGGGTGAGTTGGGAGCCAAATCCAAACTGAGATACGCAATACATGTATTTTCTTACCATTTAATATTTCTTCATTGTGTCTATGCGGATATATATTTCCAATAATTGCAGGTGTGATGTGCCGAACCTTATGTTTATCACACATCTATCCTCGAATAGACACTGTTCCTCCAGAGTTTTTTTTTTTAACACAGTACAGACGCAAGCGCTCATATATACGCGCATACACGCACCCCTATGAACGCACACACGCACACCCTACCCCTATGAGTATCTCCGAGAGACTGAGGCGGCATATCATCTTGAGATTTTACGTAGTCACCGTAGGCGCCTCGTAGTTGACGGGAACATCTCCTCCCACTGAACGCGCATCACCGGAAATCCTGAAATAAATCCAGGATAAATGCGAGCACCAGGAATTGAACCCTGGTGGGCTGGGGATACCACTGTCCTCCTAACCATCTAACCACAGGTTGGTTCGCTGTTCCTCCAGAGTTACCATTCCAACATAAGCCCAGTGGGAGGACGGTGTGCATATCACTGATGTTAGCTTAGCTACTAAACCATAGTGTTTTTCTGCTTACTGATATTGCCAATCATTTCCATGATTGTGTTTCGCTCATGTATCTTGCACAGTTTACCTACTTTGCCTTGGACAAGATATAGCTATAAATTAAGTTATTTCCTGTTCTAAAAAATCATCCCTTGTGTTATGGTAAATGATCTTATGCCGAACTACTAGAATCTATCTTTGTTTGACAAGCAGAAATTGAAGATGGTTGAAAGAAATTGTTTTTTTTGTCAGTTTGCCCAAAATAAATGTAGTTTTTTTTTTAAATTGTCCTTTTGAGTTATCCCTGCACCTAAAATCACGGCTTCATGAAAATAACCTAAAAAGAAATCACAAGATGCAATAATTTTTTTACCTACATTTTCGTCTGCACAACAAAAATGCGAAAAAAGCAAACTCCCCAAGCTTCTTCGTTTCCGCGTCTCCCATCTTTGAGCTAAAACTTAACAAAAACAAAATTTAAACTTGAAGCAAGGAATTCTAGTTACCCTCCGGGCTGCGCTTACCTCCCTGGCAATGGCACCGGAAAAAAGGTCTTTGACCTGTCCCATAAAATGCACTGGATCCTGTAGTATTCCTTCTTCCCAAGAAGACCTAGGTTTATCAAACCAGGAGGTGAAGGTGCTGGAATTGGGTGACGGTAGCGAACGCCAACCATATTGTTGACTTTGCATTGTGACGAAACTTAATTTCCTACAAAATGGTTAGAACCACAAATAATGCTACCATATTATGAGAGAGGCCTAGGGTGGAGGTTCACCTGCAACCTTGGACACGCATGAGGGATCACATAAACAATCAATGAGAATGGTATGAATAATAAATAAAAAGGTACTATGTATGAATACATGGGTGGCACGTCTGAAGGACACCTTGGCCAACAACCGTTGCAACATAGGATACATTGTCCAACCCTGCTCCTACGATGCCTGAGGTAGCCTAGGGTATTAAGCTAAAAACTGAACCAACGCCTTAGCATTTCATGACTATGCCGTGGCTCCCCAATGATTTGCATCGGACACCCTACTTCACCTTACTGTCACCGGCTTTAGGTAATTTTCTTCCACTCCTCCTTGTCAATTATCTCCACCTTGCATCGATCATCGGTGCAACGGGTACCATCGAGTCCTAGATTGAGGGGAGACAAAAGAATAAATTGCAGCACATAGATAATATAAATGAATCATACCATGTATTCCTTCACCCTAAGCCTGTGGGGACTACTCACGCATCGTCGCAATCACCATGAACACAAGAGACATTGCAAAATGATCTTCAAGGCGAATTAGTAAAAACTGTCTTTCAATCTTGCCTATGGCAATCGAATTCGTGGAGTACAAGGACTTGATCTAAATGAAAGTGGTCATGGCAACGATATTGGCAATGGAGACATTCGATGGAGTGGCAGTTCTGGAGTGGACTAAGTGGCTGGGAATTGTGACAATGGCAAACTCCTTTCCCGGTGTCTCCTCTCCACTTTAAACAGTTCTTCGATCTTCTCGACTAGGGTTTGACGTCAGGGAGGCGTTCCACCTTGTATGGCCACCGGTACGACCAAGTGTGGTCGTACCAATGCTCGACTTGCATTCTGGAAAAGTTGCTGTCGACGCACCACATATAGAAATGCCCAAATTGAGAGTAGATTATGGAATTGTGTCCATTTCCTCCTTTTCTCCATCAGATCTGAAACAAAATACTAAAACAAGGAGATTTTTCGCATCTTGCAATTAATTAGTCATTAGTTAGCGACATAAAGAGATAATACAAGAAAATTCTTGCACACTCATCAATCGCCCAGGACTTCATCAAGCAGTGACTGCACACACTGTGCTGTCGAGCCACTCTCACATGGCTAGTGTCAGAGGAAGATTACTCTAGTGAGTCCTTTGGTCTTTCGCAGAATTCTTTCTCCATCGCGTAAACTTTTCAACCTAACGATATTTTCTGATGACTTGAAGAGTGGTCGGATCCTGAGGAACTCCTTTCCCGAGCAAGGGAGCTGACCCACCGGTCTGCTCCCTACTCGGTCTGAGGCGGGTTTCCAGCTACCTTGGTGTAGAAACCAGCACCGGACCACGACGTTGTGCTTTCGGTAAGTGTTCTGACCTCCCTGCATCTCTTGGATTACCCCGCTTCATTATCTTTGGACTGATTCATCACCTCAGACCTCTGAGCGGCCCTTTCTAGGTGGTCCTGATGTCAATGCGTTGTTCACAAGAGAGTGGACCGAAGAGCTCCTCCGCCAAGCCAGCAACTTTGAGATCAACGGGACGAACTCATCACAGGTAGGCAACGAAGAGGGAGAAGGAACTGAACCGATTTCTATGACCGGCGCTTCTTCGCCTTTCTTTTCTTCCTTCCTCCGGACTGCTCCGAGACCGAGCCAGGGCTAAGAAGGTTTCACCATCCCCCACCACGACAAGGGGTTGCTACCAGCAGGAGATGGCTAAATTCACTAGTAGAAAAAGGACTTTACGTGAGCCCCATTAGTCCCAGTTTGGAATCGGACCGGTACTAATGTGACCATTAGTCCTGGTTCCAACGGCTAGGGGGGCGGGCATCATTAGTCCCGGTTCGTGTTGAACCTCTAGTACCGGTTCGTGACACGAACCGGGACTAAAGGGGTGGTGGCAGGCTGGTGTCAGGCTGGGGCCCCACGATCACCTTTAGTCCCGGTTCGTGTCACGAACCGGTACTAGAGGCTCACCTTTAGTCCCGGTTTGTGTAACGAACCGGGACTAAAGATGCTCCTATATAAACCCTTCATCCAGCCCTAGCTCTCTGTTCTTCCCTTTTCCTCTCCTCTCTGTTCTTCCCCTCTTCCTCGAGCTCATCCTCCATTTTTGCCAAAATTTGTCAAGATTTGGAGGCACCCCATCCATCCAAGTGTTCACAAAGGTTAGCAACTTTGTCCTTTCATCTCTCATTGCTAGATTAGCTCTTGCAATGCTCTATAAGTATAGTGATTTGTGGGTTTTAGTTTGGGAGTATTTATATGTGGTAGTTTATTTGATTTATATGCAATTTGAGCTCAAATTAACTTCTTAGTTTGGATGTGTAGGTGTGGTTTACTTAGTGCCTTCCCATCCCCGTCCTAACCACCGTCGATCGCCCGCACCGTCCCGTCGCCGGCACCACCTTGGTGAGCCTCTTGTTCTTATCCTTTTTATAAAAAGAAAATCATGTTTGTGTGATTTAGATAGTTACTTGTATAATTTTCTTAACCGTACGTTGTTTGTTATACATAGTGGCATGGTTTTGATATCCGTCCCCGTGGGCCCTCGTCCGGTTTATGATTCGGATGTGGTATATTCTCTTTTATAACTATTTGTTGCATTTCGTGTTTATGACAATTATGCCCATCAAGTTGACATAGATATTTTTATCTAGGAGGTATGTGAACCGGAAATTGCAACCGACCCTCTTGTCGAGAAGTTAAATTTAGTTGAAAAAGAAAACGAGTATTTGAAAGAAAAATTGAAAAGAATTGAAGAAGAGAAGATGAAACTGGAGTTGTATGTTGCCGATGTCGTCGATGATCACAAGATCAAGATGGATGCAATGCGCTTGAAGATTAGAAAATTTTAAAAATATGCCATTGATAGTGAGGCTTGGTATCACTATGCTGTTGGATCAATTGTTACCTTAGTTGCGATCTTGATCGCATTTGTTGTTGCATTTAAATGCTTTAGCTAGAGAGTTTGTATGTTGTTTTATGAGAACAAGTGTGTATGAACTTTATGTATGAACTTGTATTAATTTGGTCTTTTTGGTGTTGTGTAATGAAGATGCGCCGGCAATGGATGTACGATGACCGATGCTCTCCCCAGTTCATTAATGGCGTGCGTACTTTTCTGGTTGCGGCTGAGGCAAACAAGCGGGCGGATGGTTTTATGTATTGTCCATGTGCTGGCTGTAAGAATGATCGAAATTACTCTAACTCAAGAACCATTCACGTCCACCTGTTTGAGTCCGGTTTCTTGTCCGGCTATAACTGTTGGACCAAGCACGGAGAAAGAGGGGTCCTAATGGAAGAGAATGAAGAAGAAGAGGATGACGAGAGCTATCCTGGCCATGGGTTCCCTGAATATGATGGTACAACAATGGGGGAAGAAGCTGAGCCGGCAATGCGGGAAGAAGCTGAAGAAGAGGCATCAGATGAGCCCGCTGATGATCTTGGTCGGGCCATTGCCGATGCAAAGAGAAACTGCGCAAGTGAAAAGGAGAAGCTGAAGTTGCAGTGCATGTTAGAGGATCACAAGAAATTGTTCTACCCAGAGTGCGAAGATGACAAGAAAAAGCTGGGTACCACACTGGAATTGCTGCAATGGAAGGCAGAGAATGGTGTATCTGACAAGGGATTTGAAAAGTTGCTGATAATGTTAAAGAAGAAGATTCCAAAGGACAACGAATTGCCCGACAGTACGTACGAAGCAAAGAAGGCTGTCTGCCCTCTAGGATTAGAGGTGCAGAAGATACATGCATGCCCTAATGACTGCATCCTCTACCGCGGTGAGTACGAGGATTTGAATGCATGCCCGGTATGCGGTGCATTGCGCTATAAGATCAGCCACGATGACCCTGGTGATGTTGAGGGCGAGCGCCCCAGGAAGAAGAGTCCTGCCAAGGTGATGTGGTATGCTCCTATAATACCACGGTTGAAACATTTGTTCCAAAACAAAGAGCATGCCAAGTTGATGCGATGGCACAAAGAAGACCGTAAGAAAGACAGGAAGTTGAGAGTACCCGCTGATGGATCGCAGTGGAGAAAAATTGAGAGAAAGTGGAAGGACTTTGTAGATGACGGAAGGAACGTATGGTTTGGTTTAAGTGCAGATGGCATTAATCCTTTTGGGGAGCAGAGCAGCAATCATAGCACATGGCCTGTGACTCTATGTATCTATAACCTTCCTCCTTGGTTGTGCATGAAGCGGAAGTTCATTATGATGCCAGTGCTCATCCATGGCCCCAAGCAACCCGGCAACGACATTGATGTGTATCTAAGGCCATTAGTTGAAGAACTTTTAGAGCTGTGGAGTATAGAAGGTGTACGTGCGTGGGATGAGCACAAACAGCAAGAATTTGACCTGCGAGCGTTGCTGTTTGTAACCATCAATGATTGGCCTGCTCTCAGTAACCTTTCAGGACAGACAAACAAGGGATACCACGCATGCACGCACTGTTTAGATGATACCGACAGTATATATTTGGATAAATGTAAGAAGAATGTGTACCTGGGACATCGTCGATTTCTTCCGAGCAGGCATCCCGTAAGATAGAAAGGCAAGCATTTCAAAGGTGAGGCAGATCACCGGAAGAAGCCTCGCCACCGTACTGGTGATGATATACTTGATATGGTCAAGGATTTAAATGTAATATTTGGAAAGGGTCCTGGTGGACAATCTGTTCCGAATGACGCTGACGGACGCGCACCCATGTGGAAGAAGAAATCTATATTTTGGGACCTACCCTATTGGAAAGACCTAGAGGTCCGCTCTGCAATCGACGTGATGCACGTGACGAAGAATCTTTGCGTGAACCTGCTAGGCTTCTTGGGTGTGTATGGGAAGACAAAAGATACACCGGAGGCACGGGAGGACCAGCAACGTATGCACGGAAAAGACGGCATGGATCCAAAGCAGTATCAGGGTCATGCCAGCTACGCTCTTACCAAAGAAGAGAAGGAAATCCTCTTCGAATGCCTGCTCAGTATGAAGGTCCCGTCTGGCTTCTCGTCGAATATAAATGGAATAATAAATATGGCAGAGAAAAAGTTCCAGAACCTAAAGTCTCATGACTGCCACGTGATTATGACGCAACTGCTTCCGGTTGCATTGAGGGGGCTTCTACCGGAAAACGTTCGATTAGCCATTGTGAAGCTATGTGCATTCCTCAATGCAATCTCTCAGAAGGTAATCGATCCAGAAATCATACCAAGGTTAGAGAATGATTTGGTGCAATGTCTTGTCAGTTTCGAGTTGGTGTTCCCACCATCCTTTCTTCAATATCATGACGCACGTCCTAGTTCACCTAGTCGAAGAGATTGCCATTCTCGGTCCTGTATTTCTACACAATATGTTCCCCTTTGAGAGGTTCATGGGAGTCTTAAAGAAATATGCTCATAACCGTGCTAGGCCAGAAGGAAGCATCTCCAAGGGCCATGAAACAGAGGAGGTCATTGAGTTTTGTGTTGACTATATTCCTGACCTTAAGCCGATTTGTGTTCCTGAATCGCGGCACGAGGGCAGACTGGGTGGAAAAGGCACGCTAGGAAAGAATTCAGTAATATGCCATGACGGGCATTCTTGGGCGCAAGCCCACTACACAGTTCTACAAAGTTCCGCCTTGGTGGCTCCGTATATCGAGGAACACAAGAATATTCTACGCTCCAAACACCCGGAGCAGTCTGACGACTGGATTAGACATGAACAAACGGGGACTTTCGCCGGTTGGTTGCAGACACGTCTCATGCATGACGTAACTGTTGCAGATGAGCTGTACTTGCTGTCCAAGTTACCATCTTTGACTATATTGACTTTCAAAGGGTACGAGATAAATGGGAATACATTTTACACGATCGCCAAAGATAAAAAGAGCACCAACCAAAACAGTGGTGTCCGCTTTGATGCAGCAAACACCAATAGGCCAAAGGACACATATTATGGTTACATAGAGGAGATATGGGAACTTGACTATGGACGTGGTTTGAAGGTCCCTTTGTTTCGGTGCAAATGGGTCAATCTGACAGGAGGCGGGGTAAAGGAAGACCCGCAGTACGGAATGACAACAGTGGATCTCAACAATCTTGGGTACGGAGACGAACCATTCGTCCTAGCCAATGATGTGGCGCAGGTTTTCTATGTGAAGGACATGTCTACCAAGCCGAGAAAAAGAAAAGATAAGGAAGCGAATACATCATACGATGAGCCAAAGCGCCACATAGTTCTTTCAGGGAAAAGAAACATCGTGGGAGTGGAGGACAAGACAGACATGTCAGAAGATTATGAAAAGTTTCATGAAATTGCTCCCTTCACAGTGAATATTGACCCGAGCATCCAGTTAAACGATGAAGATTGTCCATGGTTACGGCGCAAAGGGACACACGCAAAGAAAAAGTTTTATACCCTAGTGAGTTTCCGGACTTATATATCTGGAAAGTCCCACTTCGGACAAACCGGAGGGAATCTTTGTAATAGTTAGGGTACTTATGTGTTTTGGCATTTGAAACGCGAAAAAATATTATGTCCAAAGCCACGTCATCAATTTTCAACCCTTTCTGACTTCATTTGCTATTTTTCATGCATTTACTGATTTTTTTTGAGCTAAATGACCCTGAAATTGAAAAGCACTACAAATGAACTCTGAAAAGGTTGAAAGTTGGCATGGTATCATCATTTCACCCACATAGCATGTGCTAAAAAGTTGAGAGGGTTACGGCAAAAACTGGATGCACTTCGTGTACAAAATGGACAATCTCTTTCGAAGTATCAAGGTTTCAGACGAAAACTCATCTGTTACAAAGGCATTTCATTTTTTAAACTTATTTCAACTCCAGACTTTTTGTGCGTTCAGTATGCACCATTCGAAGCCACGTCATCAATTTTCAACCCTTTCTGACTTCATTTGCTATTTTTCATGCATTTACTGATTTTTTTGAGCTAAATGACCCTGAAATTGAAAAGCACTACAAATGAACTCTGAAAAGGTTGAAAGTTGGCATGGTATCATCATTTCACCCACATAGCATGTGCTAAAAAGTTGAGAGGGTTACGGCAAAAACTGGATGCACTTCGTGTACAAACTGGACAATCTCTTTCGAAGTATCAGAGTTTCTGACGAAAACTCGTCTGTTACAAAGGCATTTCATTTTTTTAAATAACCTAAGAATTACCAAATTGAATATAATGATAAAACACACTAATATTAAACAGCAGAAAAAAGAATCACTGAAAAATCTATTTTTAAAGTAAAGTTATTCACAAACTAGTGATTCACACAAATTTCAAATAATTCAAATTTAAACTATTCAAATTTGAAAACGTCCGTCCGCGCCCCTACCGCACCTCGACGCCGCTGTCCGTCCGCGCCTCTGCCGCACCTCGACGTCGTGGCCGCCGCGCCCCTGCACCTCGCCGTCGCCGTCGCCGTCCGTCCGCGCCCCTGCACCTCGACGCCGTCGTCCGTCCACTGTGAGCTCGCGCGGCCGCCCCCTCCGGCGATATTTTTTTCACTAGTTTTTTTTATACATGTATGCATAAATGTTTGATGTTTTATTTAGATGTTTTAGTTGTTTTCGATGATTATTTTTTCACTAGTATATATGTATGTATGAATGCATGTTAGATGGATATAATTAGTGTCTAATTAGTATAGAATTTTTTTTATATAATGTTGTTTTTTGTTTTTTAATCGATGCATGTATAGAAGTATGCTTAATTAGTGTTTCTATTTCTGTTTTCTAATTTTATATAATGTTGTATATCATAGTACAGAAAAAAATTGCATATAAAAAAGTTGCATAGGAAAAAGTTGACCATATATATATTTGGTAGAAGGACTATATATAAGTGGGAAAAGTTTCAGAATTTTTTGAGAAAGGAATATTATTAGGGTAGTTATAACCTAGGAATGGGACATTATAATTGAAAAGAGGATATTTTGCTCAAAATTTCCTAATAAAATGACATTGCATATATAGGAATTTTTTTTCATAAGAATTTGTTCTCGTCGTCAACGATGCCCGGCCCGCATCCTCGTCGTCGACTCGTTCGCGACGACGTCCTGCTTCAGAGGCGCCACGTTCGGGACTGGGCTCCGCCGGGCTGGCACCGGGATGTGCTACCTTCAGGGGCGCGCAGCTTGGTGAGGAACCCGGCCCCGGGTCCCGTCTTCGACCCGGAGCTTCTTTGGTGGCGTTCGCGTGGGCCACTTTCCGTGCGGAGGCAGCCGGCCCCGCCGGAGGTGGTACGTCGCCGTGTCAGGGAGGAGGATGAGCACGTCCGTCGCTACATGGATGCGTTGGACGTCAGGTTCACCAATACCTGGCAGGTTCTTCAGGGATCTCACCCGAGCTATGATCCTGTGATGGTTCCTTCTCTTTGGGTGTCCACCGCCCGCGCCTCAGGAACCGCGAGTGAACTAGATTCTTCGATGATATTCGATCTGTATTAGCTAGTGATGTTATATATATGATAATATTCGAGATGTATTAGTGATAATACTCGAGATCTATTCGAGATTATATTCGAGACGATGCATTCGAGATTATATTATTCGATAATATTCGAGACGATGTATTCGAGATTATATTATTCGATAATATTCGAGACGATGTATTCGAGATTATATTCGATGATGCATATTATCTGGATTATTCGAGATGCATATTATCTACTATGATTCAGTTTTTCCTTATTGATTGCATGCATTCTAATTTGAATACTAAATTGTTTTATCTTTCTTCTGGATTAGTTCAATAAAAGCTATGGACAATACCGGCAGAGAAGGAGAAGAGGCTCTGTTCGACATCATACGCTCCCCGAGCCCAGATGATCATGATGACGGCTCGCAATATCTGAACACTACGGGTGAGGGTATGATGTTTGATGAAGACGAACGAATAGATGAATGCGACAACAATGATGACGAAGGAAATGTTCTTCAAATAACAAAGACCGGCGAGGTATATTTATTATATAAGCCATCCGGTGATCATTACATGTATTAATTGATTTGTATATATTAACGAATTGATATTTCTTCTTTTAGCCCTCCGGATCGAGCAAATCTTCTACAAGCGGCAGGGCAGTTCGAGGCCCGGTCAAAAGGTTGCAGGCTGGCGTAAAGTACAACATCGATGCCATCAAATCAAATGGCGAACCGCTTGAACCTAAGAAGAATGCGACCAAGTTCACTCGTCAATGCGGAGTTATTGTCAGGGACCAAATCCCGATCTCCGTTCAAGAATGGAAAAAGCCAACAAAGGGAGATCCAGGAGTTACTTTTGTCGACGAAAGAGCAAAAGATCTGCTTTGGGAATCGCTCATGTCATATTTCACCCTACCAGATCATTTGACAGATGCAGATCTAGCGAAAGTCAGGAACAGTGCTCTTAAGAAGATGGCGATAGCATTCAACAACCACAAGAAAAATATATGGGCCGCGTACGTCAGAGCAGGAAAGCAGACTCCAGAATTCAATGGAACACTGGAGAAGGCAAGACATCACTGGGACGATTTCGTGAAGTTCAAGGAATCGGAACTAGCTCAGGAACGGTCTAGACAAAACAAGATTAATGCTGCGAAAAAGAAGTGGCACCATACTCTGGGGCCAGGTGGCTACCAAGTGGCCCTGCCTAAGTGGGATCTCGCTGAGCAAAAGATGATGGATGCAGGGGTCACTCCAGTTACATTGGACTGGTCCCCCAGGTGCAGGACTTGGTTTTATGCGCTTGGGGGGAAGTTGGACCCAGAGACAGGGCTGATTATGGAGCAGGCAAGTCTTAAAAAAGCTGAGGACGATTTACTTGTTGCAATAGAAAAAGCTCGAATGGGGGTGTTCATGCCCAACAGAGAGAACGACGAGCTTACGCGCGCCCTGAAGAATCCTGAACACCCGGGAAGAACACGAGGCAAAGGCGTTGTTCCGTCGTTTGAGGGGTTTGCGGATTGGAACGCCGATTACAGAAGACGTGCGAGAAAGAAGCAGCAGGAGGAGCAGAAGAGGAAGCTGGAGGAGGAGAAGAGGAAGGAGGAAGCACTCCGCCTTGAAGGCCTATACTCTAGTCACTTGGAGTTGGAACACGCTTTCAGGCGGCAGCAGGAGCAGATCGACTCACTTAGCCAGGAAAGGGCGTCTCAGCGGCAGCAGGAGCAGATCGATCCAGCATTGGATAGCACCGTCCCATCTATGCCGAGAAGCAGCGTGGGTTCCACCCCGGCCGATGATGCACTACTGGCTAGATACCCTGTGGATGATATCAAAGATAGGACTACTTGTGAGCTACACATGAAAGTGAAGAACCTATCCATGAAGGTGGCGGACGGCTATGCTTTAACAAATCCCCCTGAAGCAACCTTCCATTGCAATCCGATTCCAGCTGGCTATGCTCGTGTCGGGGTTGATGAAGTGATGTCAGGATATTACGAGCTACAGCTTGACATTCCTAGAGGTGACGAGGAGAGCACACTGGGAGAGGCCATACATCGTATAATTCTATGGAAAAAGGATTGCATCATCTTTCCAAGGCCACCGACTCCTGCTGCAACAAGTCCACCACCGCGTCAGTCGACTCCTCCGCCGGCACCGCGTCAGCCGACTCCTCCTCCTCCAAGCCCGGCATCGCATCAGCCGTCTCCGCCGGCACCGCGCCAGCCGACTCCTCCTCCTCCAAGTCCGGCACCGCGTCAGCCGACTCCTGCTCCTCCAAGTCCGCCGCCGCATCAGTCGACTCCTCCGCCGGCACCGCGTCAGCCGACTCCTCCTCCTCCAAGCCCGGCACCACGTCAGCCGTCTCCGCCGGCACCGCATCAGCCGACTCCTCCTCCTCCAAGTCCGGCACCGCGTCAGCCGTCTCTGCCGTCTCAGCGGGCTCCGCCGCCTAGGCAACAGCGGAAGAGAGGCGCCGCAGCTACGGCGGCTAGCGGTACAACAGGCAAGAAATACAAATATGGTCCAAGCCTCAAGCCTCTTCCGAAATTGCCTTACCACCTGACTGAGGAGGAAACCAAAGCCGAAGTGGCTGCCCAATTGAAGGCCCATTTTGGACCGAAACCGCCCCCGGCGCCAAAGGAGAAAGTACGTGAGGATGTCATACAACACTTTATTGATAATGCTCAACCGGCTGTCAAGCATACGGACTCAGACTATGAGCGCTGTATCAAGAAGTTATATCAGGCACAACAAAAGAAGGAGTCGAGCTCGAGCTCGAGCCAAGCAGTTGGCAAAAAAAGCGGGAAAACTGTTCCCCAGCTGGGAGAACAGGCAGTGCAATCGATCCCCCCGCTCATGTTACAAACACATGTGAGTACCGCCCATCAGCTGGTAATAACCGACGATCATAAAAGGCAGGCTAAAGAGGCCGGTCTCACTGTTGAACAACTCCTAGGCACCGAGGAATTCCCCGTGTTTAAAGAGGAGGAACTAAAATGGAAATATGTCCGCGGCCAACCTCTGGTCAAGCCTGAGCAGGTCCCGCTTCTACCAACGAGAATGTACAATTTGCATAAGTGGTACATGATAGAAGCAGCAAAGACCGATCGAGAGTCCCTCATGGTGAAAGTCAAGGAAGAGCATTACTTCCATGCAAAAGATTTGTGGGTTGAGTTTGAAGAGATGTTTCAGTTATTCAATCAAGACGCACTCGACAAATCTATCGTTAGTTGCTATTGTCTGTAAGTGATTTCTTTCTGTAAATTAAGTCTCTAGCTAGCTGTGCTCGTTCTTTACCTGTAATAATTATCCTCACTATATTGTTTTCTGTGGTATTATGCAGAATGAAGATGTATGAAATGGAAAAAGCTGGACGCTATGGCATTGGGTTCATTTACCCAAATACGATTAATCAAAAGACATGGTCAATTGAGTGGTCGAGAGAAGACACAGAGATCAGCTTGCTAGAGTTTTTGAAGCGACTAAACACCCAACCAGAAATACTACTTCCTTACAACTTCGGGTGAGTGTTACTATATCTTGTACTACAAATTCTATTTTTGCTTACTAGATGTTAATAAGTGTAGTTGATGAGTTATGCACATGCCCGCTTAATTATACAAACATGTGCGCATGCAGTTTCCACTGGATCTTGTTAATCATTGAAGTTGACAAGGGAAAAGTTCAAGTACTGGACTCACTATATAAAGACCCATCCGAATACGAAATCGTGAGGGGGATGGTCTACAGGTAATTTCAATCATTATCGCACTATGTTGGCCTCTTTAGTTCATTTCCTGATATCAATTAATTAATAACTCCTTTATTCATTTTCTTTGCCGGCGGGCAGGGCTTGGCAAAAGTTCATTAAAGAGGTCCCCGGCGAATGGAAACAACAGCTGAAATGGGTGCGACCCAAGGTAATTAAGTAGTACTCCCTCCGGCCGAAAAAGCTTGTCTCTCAAATGGATGTATCTAGCACCAAGTTAGTGCTAGAGACATCCATTTGAGGCACAAGCTTGGGACAAGCTTTTTCGGACGGAGCGAGTACTAGCTAGCTACGTCCGTGCATCTCTTTAATTCTAGTTTCAATACCATTATCATGCTTGATTAATTATTATCTGATTGAATTTTATTCTCGTAAAGTGGCTGAGCCTGGCGCCAGGGAATAATTTATGCGCATACTACGTTTGCGAGACCATTCGCATGATGACGTCCGAAATGGAAAAATCTGAAAGACAACTTTGGGTACGTTTGCCAGAACACTATCCACAATTTTTTTATCATGATCTAATATATATACACACAACTAATATATTCATCTTGATCTCCTTCTTTAAAGCTGTCGGAGATGCGGGGCAAGCTCCTACCAACGGATCGCATAAGAGCAATTCAAGAGGAAATAGCGGGATTTTTGCTCGACCAGGTCATAGATCCCAAAGGAGAATACCATTACAAGATGTAATGTCTGCATGTAATGATCCGCAAATTGTAGGAGAAATTGTATATACCAAATTGTATATATATATGTGTATGTGAATGGTCGTACGAGAAATTCGATGATATATATATGATCGGTTCTACGAGAAATTCTATTTATATATATATGCATAACGTGTACAGTATGTAGTAGCATAAAATATGTTTGAAATGAAAAATAATTAAATGGAAAACACAAAATTAAAAGGAAAAATAAACCATAATTCATAAACCCAGAATTAAATGAAATACTTTTAGTCCCGGTTGGTGTTACCAACCGGGACTAAAGGTCCCCCATACCCCGGCGCCGGCTCGTGCCACGTGGTGGGCCTTTGGTCCCGGGCCGTGTTGAACCGGGACTAATGGGGGGGGGGGGCTTTAGTCTGCCGGTTCCTGAACCGGGACTAAAGGCCCTTACGAACCGGCACTATAGGCCGATTCTGCACTAGTGATTCCTACCCTAATTTCTAGCAATGACGAAATTTTACTTACTAAAACCCAAATCTAAATCTAGAATATGGCTAGCTATTATATAAGATGGACAGAGAAGATGCGCCATCTTGGCATTCTTTCGGTGTGGTCCCCGAAGTCCCCGATGGACACCACAACCAGGTTTGGAAACCTACTCAAAATCAAATTCGTGACGCCTTGTTAGGCCCGACTTTGTTTGGCTGCGTGTAGCACGATGAGTCGGAGGAGTGATATGTCTCAAACATATCGATAATTTTTGTATGATTCATGCTATATTGCTATCAATTACATACACTTTGGGCATACTTTTTATTGAATTTTATTGGACTAACATATTAATCTAGTACCCAGTGTCAATTCCTATTTTTTGCTGTTTTTGTATTTTCAGGAAAATCCCCAGAAAAAATCCGAGGAAAAATAAAACAAAAATGGTTCGGGAAGTTTCAGAACACCAGAAGACCCTGGTGCCTTGGCCCCACACCATGTGGGCCCCACAGGCCCTAGGCACCCTATGTAGGCGCCTACAGGGTGCGCCTACAACATGTGGGACACCCTGGCTGGCCTCCAGTGTCCGATGGTTCATATATACCCCCATTTGCACACCCTAATAATCAAGCATTTTTTCGCCGCCGCCACATCGCGTTTCCGAGGTGATCATCGTTTTCAGCCCTGATCTGGAACTCTGCCGGAGGGGGAAGTCATCTTCATCACCAACAACATCGATCGTCATGCTCCGAGATGAGTTGTGAGTAGTCCACCCCCTGGACTACTTGTTCATGGCAGTAGCCAAGATGTATTCTCTCCATTTGATGTGTTTTGTTGATCAATACAATAGCCATATGATCTACATGGTACTTGTATGGTTAATCCGATGAGTTTGTAGCGGTGATGTAGATCGTGTGATGAATTATCCTATTATGTTCAGATTTGTGAATACAATTATGTTTGATCCATAGATGCATATTTCTCTCCGGTTACTTGTTTAATCTTGGCCAGTTTAGATGGGTAATCAGTAGTGGGAGTGGTGTGCATTAGTTTGGTTCAATTTTGCAAGTAATCTACCGCCGTGACAGAAAGTGGTAAAGTCTGGTATTGAATTGTTGTCACTACGGGTTAAGGTTTAGTTCAGGATTAATAGTCCCCTAAACAAAACAATATGTCATCATGATTAAAGTAATTCCCCGTGTTTACACTTAATGTTTAAATGGTGCAGACGGATCTCGGCGTATGAAAGGGATATTTTGCTATAGATGTAGTTGGATTTCGGTCTATAGTATTTGGACGTATTGCCTATATAGAAATCAATATTTTCATATGTCTGACATAAGTACAAAATATTTCATCATGCACTTTGTCACATGATCATGTTACTTACCACATTTTTATGTATTGGAGAGATGCACTTGGTGAACCTATGAACCCCGGTCCAGTTTTTAGCATAAGGATCACCTTCCAACAACTTTTACACGCTATTTTATTTTCAATTTTATTTATTTCGAAAATACGAACAAAAATTGCATCCCACATTATCTTTTAATTGCCTTGTGCAACTAGCAAGACTAGCAAGGTTGACACCCTTGTTAGAACTATTGGGGACACAAGCGAAGTTTTATTTGTGTTGCAGGATACCATTACCTCCGCGGATTGATACCTTGGTTCCCCACTAAGGGAAAATTTACTATGTACTACAAACTCCTAAAGTGGGAAGCCCAACAAAGCTAGGATCTTACTAGCAACAGCTCTTTTTCTGGCGCCGTTGCCGGGGAGGTACAATTCTTGCAATAGGTTCTGTAGCACTTTATTATATTCGTTGTTTTATATCTTGTCTAGTTGTAGTTTTTTTATTTTTGTCAGTGTGTTTAGTTTTGCAAAGTTATCAAAAACTCGAAAAAGTTTTACAATTTCAACAAGTTGTTACTTTTTTTTGTAGCTATAATGGAACCTTTGCCTAGTTTAAAGAGGTTCATGGTTGGTAGTGGTAATATTATGGGAGAAGAGAATCTTGATTGTTTCCTAACTTTTGCTAGTAAAATAGAGGAACCACCTAGAGGTTCAATTGCTAGAACTGCACAATCTTATTGGGATGATTGTAGGAGATTTAGAACACACTTTCTTGTATCTTCGCCCTACTTTGCAAATAATATTTTGGGAACTAAAAACTATGGAAGGAGGTGAGAATAATTTTTTTGATCTAGAGACCATGCTTAGGGTCTTTGCACCTACTATAAGGGAAGTTAAGGAAGTGTTTTGGTATTATAAAGTTCCCTTAGGAAACCCTCAAGTTAGTGACATTATGGGAGAGGAAGATACTTTTTGGGAATGGTATGATGAGATCAATGAAGAGGATTTTTACAAGATTCCAGTAGCTAAGGCCACAACCAAAGATAAATTAAAATACATAGGTAAAACCATAAAGGAAAATTTCAATTGGATATCTTTGGGGAAGCTCTATGGGAAGATAAAGAGGCCTTCAGGCAAGGATGGGGATGCAGTTTCTTATTTCATTATAAATGTTGATATGCCTTATGAAGAGCAAGAGAGAGTTTCACGTTTGTGTGACCCTCCACCTTTCAACAAAATAAAAGATGAAAAGAGTTGCCCTCGTTGCATGGGAAGTGGAGAAGATAAAACTTGAAATCTCCAAAAACTAGCATGCCTAGCTCAAAGGCATAAAAGAAAGTGCTTCTGGGAGGTAGCCCACAATTAGATTTTAGTTTGTTTTGAATAAAGTAGGACTTGATACCTTACTGTAGCAAAGTCATTTTCATGTTTTCTTTCAATAAAGTGCCAAGTTTTGCAATTAGTTTGAATGCTTAGACTTCATGGTAGTTGTTGTTTTGTTTTCTGCTGTTTGCTGTTCTTGTAAAGGTTGGTACAACTTACTAGAGTATGATTTTGAGCTGAACGTTTTACATAGACGAGCCACGTATCTCTAGTATTCTTTCTAATTTTTTGGGAATTTTATGAGTTATATAAGTGCCATTTTAAGTTACGTTTTTACTTGCTGATCTGATTTGGCAGATTATTTTGCAACTGTTGTATTTGCTATAGGATTGCATAATTTTATGTGTTATATAAGCTTGGGGATGTTGATATGTCTAAAAGGTATGGATAATTTTTGTATGATTCATGCTATATTGCTATCAATTACATACACTCCGGGCATACTTTTTATTGAATCTTATTGGACTAACATATTCATCCACTTTGAGGGAAAATTGCTGCTTGCTACAAACCCTTGCACTTGGGGCCCAACACCGTCCTAGTTGAGAGAAAGCAAGGACTACCCACCGGAATATCCACACCCAGGGCGACTCCCACTAGTCATATCACCAATCATAAGAAGCACACGAGTCCACATAGTTCTAATTGACGGGGGAAGCTCCATCAGCGTGATATCCATGAGAGCACGGGAACAAATGCATATTTGTCATACGGAGATAGAACAAGACTCTAGGGCAGTCCGCGGTCTAATCCCTTGGATGTCACATATACCATTGGGATAGATCACCCTCATCCTGATTCTTGAGTATGGAGAAAACTTCAGGAGAGAGCTGTGCATCTTCGAGGTTGTCAACTTTGATATGGTCTACAACGCCAGGAGAGGATGACCTACCGGATCTCGCGCAATTTATGGCAATACCCAACTAGACTTACATGATGCTGAAGTAGCTGGGCCAGGCAGTGTTATCAGGGTGAAGGGTTCACTCGAACACGCGGTCGAGTGGGATCGACTGAACTATGAAATGACCGCGAACTTGCATGTCCCCAACTGGAGGATGAACCACCAAAGCCATCCTACATATACACCAAGGCCACCAAGGATGCGAAAGCAGTCTACGCCCCCGACCACCACAGAGGAGGATGGCTCTAAAGGAGCTAAACCACGATTTCAACAGTAGTACCCGCCCAGCCACCCGGGAAATGGGATCAAAACTAGAGGTAACCAATCCACTGGCATACAACACACAGTCGGACTGACTACCAGTATGACGTCCTGGGGGATTAGCTCAACTCACCTACTTGTATTTTCCTTCTCTTAGGAGCCAAGTCATTTTATTTCCAAGAAAATTTATGCTACTCACAAGTTTATTTTTGTGCCTCTGTATAGACTGGCAGCCCAAGTTTCCCGCAGAACTCGCACACGTAGTCGGGGGCTTACCAACCCGGCACGAAGACCACAAGGAAAAACATCCAAAAAAATCTTACAGCTAGTCGATGACGACATCATTATCCATAGTCGGATCTCAGTGCTTTCTAAAGCGCCTGAAAGCCTGCGCCCCTTGTCGAAGGATCCAATATGGTCCAGATGCTTGGGGGAAAGGGTTCTCGGTGTCGTAAGTAAAAGGATCATTAAGGAACTAATGGCCCCACTCGAACGGTGGGATCTCAGTTCACAAGTCATGGGACTTTCAAGCGCCTCACCCGAGGATCCAGTGTGGTCCAGAAAGGTGCTTGGGAAGATCGAATGCACCATTAACACACATTTGAGGTTGCGCCAGTATAGCACAACTTATACTGAGAACGACGGAGCAAACGCTAATACTTTGCTATGCAGAATGAAAAGTCTATACTGGCAGGACCAACCGCTCAAACAAACTAGCAAACGCTCGTTTGAAAACATCCCGTGCAAGCGCACATCCAGCCAACCCGACGGACACAAGGGAAAACCGAAGGCGGCTGAAGAAAGGAACTCCGCAAGTCAGGAAAAGTAGTGGCCCCATAGAGCCCAGCACCATCAAGAAAAAAGAGTGCAGGTATATAACCCTCGAGAAAAACATAAAATTATCCTTTTTACATAAGATTTACCAACAGGGAAGAAACAAAAAATGAAACAAAGCATGCCGTTTCCATCAAGAGGGCATCTCCTTGTCCTCAGACAAGGCGTCAAAGCCTTGGGCCTCAGCAAAGTCAATGGCATCGTCCACCCAAGGCTCCGTTAAAGTTTAGTTCTTTCCTATAGGGCCTGATGCCTCACCAGCCTCTTAAGTCGCCGAGGGATGGCCGACATCTCCTCCAGCGAACCCAACAGCTTCATGATTCTTGGATAAAAGGCGGTCCCTGCAAAGGACAACACATCCCTTAGGCAGGAGAATGCCCCCGCACTTAGGTCCGGCTCCTTGCGAAGTACCTCTTGATGATTCGTGACTTCGGTGCGAAATCGACCAGCGTCTTCCTCCGCCTTCGAAGTAGAGGACTGAAGGGACTCTAGCTTCTCCTTCGCAACACAGGCGCGGTGGGCGAACTCCTCTGCGTCCTTAACCACAGCGGCGGCTTCAAAACCCACGGCGTCAGCAAGACCAACGGCCTTGCGACACTCCTCATGCGCCTCCGATAGGCCCTGAAGGGCCATCACTTTCTCCGTAGAGGCTGCGGTCAGCAACTGCATGTGAGCACCCTTGGTGCTTTGAAAACAGATGAGTAGGCTTCACATGACCATGAAAAGTAACAGAGCGTATGGAAGAAGAAGGTAGTGGATCAAACTAGCATCTGTCAACTGTAGCCTCCATGCTCCATGGATGGCGACTCCACTAAAGCCGATGGATCGGGACCCAGGTTTCGATCCTGGAAGGCTCCTCCCGCACCGGGGGAGAAGGCTTTAAGCCAGCAACACCCTCAGAGGTAGGCGCTATGGGCGACCTCCCCGCCTCAGGGGCCGCCGCAGTCCCCGCGTTCGACGGGTCGCCCTTGTGCCAACCCGCTATAAGAACCTGCTGATCAGGAGAAGCTCCTGAAGCCCTAATAAAATATCCCTGACAAAATCAGAGAAAAAGCTACATGATGAAGCCACAAGAGAAGCACGCTGGGAAGATACTTGGGCTGAGTGACCAACCTACGCTTGTCCTCCGAAGGGTTCGCGAGGCCACCCGCCTTCGACAAGGAGCACTTGCAGACAACATTCCGGGTATGCGAAGACACGACACCCGCATGCCATGTTGACAGGTATGCCATGCGGGGTCGGCCCCCTTCCTATAAACAGAAGGTCAAGACGGATGAGTATGCAAAAAACGAAAGGTGCACCACCGGGTAGAAATAAGACCATACTCACCGAACTGGAATCGGATATGGCCAGCTGAGGATAATCAGAAGGAGGTGCCCCTGGCGGCTCTTAAAGCCGCGGAAGCGCTTTTGTGAAGAGGAACTGTAATCAAGGCACAAACACCCAAGAGAAAAAAGAGTAAGAAGCCGACATAGATTAAATCACCGAGAGAATCGCGGCCTTCTCCGCTTCTTCCATGTCAACCAGCGCGGAGGGAGTGCCAAGAAATCTACCTCATCATTCCCCCTTCGAGTAGACCAGCTCTTCCACACGAACGATGACGACGCCTTCAGGCACCTCCTCGAAGGGCACTAATGAAAATGGAGGATCATTAATAAAGCACAGGAGTAAGAAATCAAAAGGAAGGAAGGACAAAAAAAAAGCTTACTTCCCTCCATCTTGGTTGGACGCACATCAATGAACTCGGAGGCCCCGGTTGCACCAGAGGCAATGAGCCACCAATTCGCTGGGCCGGCCTTGTCATGACTCCAGGAGTCCCGAGTGTCGATGAACTTCGCCACTTTGTTGGGATGCGAAGAAAATCAGCTGGAGCATGGGACCTCGTTGGGATCCCCGGAGTAGAACACTAGTAGAAAACAGGGCATTGGTTTTAGCCAGATCAGAGCAACAGTCCCGGTCGACTTACGAACCGGGACTAATGCGTGCACTAGTCCCGGTTTGAGCGGCCAGGACGCCGGCCGGGCCTCGGCAGGCACTAGTCCTGGTTCGGTTGGGACCTTTAGTCCCGGTTCCAGCCACCAACCGGGACTAAAAGGCCTCGCTCCTGGCGCAACCCCTTTAGTCCCGGTTGGTGTCTGGAACCGGGACTAAAGGTCAGTCTTCAGTCCCGGTTCTAGACACCAACCGGGACTAAAAAGATGCCTATATATATATGCTCACCCCTGCGCACTCACTCCTCTGTTACTTGGCCGGCCGGCGTGTGGGAGGTGTGTGCTACTCTGTTCTCACCTCCTATGCACATGAGGTGTTTGATGAAATGCCCAAGCCACACTTAAGCTTTCTCCTCTCTAAGCTCGACCTCCAAGCTCCATTTTCCCCAAGATTTGTCTAGGTTTGGCGGTGCACCAACTATCCAAGTGTTCTAAAAAGGTTAGCAACTTCATCCTTTCATCTCTCACTGCTAGTTTAGCTCATTTCAAATGCTCTAGAAGTAGTGTGGTTTGTGGGTTTTAGTGGAGGAGTGTATGTGTGAGTTTATTTGATTTAGATGCACAATTTGAGCTCAAATTAACTTCTTAGTTTGCACATGTGTAGGGTGCCGTCCCGTCCCCGTCCCCGTCCTCACCGCCGTCGATCGCCCGCGCCGATCTTGTCGCCGGCACCACCGTGGTGAGCCTCTTGTTCTTATCTTTTTTTTAAAGAAAAAAATCTTACTTGTATGATTTATATAGCTACTTGTATAATTTTCTTACTTGTATTATTGTTTGTTGTTATATAGTGCCATGGTTTTGGTATCCGCCCCCATCGGCTCTCATCCGGTGTATGATTCGGATGTGGTATATTATCTTTTATAACTATTTGTTTAATTTAGTGTTTATGACAATTATGCCGACCAACTTGACATAGATGTCTTTATCTAGGAGCTATGTGAACCGGAAATTCCAACCGACCCTCTTGTCAAGAGGTTAAATTTAGTTGAAAAAGAAAACAATTATTTGAAAGAAGAGAAGATGAAATTGGAGTTGCATGTTGCCGATGTCGTCGATCTACACAAGATCCACATGGATGCAATGCGCTTGAAGATTAGAAAGATTAGAAAATATGCCATTGATAATGAGGCTTGGTATCATTATGTTGTTGGATCAATTGTTACCTTAGTTGCGATTTTGATGGCATTTGTTGTTGCATTTAAATGTTTTACATAGTTGTATGTTAGTTTTAATGTATGTTTTAATTAGATGCTCTAGAGAGCTGTATGTTGTTCTATGAGAACTATGTATGAATTTTATGTATTTATTTTTTCAGTAATAACATTTGATCACTACTGTACTTTGGTTTTAATGTGATGATGAACTTGTATTAATTTGGTCATTTCTCTATTCATGATTTTCTGTAATGGTTTTTGATATACTTAATTATATAATGCACGCAGATGAAACGGCAATGGATGTACGGTGACCGACGCACCTCCGACTACATTATGGGCCAGCATAATTTTCTCTATGTGGCTGAGGCAAACAAGCAGAATGGTTTTATGTATTGTCCATGTACTGTCTGTGAGAATACGAAGGATTACTCTGACTCGAAAACCCTTCACTTCCACCTGCTTAAGAATGGTTTCATGCCACACTATAATGTTTGGACCAAGCACGGAGAAAGAGGGGTTATGATGGAAGACAACGAAGAAGAAGAGGATGATGACAACTATCCTGTCTTCCCTGAATACGGTGATACTACAATGGGGGAAGCTGAAGATCAAGATGCACCAGATGTGCCCGATGATGATCTTCGCCGGGTCATTGTTGATGCACAGAGAGGATGCGAAAGTGAAAGGGAGAAGTTGAAGTTCGATCGCATGTTAGAGGATCACAAAAAAGGGTTGTACCCAAATTGTGAAGATGGCAAAACAAAGCTCGGTACCGCACTGGAATTGCTGCAATGGAAGGCAGAGAACGGTGTATCTGACAAGGGATTTGGGAAGCTACTGAAAATAATGAAGAAGAAGCTTCCAAAGGATAACGAATTACCTGATAGTACGTACGAAGCAAAGAAGGTTCTCTGCCCTCTAGGATTAGAGGTGCAGAAGATACATGCATGCCCTAATGACTGCATCCTCTACCGCGGTGAGGAGTACGAGAATTTGAATGCATGCCCGGTATGCGGTGCATTGCGGTATAAGATCAGACGAGATGACCCTGGTGATGTTGAGGGCGAACGCCCCAGGAAGAGGGTTCTTGCCAAGGTGATGTGGTATGCTCCTATAATACCACGGTTGAAACGTCGGTTCAGAAACAAAGAGCATGCCAGGTTGTTGCGATGGCACAAAGAAGACCGTAAGAAAGACGGGAAGTTGAGAGTACCCGCTGATGGGTCGCAGTGGAGAAAAATCGAGACAAAGTGGCCGGACTTTCCAGGTGACGCAAGGAACTTATGGTTTGGTTTAAGTGCAGATGGCATTAATCCTTTTGAGGAGCAGAGTAGCAATCATAGCACCTGGCCTGTGACTCTATGTATCTATAACCTTCCTCCTAGGTTGTGCATGAAGCGGAAGTTCATTATGATGCCAGTGCTCATCCAAGCCCCTAAGCAACCCATCAACGACATTGATGTGTACCTAAGGCCATTAGTTGAAGAACTTTTACAGCTGTGGGACATAAAAGGTGTACGTGAGTGGGATGAGCACAAACAACAGGAATTTGACCTACGAGCGTTGCTGTTTGTAACCATCAATGATTGGCCTGCTCTTAGTAACCTTTCAGGACAGACAAGCAAGGGATACCACGCATGCATGCACTGTTTAGATGAGACCGAAAGTATATATTTGGATAAATGTAAGAAGAATCTGTACTTGGGACATCGTCGATTTCTTCCGACCATGCATGCCTTAAGAAAGAAAGGCAAGCATTTCAAAGGTGAGGCAGATCACCGGAAGAAGCATGTCCTCCGTACTGGTGATGATATACTTGATATGGTCAAGGATTTACAAGTAATCTTCGGAAAGGGTCCTGGCGGACAATCTGTTCCGAATGACGCTGACGGACACGCACCGATGTGGAAGAAGAAATCCATATTTTGGGACCTACCCTATTGGAAAGACCTAGAGATCTGCTCTGCAATCGACGTGATGCACGTGACGAAGAATCTTTGCGTGAACCTGCTAGGCTTCTTGGGCGTGTATGGGAAGACCAAAGATACACCGGAGGCACGGGAGGACCAGCAACGTATGAACGAAAAAGAAGGCATGCATCCAAAGCAGTATCAAGGTCCTGCCAGCTACGCTCTTACCAAAGCAGAGAAGGAAATCTTTTTTGAATGCCTGCTCAATACCAAGGTCCCGTCTGGCTTCTCGTCGAATATAAAGGGAATAATAAATATGGCAGAGAAAAAATTTCCAGAACCTAAAGTCTCATGACTGCCACGTGATTATGACGCAACTGCTTCCGGTTGCATTGAGCGGGCTTCTACCAGAAAATGTTCGATTAGCCATTGTGAAGCTATGTGCATTCCTCAATGCAATTTCTCAGAAGGTAATCGATCCAGAAATCCTACCAAGGTTGCAGAATGATTTGGTCCAATGTCTTGTCAGTTTCGAGTTGGTGTTCCCACCATCCTTCTTCAATATTATGATGCACGTCCTAGTTCACCTAGTCGACGAGATTACAATTCTGGGTCCTGTATTTCTACACAATATGTTCCCCTTTGAGAGGTTCAAGGGAGTCTTAAAGAAATATGTTCGTAACTGTGCTGCCAGAAGGAAGCATCTCCACGGGCCATCAAACAGAGGAGGTCATTGAGTTTTGTGTTGACTTTATTCCTGACCTTAAGCCGATTGGTGTTCCTGAATCGCGGCATGAGGGGAGATTGGGTGGAAAATGCACGCTAGAACCGAACTCAATAATATGTAGGGACGGGCATTCTTGGGCGCAAGCACACTACACGGTTCTACAGAATTCTACCTTGGTGGCCCCGTATATCAATGAACACAAGAATATTCTACGCTCCAAACACCCGGAGCAGTCTGACGACTGGATTACACGTGAACACATGGGGACTTTCGGCGGTTGGTTGCAAACACATCTCATGGGTAACACCACTTTTGGAGATGAGCTGTATTTGTTGGCCAGGACACCATCTTTGACTGTATTGACTTTCCAAGGGTACGAGATAAATGGAAATACATTTTACACGATCGCCCAAGATAAAAAGAGCACCAACCAAAACAGTGGTGTCCGCTTTGATGCAGCAAACACCAATAGGGCAAAGGACACATATTATGGTTACATAGAGGACATATGGGAACTTGACTATGGACGTGATTTTAAGGTCCCTTTGTTTCGGTGCAAATGGGTCAATCTGTCAGGAGGCGGGGTACATGTAGACCCGCAGTACGGAATGACAACAGTGGATCTCAAAAATCTTGGGTACACAGACGAACCATTCGTCCTAGCCAATGATGTGGCGCAGGTTTTCTATGTGAAGGGCATGTCTACCAAACCGAGAAAAAGAAAAGATAAGGAAGCGAATACATCATACGATGAGCCAAAGCGCCACATAGTTCTTTTAGGGAAAAGAAACATCGTGGGAGTGGAGGACAAGACAGACATGTCAGAAGATTATGAAAAGTTTCATGAAATTTCTCCCTTCAGAGTGAAGACTGACCCAAGCATCCTGTTAAATGATGAAGATTATCCATGGTTACGGCGGAATAAGCAAGGGAAAGACACGAAGAAATAGTTTTATACCCCAAGATCCCACTCTGGGATGTGACCGGCTTCACCGCCATCACTTTCTCTCTAGTGTGAGTTTCCGGACTTATAGCTGGAAAGTGCCACTTCGGACAAACCGGAGGTAATATTTGTAAGAGCTAGCTAGGGCATTTTGGCATTTGAAACATGATTTTATAATAATTATTTATTAAGTTATGAAATTTCAATTGTTCCTATCCTTTTAGTATTTTAATTATACAGAGGAGTTAATCAATGCAATTATGTCTAAACAAAATATGAATGTCTTCTGAGCACCGGTTGGTTGCTCAATTTTTTCAAAAACATATTGACAAACCACCACCTGACGTGTCAAAGAATAAAGTTATATAAAATTCTAGTTATGATCAACTAAAAAAAACTATAATATTCTTCAATAGCAAAAAGAATCAACTAAAAAGCTTTTATAAAACTCTAGTTATGATCAAAATAATATTAACTTAAAATTATATAAAAATGAGGTACATACCTCCGACTTTACCTCAAGCCCGCTCCTCTCTATAAAATTGACATAACATATGCAAAAAATAACATAAAAAATAAAAAATAAAATTGACATAACATATGCCAAAAATAACATAAAAAATAAAAAAACATAACATATGCAAAAAATTAAAATTGCCATAACATAAAAAAACATAAAAAATAAAAAGACATAACATATGCAAAAAATTAAAATTGCCATAACATAAAAAATAACATAAAAAATAAAAAGACATAACATGTGCCATATATTTTATAGTGGATGTGAAAGAGTATTAAAATTGACATAACATATGCAAAACATAACATAAAAAATAAAAAAACATAACATATGCAAAAAATTAAAATTGCCATAACACAAAAAATAACATAAAAATAAAAAAAGACATAACATGTGCCATATATTTTATAGTGGTTATGAAAGAATATTAAAATTGACATAACATATGCAAAAAATAACATAAAAAAGAAAAAAACAAAACATATGAAAAAAATAAAAAAAATACCCGCCTACTAGCAGACACCACGGCCAGCATACGACTAGAAACCCATCTATATATGGGCCAGGATGCAGGCCCGCGTGGCTAGTAGGCCCAACAAGGCAGAGGTTAGGCAATTAACTGCCTGCTTTAGAGAGGAGCTCGGGAGAGAGATCGCAGCCGCGTATATAAACCGCTGCGAGTGCCTCTCGCTTGGCGAGGTGGGACTAAACTCCCACCGCCCCTCGGCTGTGCCAGGAACAACCCTTTAGTCCCAGTTGGTGGCCCCAACCGGGTCTAAAGGCCCCCATTTAGTCCCGGTCCGAGCTACCAACCGGGACTAAAGGTGAATTTCACTTCGCGCCCTTTGGACTGGTGAAATTCACCTTTAGTCCCGGTTGGTGGCTCGGACCGGGACTAAAGGGGGGCCTTTAGTCCCGGTTGGAGCCACCAACCGGGACTAAAGGGTTGGGTATATAATCAGCACTTAAGAAATTTTCTCCCATTCTCTCCCCCGACGCCGAACCACAGCACGACGCCGCCAGGCTGCTGCGCCGGAGATCGCCGTCGCCTCTGAGCCATCCCCCCCCTCGCCGACGCCCTAGCCGCGCCCTGCCCCGACGTCGCCGTCGCCGATCCCTGCCCCGACGCCGCCATCGCATAGCCGTGCCCCGACGCCGCCGTGGCCGAGCCCTGCCCCGACGCCGTCCCCCGCTCCCCTGCAACACACTGTGAGCCGCCGCGCCGTTCCCCTCCTCCTCCTTCCCCCCACCCGCGCCCCGACGCCGCCGCCCGCCCCTCCTTTCAAAAAAAAAACAGAGGCGGCCTTTTAGTCCCGGTTGGTGTTACCACCCGGGAGTAAAGGTCCTTCTGCCTGAGCGCTGCGCAGCGGCCGCGTGGAGACCCTTTAGTCCCGGTCGGTGTTACCAACCGGGACTAAAGGTCCTCCTGCCTGGGCGCCCCACAGCGGCCACGTGGAGCTCCTTTAGTCCCGGTTCGTAACACAACCGGGACTAAAAGTTGCGGCCTTTAGTCCCGATTGTTTAGTCCCTGTTGCAGAACCGGGACTAAAGGCCCTCTGGAACCGGGACTGATGCCCTGTTTTCTACTAGTGGAAGTTTGTCTTGAGGATGAAGAAGTAGCGGAAGAGGTCCAGATCCAGGCGGATTCCAAGAAAGCCCTCGCACAGGTGTACGAATACAGGCAGGAAAACCACCGAATTGGGAGCCAGGTGGTAAAGTTGGATTCCGTAGAACGCCAACAAAGAACAAAGAAGAGAAGATAAGGGGAAGTTTACCCCACACTTGAGGTGGCCAAAAAGGACCAGCGTCGCGTCACCACCCAGCGTCGGGGGATCCCCAAGGGAGAAGATGACTTCGTCGGAAAGCCCCCACCGTTCCTGGAGGGTGACAATCGGACCCAGGGCTGCCACCGACGGGAACCACCCCCTGGACAAAGGAGCAGGAGTGGGGGCGGTCTCACCCGCGGCCGGGAACGTATCCGATGCCGCCGCCGCAGCCGTCGAGGATCCGCGAGGAGACTCCGTCGAGGTCCCCGCATCCGTGGTAGTCTAAGCAGCGTTCTTGGAGAATTCATGGACGGTGGCAGGGTTCGTGGAAGCCATAGATCTGAAGAGGAAAGGGCTCGAGAAGAGCAAGTTCGGGGCGCATGCGAAAGGGAAGGGAAGAGGCGATGTGGGGTTCCGCGGAAGGGACATAGGGTATATAATGGCCCACCATGCGTCTCGGGAAGCCAAAGCGACGGAGAACCCCAAACGGCATCACGTTAACCCAAGTGAGGGGCACCTGGCATGAAGAAACATTACATCACCATCTGTAATTTCAGCCGGAGATTGCCAAGTAAGTTGACCACGTGTCAAAAAAGAGGACCCTTGGAGCCAGGAGAGTACTCATGACGCAAAAGGAAGCAAAGCAACACTGGGCAAAACGTATCAATGACTTCGGCACTCGACCCATCAAAACGGGTAACGAGCCTGCGACTTCATTACGGATACCGATGGGGGTTTGTTGAGGGAAAGTGGATTTCCCCACTTTACCGTGCCATGCCCCCCAGGTTTGGTCCATAAAAGCCCAGAAAGTCATAACAAGAGGGGGCCACATCCAGAGCGCCGACTTCCGTAGATGTGCCATCCCCGGTTTCCGTCAGTGGAGATTTCAGGTACACCGATTTTGGGTTAAAACAAATACCACCGACGGGCCTGGCGGGATAGAAAAGTGGCCATTCTTTCGACCTTCTACAAGCCCACCCGAGCCCACTCTACACCAGCACATATAAAACCCACCAACTAACCGTAATTCGCATCTCCCACCCTCCCTCTCTTTCTCTCTCTCTCGCGGCTGCTGAACCATCTCTCTCCCTAATCCCTTCTTCTCTCCCACCACCTCATCTCTACGTGCCCGGCAGCTGGTGGGTCCGACCTCGGCGTGAAGCCGGCAGCGGCGTCCGGACCTCCTCCGAGCGACGGCGAGCTGGCTGCGACACGTGCACGTTAGTGGTGTAACCCCCTCCACTGACATCCCCACACTGACGGGCGGCCCGTAAGTCGAGGGATATTCTGTAGTAGTGTCCCGCGGATGGGGGTGGCGGAGGTGCTAGTTGAAGAAGGTGCGGAGGCCGCCGATGGACGCGCACGCCGCACCCACCAGGCGTCAGCTAGAACCAGGCCGACGACCATAGGTGGTCCAGCAATCCTCCTCCCATCATTGTCTTGCTTCTAGCTAGCTTGTTGCTTGACCTATGGATTTTGTGCGCTACGGTGGTGCCTATATATGGTGGATTTTGTGCGCTACGGTAGTGACTATATATGGTGGATTTTGTGTACGTACGCGTGAGTACCCTGAGAGTCTGAGACCCTGCTTCGGTCGGCTTTCATTTTGCGTACGTAGTAGTAGCTGACTCCCTTCTTGTTGGCTGGAGGTAACCTGTCCGGTGAGGCGGACGTGGGGCAGGAACGCGCCTCCGGTGGTACTACGTACGCGTGAGTACCCGCTTATCCAGCTTCCGTCCGCTTTCATTTGGCAGATGTCGTTGGATTATTGAGAACACAAACTTTCAAACTTTCAGCCTATGGACTAGGTACCACGCGAGAACAGTGAAAGTCACATGGCATTGTACAGCTCTGAACTGCGACGCACAACGTGTTGATGGCACCCGTCCCTGCGGGGGGTGAGAGGCGACCCGTTGATGATCGAACAGTGACTGACACCCGTGATCGGAACAAAAAAAAACGTGTTGATGGCTGAATCACTGATGTGAACACTGCCACAAAACAACAATATACTGATGTCCCAGTGTGCCTCCTCCCAGACTGGATTATTCTCATGGTGGTGATTGGGTCTGAGGGTTCGTCTCTTGATGGATGCCTTGGTCCGTTCATTGGTCCTAGATCTCTAAATTTTTTACTTAAATTTTGGTTTCCCATGTTTTGATGCATCATGATGATAATCTTATGAGTTTCAACCACATCGCTTGTGAAATCCCATCCACTTTGCCTCAAAATATCAGAATACTTCTACATTCTTCTTGTGGAAATTTGGCAGCCAATAAATTTGAGGGAAGTATGCCAACATTATTACCATCGTTGCACACAGCACACTTGCACTAATGAATATCTGGCAATGAGCACTTCCTACTCAAAATTGACTTGCAGAATCAACTGATTGATATTTAATATTTGCTGCAGGAATATGAGCAATAATATAATCCCCAGTATAATTGGTGATGTTTTTGTTGACATGGAAACCTTAGTAATGATGTAAGGTTCCCATGTCTTAATTCCTTGGTCACTTTTCAAACGTATTTGTCTCTTGTGAAATAAATGAGTCATTTTTTCAATTCAACTCCGTTTGCTACATCATGTGCATACTTTCGTAGCCCAGAAGATCTGCCTTTTAATTGCAACTAAATGAATCATCCGAAGCAGTTTGCGGCACAGATGTTTAATGTTATTTATGCACACAAAGTTGTTCTAAACTTTTTGCAGTTTACTTTGGTGCAACTATTAGTTCTAAAACAATCTTTTGACTAATTTGTATGTGCATAAAACTACAAATTTTGATGCTAAATTATTTCCTCTGTAGCCTTCTCGCTCTTACCTTGGGATGGGGTTGTTTTGATTTGCCTCCAAGGACCATCATCATGTTATTGCTCCGGCTCCCTAGAATCGTCAGGCCGCCGCTCTCCTCCATGTCGGCCTTGCTAGGTATTATTTCCCACTCTTTCTTCACTGTAGCTCCGTGGTGAATATATAATTTTCAATTTCTAAATTGTTGATTTTTTTTCTGTAATAGTACTGTTCTGTATGATTTACCATTGTTTACATTTGGTAGATTTTTGTCAACAATTAAAGATGGGGTGAGTTGGGAGCCAAATCCAATGTCAGATACTTTCTCCATTATTCAAGTAGGTCTGCATGATTATGAGTGTAATACATGTATTTTCTTACCATTTAATGTTTCTTCATTGTGTCTATGTGGACATATATTTCCAATAATTGCAGTTGTGACGTGCCGAACATTATGTTTATCACAGATCGATCCTGGAATAGACATTGTTCCTGCAGATGTACCATACCAACAAAAGCCGAGTGGGACGACAGTGTGCATATCACTGATGTGAGCTTAGCGACTAAACCAATGTGTTTTGTTGCTTACTGATATTGCCAATCATTTCCATGAATGTGTTTCGCTCATGTCTCATGCACAGTTTACCTGCTTTGCCTTGGACAAGATATAGCTATAAATTAAGTTATTTCCTGTTCTAAAAAATCATCCCTTCTGTTATGGTAAATCATCTTATGCCGAACTACTAGAATCTATGATTGTTTGACATAGCAGAAATTGAAGATGGTTGAAAGATTTTTTTTTTCAGTTTGCCCAAAATAAATGTAGTTATGTTTAAATTTTTTTATGCTTTTGAGTTATCCCAGCACCAAAAATCACGGCTTCATGAAAGGCGAGTACTAGGCGCCAGTCGACCGGCCTAAAATTTCGGCCGGTCGCCGCGCAGCCCTTCGATACCTTCGCGTCTAACCGTTCGATCGGTTTCGTTCCCCCTCACACCTCACCCATCGCACCCCCCTCCTCTGAGAAAAACCTGGCGGCCGCCCTCTCGTCCCCCGCATCCCACAGCGCGAATTCCTGCCCTCGCCGTTTGTCTCGTCCCCGACGCTGGCCGTCGAATCTCACTGCCGCCGCTCGCCGCCGTCAAACGCAACAAAAAAAATCCGTTGACCCAGTAGTAGCATTTCCGTGGCCTTCCCCTGTGCATCCATGGTAGTAGCAAAAATTGACAACAGATGTATCAATCATGAAAAACCGTAGTAGCAAAAAACGACAATGGTTGCAGCAAAAATACATAGTCGTGGGTCTCATCGCGTCATGAAAAAAGATGTAGCAATTGACAACGCCGATAGTAGCCAAACTCAAAACGATGGTAGCAAAAGTATAGTACACTGGTTCCACCAAGCAAAGACATGGTAGCACATTTTTTGATTGGTTCCAGCAAAAACCGAAGATCGTGGTAACAAATTTGGTACACTAGTTCTACCAAACAAAAACATGGTAGCAAAATTTTGGGTTGGTTCCAGCAAAAACCAAACATGGTGGTAGCAAAATTGATACGCTGGTTCCAACAAAACACAAACGAGGTAGCAAAACAAATGGCTGGTTCCAGCAAAAAAATAAGGCGAATGTAGAAAAAATTGGGGCTGCTTCCAGCAAAAAAACCTCGCCGGATTTCCGGCACTCGTCGCCGTGGTTCCAAACACCCTGAACGCCGGCCACCGCGCCTCTCAAGCACTTGTCGCCGCCTTCTCCAGCACCGGTGGGTGTGGGTTGCAGCACTTGTTGATGTCGTCTCCAATCTTGTGGCCACCGTACTAGCACCGCGTAGCGTCGGTCCCAGCACGAGGCGGTGCCGGTCCCAGCTCCGGCACCGGCGCTCGGTTGCCCCCGCCCTTGACGGCTTGCAGGACCGGATGGCGTTTTGCAACAAAAAGTTTCGCGGAGGCACAATCCGGCTTGTCGGCATGAAGGCAGGGGAGGAAGGATGGGGGTGGGAGAGGAGAGTTTGCAACGGCGTGCAGTGATAGTGGCGACCAGCCCGATCTACAGCAGGGGAAGGTGAGGACCGAGGAGAGGATAAGAGCGACAATTGGGGAACGAAAGGAGGCGAACTCTCCAGATCGTACCAGATAGAGGATGAGGGCACGGCCAACGGTTAGCCCTAGAGGTGATGCCCCGCAGGCCAGTGTTAAACATGTATGTACGTATAGGCTAGGGTCATGTATTGTCACGCCTTCTTTCTCCTCCGTACAGTGTATAGCTTGGGAGACAAGTCGAGGTCGTGCACCCTTGTACCTATATATGTGCACTTGCACGTGATCAATCAAGTGGGTCGCATGCTATCCCATCTTTCCTAACAACATGGTATCAGTTTCCGTTTTCTCTCCTGCGACCTAGCTTCCGCTCCTCGCCGCCGCCGCACCTTGCCGCCGCCGCCGCAACCTGCCGCCCCCGCCCCTTCCTCTCCCCACCGCAGCCGCCGCCCCTATTGCCGCCGCTGCCTCTCTCCCTCACTTCTCATCTCCCACAAAAACCCTAATCCACCATAGCCGCCGCCCCCATCTCCATCTGCTGCTGCTGCCATGGACTCCCCAAACTCCTCCCTCTGCGGTGACTACAACCCTTTCGCCGGCCCCGATCCTTGCCGCCCCGCACCGGGTCTCCTCGGTCCGCGCCCGACCGGCCATCACGCGCACCTGGCGGCGCCGCAACCGCAGGCCGCCGGCGGCTATCTACTGCCACTCGCGCCGCCGATGACGGGTGGCTACCCGATGCCGCCTCCACCCAGCCCTATGGGGGCCCTGTCATGCCGCCGGCCCCCACACCATGGGATCCTGTTCTACTTGCGGCGCTGCCCTCGGCACCTTCACCGAGTAACTACGGCGGCGGTGGTGACTGGTACATGGACACGGGCGCTACCGCCCACTTGTCATCAGATCCCGGTAACCTCATCTCTTCCTATCCGGTTAACACATCCACTCGCATCATCGTAGGCGATGGCTCTTCTTTACCTATCACACATATCGGTCATAGTTCTTTTCCTTCTACATCCATGCCATTATGTATGTCTAACATTCTTGTCCCACCTGCACTAATTAAGAATCTTGTTTCTGTTCGTTCTTTTACTCGTGAAAATCCTGTCACTGTTGAATTCGATGAAATCGGTTTTTCTGTTAAGGACGTCCATACTCGGATGGTCCTTCACCGATGTGACAGCCCAGACGAGCTCTACCCGGTGCACCCATCCTCCACCACCACTGTCGCCCCAGTCGCCCTCTCCGCCGGTGTAGACCTTTGGCATGCTCGTTTGGGTCATCCCAATTCAGCCGCACTTCGTCATATTCTTCAGAGCTTTTCATTCACTTGTAATAAGATCGACGATCATACTTGTCATGCTTGCCGTGTCGGAAAGCATGTTCGTCTTCCTTTTAGTGCATCCACCACCATATCTTCTTTTCCGTTTCAATTACTTCATAGTGATGTATGGACATCTCCGGTCGCAAGTAACACTAGCTTTCTTTATTACCTTGTGATCTTAGACGATTTTTCGGATTATGTGCGGACGTTCCCTTTATGTCGCAAATTTGATGCACTAGCGACTCTTACGGCTTTCTATGCCTACGTCTCCACACAGTTTGGTCGTCCCATACATGCACTACAAACCGATAACGGGAAAGAATTTGACTATCTTGTCGTCCGCACACTTCTCGCATCACATGGCATTATCTTTCGCCTCACATGCCCATATACATCACAACAAAATGGCCGCGCTGAACGTGTGCTACGCACTCTCAATGACTCCTCGGTTTTGGCCCGACGCGCTCGCCGCCGCATCTCTTCTACTTAACATATGTCCATGTCGTCGTCGCTGGAACTATGCACCCCACCAGCTTCTCTTCGGCACTCCACCCTCGTATGATGAGCTTCGTGTCTTCGGGTGTCTTTGTTACCCTAGCATCGCAACCACCACTCCTCACAAGCATGCCCCATGCTCCCTCCCTTGCATCTTCCTCGGTTATCCTCCTAACACCAAAGGTTACCGGTGCTACAATCCCGTCTCCCACCGCGTATTCACTTCGCGGCATGTTTACTTTGACGAGAAAGTTTTTTTCCTTTCACCAGGTACCACCACCAGCGGCATCTTCGCCCGCTCCCCTCGACGCGCCCCCGTCATGGCATCCCAGCCGGTCTTGGGCTAACCCTGTTCCCACCCATGGCAGGCCATTCCCGACGCCGGCTCAGGCCCCGACTGCCCCGGTGGCCCCCTCGGATGCGGCCACCTCGCCGGCCCACTCGGGCGCGGCTGCCTCGCCGGCCCCCTCGGGTGCGGCCGCCTCGCCGCCCCCCTCGCAGGTCTCTTCGGGCATGGCCCCCTCGGGCGCGGCCACGGGCCCCTTCCCCAGCTCGGCTGGCTCCACTGCCACATCGGCCTCCTCTGGCTCGCCGGCCTCACCTGCCCCCTCGGCCGGCTATGATGGCTTAGCCGGCTCGCCTGGCTTGGCCGGCTCGTCGGCCTCTTCTGCGGTGGGCTCTCCATCGCCGACCCCGCCCGTCGCTTCGGCTACGCCTGCACGTCGCATGCTGACTCGTGCTCGTGCAGGCATCCATTGCCCGAGTACGCGGTACTCTCCTGATGAGTATCTCCTTGCTGCGGAGACATCCTCGCCGTCTCCCCTTCCATCGTCAGCTCGAGCCACTCTTCATGATCCTCATTGGCTCGCTGCGATGCAAGAAGAGTATGACGCTCTCCAGCGCAACCGGACGTGGCAGCTCGTCCCACGACCACCCCACGCCAATGTCATCAGTGGCAAATGGGTGTTCCGCCACAAGACTCGCCTCGACGGCAGTCTTGAGCGCTATAAGGTGCGTTGGGTGGTCCGTGGTTTTCGCCAACGCGCCGGCATAGACTTCACCAACACCTTCGCACTGGTGGTCAAGCCGGGCACGATCCGCACTGTTCTCCAGTTAGCGGTCTCCCGTGCATGGCCGATACATCAGCTGGACGTCTCCAACGCGTTTCTTCATGGCCATGTCATCGAACAGGTGTTCTGCCAGTAGCCCACCGGATTCGTCGATGCCACTCATCCAGACCACGTGTGCTTTCTCTCTCTCTCGCTGTACAGGCTTAGGCAGGCACCCCGGGTGTGGTATCAAAGCATCGCCGCGTTTCTCCAGCAGCTGGGATTTCACTCCACGCGCTCCGATGCCTCCTTATTCGTCTATCATCATGGCGATGCCACAGCATACCTGCTCCTATAAGTTGACGACATCATCTTGACGGCTTCCTCTACTGAGCTCCTTCCACAGCTCACCGCTAGTCTTCATGATGAGTTTGCCCTCAAGGACTTGGGGCCCTTGCACTACTTCCTTGGGATTGAGGAGGTACGGCGTTCCGACGGGTTCTTTCTACATCAGCAGTGGTATGCTCATGAGCTGCTCGCGCGTGCAGGCATGCTTAATTGCAAGCTCGCGGCCACGCCCATCGACACGAAGGCCAAGCTTTCAACTCTCGATGGTGCTCCTACATCCGATGGCGCATTTTATTGCTCCATCGTCGGTGCGCTGCAGTATTTGACGCTCACATGCCCGGACCTATAGTACGCCGTGCAGCAGGTCTATCTTCACATGCATGCTCTGCGTGACTCCCATTGGAACCTGGTGAAGCGCATTATTTGGTATATTCGTGGCACCATGGCTGTTGGGCTCACATTGATAGCATCCCCCTCCACCGACCTCATGGCTTACTCGGACGCCGACTGGGCTAGCTGTCCGGATACTCGATGTAGGAGATATGCCCTAGAGGCACTAGTGGAAAACGGGGCTTTAGTCCCGGTTGGCAACGGCCTTTAGTCCTGGGTCGCCAACCGGGACAATGAAATCGGGACTAAAGGCCCCCACCCTTTAGTCCGTCCACGTGGCCACGAGCGCGCGCTGGGGGCTGGAGGACCTTTAGTCCCGGTTGGTGACACCAACCGGAACTAAGGTCCCTCCACGTGGCCGCGAGCTAGCGCCGGGGGCTGCAGGACCTTTAGTCCCGGTTGGTGTCACCAACCAGGACTACGGATTTAGGATTTTAGGGTTTATGGTTTATTTTTCCTTTTCATTTTGTGTTTTCCATTCAATTCTTTTTCATTTCAAACATAGTTTACGCTACTACATACTGTACATGTTATGCATATATAATATAATTTCTCGTACGACCATACGTATATCATATAATTTCTCGTACGACCATGCATATATATATATATGTATACAATTTGGTATATACAATTTCTTCTACAATTTGGAGATCATTACATGCAGGCATTAGCGGCAATGGTATTCTCCGCTTTCAGATATGACCTCCGTAAGCAAAAATCCCGTAATTTCCTCTTGAAATGCTCGTATGCGGTTCTCTGGTAGGAGCTTCTCCCGCATCTCTTCCAACTTTAAAGAAGGAGATTAATATGAATACATTAGTTGTGTGTATATATATTAGATCATCATAAAAAAATGTGAATAGTGTTTACGTATCTCAACTTGTCTTAGATTTCTGCGCCATTCGGTCATCATACGAATGTTCTCGCAAACGTAGTATGCACATAAATTAGTCCCATGTTTCTTCCTCATGCACTTTCAGAGAATAGAATTCAATCAGATAATAATCAAGCATGATAGGTATTGAAACTAGAATTAAAGAGATGCGCGGACCTAGCTAGTACTACTTAATTACCTTGGGCCGTCCCCAACGCAGCTCCGATTTCCATTCACCGACAACATCTTTGATGAACCGTTTCCAAATCCTGTCCGGCAAAAAAAATGAATAAAGGAGTTATTAATTACTTGATATCAGGAAATGATCGAACGAAAGAGGCCGATATAGTGCGGTAATGATTGAAATTACCTGTCGAGCATCCAAAACACGCTGGTGTATTCTCGAGGGTCTTTACCTAGTGAGTCCAGGGCTTCAACAGTTCCAACGTCAACTTTAATGATTAGCAGGATCCAGTGGAAACTGCGCACGTTTATATAAGCAGGCATGCATAACTCATCAACTACACTTAACATCGAGTAAGCAAAATAGAATGTGTAGTACAAGACAGTAACACTTACTTGAAGTTGTAAGGAAATAGTATGTCTGTTCTGGTATTTTGTGCCTTCATAAACCTTAGCAAGTTTTCCTCTGAGTCTTGGGGGTAGTCTTGTATCATTTTTTCATTAATGATATATGGGTCAACGAACCCAATGCCAAAGATTCCATCTCTTTTGCATTCGAGAATCTTCATTCTGCATAATAGCGTACAAAAGAATATAGTGAGGATAATTACAGGCAATGAACGAGCTGAGCTAGAGACTTAAATTACAGAAAGAAATCACTTACAGACAATAGCAACTGACGATAGATTTGTCGAGTGCGTCTTGATTGTATAACAGAAAAATTTCTGGAAACTCAATGCATAGCTCGTTTTCATAGAAGTAATGCTCTTCCTTGACTTTCACATAGAGCATTCTTTACTTCTTTCATGTACCACTCATGCAATCTTCGCATTTGTGTTGATAGATGAGGGACCTGCTCAGGTCTGACCAGAGTTTTCCCGGGGACATATTGCCATGCTACATCAGCCACGGGGAATTCCTCGGTGCAAGGGAGTTGATCAACACTGGTACCAAAGTCTCTAGCAGTGTCGGTTACCTTATCGGTAATCACCTTGAGCGGGGGGATCGATTGCATTGCCTGTTCTCTGAGCTGGGGAACTGTTTTCCCGCTTTTATTACTACTTCTACATCTCGACTGCTGCATTTGTTTCTCATATGACATCCTAATAGAGCGGTCATAGTCTGATGGCCTATTCTCCACATGTGCCGGGGGTCGCTCAAGAAATTCCACAAAGTGCTCTACGGTTTTCGTAGGTATTATCTCCTTTGGCGGCGGGGGCGGTTTCGGTGCAAAATGGGACTTCACTTCACATTGACATCATCATTTAACGGAGACCATTTGCCACATATAACAGACAATATCATGGAGATTTCACATATGAATGCTAGTCAACATATACATTGAAATCTTATAAAGAACGGCGAGTCCTCCACCCCGAGTATCAGCTCATAAACCCTTAATTACCATGCGGGCCAAAAGGTCCGCAGGTGGTGCCTAGGGGTCATGAGCTAGTGAACCCATAGGAATCTCGTAGTTCCTCACCCGATGGATCAGCGAGTCCAGGATAGGTGCTTGGGGGCTACGAATTCACCACTACGCAAGCTTAAGGAAGGCACACTACAGCCATCGAAAGGGCACTAATGCTCGGAACGTAGATCTCATAGTCCACGAATATTAAAGAATCAAAAGCAAACAATTGTCAATCAACACGCGACACATCCGCAGTACATACATGCAATACAAATCAAGTTCATTGGGCATCCACCTGAGGCTCGATGTGAAGCGCCGCAGCGGTCTCGGCAGCAGAGGGCCACTTCTGGATGAAGTTGCACTGCCCCATGATTGCTTTGGACCTCAGTCGCCTGGCCTCTACCCGCGGATCCTCTTCATCTTCATTTCCTTTGGCTCCATCCAGCGCCGGGAGGGGTTTCACGAGCACATCTGCCGGCAGGCCTGGAACTCGATGTTGAACATACGCCAGGGCCAGGGCCACAACGGCCTCGGCCATTGCTAGGGCATCCGAGATGAAACTCTCCCTCATCTTCTTGATGAAGTTGGGAACACAGTGAGACAACGCCTCCACAAACGACGGTGTGGTCCCGAGGGTCGTCTTCCCAAAATTGGGATGCACCGTTTACCCCCGAGCCTCCATGATCGAATCCAGCAGGAAGTAGGCCTTAGAAGATGAAGCTTCCGACTTTTGGAGTCACACCTCTAGGGCCTTGACTTTGTCCTCTGAAATCCGGGCCACCTTCCGCGCCGCGCTGGTTCCTCCATTGCAAGTCCGGCTCTCCTCCTGACCTCGACAAGCTCGACCTTGGCATTCACCGCCTCTTCTATGGCTAGAGCACCTTGGCCCCAAATCTTCTCAAGCTCGGAGCTCAGCTCGCTCTCGCGAAGGGTGGCATGTTCCTTCTCCACGCTGAGAAGGTCGACGGATTGCTATGAGGCCCATGAAGGGTGTGTTAGTCAAAGCAAGTACCCCACTCGCGCCCCCCCCCCCCACACCCCCAAGACCGATATGACAATCTGGTGCAGAAGCTCACCCAGAGGGTCCGAGCAGTGAGCCCCATCGTCAACTAAAAGTCGGCTAGGGCGAGGGGTCCTGAGGTGGCCGTCTCCGTCAACGCGGTGGCCGGAACAGCGCTTGGGATAGCAACCTCAGTCGAGATCGCCCCTAGCGCTGGCGTGTGAATCCCCCCTTGACCAATGGGGCTTTGTCCGCCGCCGGAGCGCGACCCACGTCTACCGTCATCCGGTCTGCAACCCCCGAAGTCCAGTGGTGGCAAAAGCCCTGAGTTGGAATGGAAGGTCCTAAAAACGATTAACGTGTTGAGGGTGCTAGCTTACCTCAGCACCAAATCTACTCGGGGTTGCATCAACAACCTTTCGGCGCATGACTCAGTGGCCTCCATCGCAGGCAACGTCTCTCTTAACCGCGGGATCTTGACCCTTCTCTACATACCTGGGAAAAATTACGGTCCATGTTATCCACAATTTTGGCCTCAGGAAAGTGAAGTTGGGAAAACACACCTTCATGGATGTCGATGCCAGGGGTGGTGCAGTTCAAACCTCTTCCAAGCGGTGGCGTACGCAATGCTGGAACTATGAAGAGAAAACACACGACTTCATTACAAGTCGCAAAGGGACAAGAGTACCCACCAGGGAGACGGCTTGTGGGACCCACCTCAAGAACTCTTGCTTTTTCCTCTTCGCCCAATCTGGTGACCGATGATTAGTAATTTGGTGTGATTATTTTGGAATTAATTAAAAAAAGCAAAGCATGCGTGCATGTCTCATTGAAATTAATTAACTAATCACAACTAAATGAATAGTGAATCAAGTTCGATTAGTGAATCGATTAATATATACTAATTGAAATTAATTAACTAATCACAACTAAATGAATAGTGAATCGATTAATATATACTAATTGCGTACGTACAGGTAGCTGATTCCCTTCTTGTTGGAGTAGAGCCTGCGGGGCGGTTTGCTGGAGGTGACCTCCTAACCTCCGGTGGCTCTACGTACGCGTGAGTACCCGCTTATCCAGCTTCGGTAGGCTTTCATTTGGCAAATGTCGTTAGATTATTGCGAACACAAACTTTCAGCCAATGGACTAGGTACCACGTGAGAACAGTGACCGTCACATGGCATTGTGCAGCTCTGCACTGCAACTCACAACGTGTTGATTGCTAAAATACAAATGTGAACATGAGGTCAAAACAGGACAAATAAAATATGTGGATATTGCTAAAAAACAACATTATACTCACGGGCAACGGCGGACACAGGGCCCAGGCAGCCCGGGCCACTGCCTGGGGCGTGAAGCTTGATTCCTTCTTTTCTACCGAGTTTTATCTAGCTACAGTGGAACACATTGGGTATTGAGCGTGGTGCTTCTACTGGAGATTTCATTCTTTTCTACCGAGTTTTATCTATTCTTTGACCATTTTCTCACAAATTTTCACTGTAAATGCTCACTGATTTTATATGCATGGAGATTGACAAGCTAATGGGAAACAGATAATCAATGGTAGAAGGACCAGTGAAAATGAATAGAACTTTTTTTAGCAACATAATTGTACATTGTATATGTTTACTGATTAATAAAAGTAATAAAAGAACATTGCCAAAACTAATAAAAACAGAAAAATGGAGAAGAAATCAATGGGGGAAAAATCAATAGAAGGACCAGTGTGATGCACTGTGACATCCCCAGATCTTAGTCATGTCATTTACCTAATTAATGTGCCATGTCATCATGATTATCATAATTAAATTGCAAAGAAGAATTAATCCAACTCACAAATTAAAATTCAAAATATATAGTAAAAAAACTTATTTCTCCCAACAGTGGAACAAAAATGTTGACATGGTTCCATAAAATCCCCAAGTAATTGTGATGAAGAAACCAACCTTGTTTGAATTCACAAAATGCCCCTGGCAACAATTAAAGTGGATCAGCAGCATTTAAATTGGCCATTTAGAAATAAACAAATATTTAAACATTTCCAAATAATGTGAAAAATTGTTGGGTGGTCTAGTAATATTGCGTAGTATTTATGTGTAAAGTTTCATGTTAAACAAAATTCGTTTTGTGCACTAATTAAATGCAAAACAGTAGCTAAAAGGAATAACAGAAAAAGAAAAAGAAGAACAGAAACGACTTACTGTACCTCTGGGCCCCTAGTGCATAGGAGGAGGCCCAGCCCAGCTGGAGGTCGTCTTCCTCCTCCCCCTCGTGTCACCACGCCCGTGGTTGATGCGCGCCGACGCCGGCGGATGCGCGACACCGCGGCACTCCCGTCGCCGCTATGGGCTAGATAAGGACCTCCCTGAGCCTGTGGACAACCCTAGCCCCCTCCGTTCCCTTTCCTCGCGTCGCCCCCTTCAACACAGCAAGCGCAGCCGCAGCCGTCGCCATGGCTCGCCTCGTCGCCGCGGCCATCGTCATCCCCGGCACCTGAGAGGCTGTCCAGGAGAACGGCCGTGCTCTTCTTCATCGACTATAGCACCCATTCGAGACTGGGGAGCCGCATCGACGTCGTCTACATCGTCTTCTTCCCCGTCGGTCGCCGGACTCCGCCGCATCGATTTGCCCTCCTGTGCACTTCTAAGCCATCGCAGAGCCTCCTTGAGCTCCTACGTAAGCTCCTGGCCGTTTCCCCCCTCTTCTCCACTTTGATTCGTTGCTGGAAGCCGTCCACGCTGCCGTCGCCATTGTCACTGCTTCTGTTACCGCCGCCGCGCTTGCGGTTGCTACCGTAGTGCACCTCCGGCTCAGGCGAGCACACCACGGTCCTCCTGGCATCGCGTGGGAGCTGCCTAGCACTTTTGTGCATCGAGAGCAAGCCTGTGGCCTCGATCCCGAACCCTTCGGTACTCCGGCCGCCGCCCAGCTTGTCCCCGCCGTTGCTCTAGGCCGTCCCCGCACGAACTGATGGCACCAGTATATGTGCGCCGATGCACCCGTTTGAACGGTGGTCTCCACCGCTCATTTGGTCACCGGAGCGACGAATCCGATCGTCGCCGCCGCGTTCTGCCACGGCGGAGCGCGCGCCGGCGTTCAAATCCCCGACTGGGTCACTGCCTGCCAATGGGCCCCACGTGATTAGCCAGTTGTTTAGCCCCTAATCACCCACTAACGTGTGGGGCCCCACACTGTAGGATTCTAATTAATCTACAATCTCTGACACTGGGCCCCACTCGCTAATTAAGCTAAATTTAACTAACTAAACTACTGTTAATTGGATGTCCCACTGGCCCTGTTGACCAGTGAACTGCTGACTGGGCAGTTGACCTGGTCCCACTATTAGCCTCTCTGGTTCTCTGCTGGGTACACTTCTGTGTGCCCATAGCAAATATCCATTTTAATGTCGAAATTAATATTAATTCCAGAAATTCCAGAAAATCATTAAAACTTTGAAAATTCATATAAAATAAACCGTAACTCGGATGAAAATAATTTATATATGAAAAATGATCAGAAAAATATAAAAAATCTGAATATGTCATCCACATAAATGACAAACCTCTCTAACATAATGAGCCTTGACATTTTGCTACCGGATCAAATAACGAGATCATATTTTGGAGCCGGGAAAATATTCCAAATATTTTCCCGCTTCAATTAAAATATGTAGTAATGCATTAGAACATATCAACATCAATTTTGCCATGCCATTGCATTTGTGTTGCATTTGTATGCTCTGTTGTTTATCTGTTTTCGTATTTACTTCTTTCCGGTAGACCCCGAGACCATCGTAGACCCTGAGCTTTACTACACCACTGAGGATCCCGCCTCGTTAGCAGAGCAACCAGGCAAGCAAACCCCCTTGATCATTCTGATATTGCGTATTCTTCCTCTCTACTTCATGCATTAGGTATTGGTTCCGATATGATGTTTCGGTAGATCCTCTTCTGATGCATAGCCTGTTTTTGTCGCCTCTCATCGAAGCTTTACCTGCTATCCTAGCATGCCTAGTTTAGCGATGCTTGTGTTCCATCTGTTGGCCCTACACCCTTGTCCGTTTGCCATGCTATACTACCGTGCCGTGATCCCTCTGGGCGGTGATCACGGATATACTTATGCTGTTATATTATATATGATACTACGGTGGACCCCGGACTTCGGTGGCCTACTACATGGAGCGAGATGGACTGCAACGAGAAGCCGACAAAGACGAAGACATTTACTATTACATGTCGTATTTATGTTCCGAGGCGGGCTGGTCGGGCTGGTGGCGCCATCCTGGAAGAGTTGGCACCTGGGACTCGGCAACCACCCCGGGATTCACTTGGCGGAACAGGAACCCAGCAGATACCCACTGGATGATGGTGTGGCTGGTACCGTTCGCGCGTGCTCTCTGTGGCGGAACGCCAGGGTAGGTAGATACCCTCCCATTGAGGTGAGCCTGGGCCCTGGTCGTGTCCGCGAATAAATGACTTAGCACGAATAACGAGCTCTTGGTATGTTAATCCGAGTTCCCATTGGCATATACGCACTAACCTCCACGCGGGATAATGGTTGTGGGTCCCTCGGCGTCGTCAGTTCCTCACCGAAAGCTCTGCTAGATGTCCAATTCAGAGATGCGGCATGGAAGGGGCAAGCCATCCTGGAAGAGATGGGCTTGGACCACCGACCCTGCACGTAACGTGGAGGAGCGCTTAGGGTGAGCGGCCGAATAGCACATCGCGCTTAGGATTAGACCGGCGGGTGACCTCTCTGGAGAGCTGACGTAGTACTTCGGTGTGTCATTCTCCTCTACCGGCACACAACAGGTAGTGTGCTTATTGTCCAGGCTTAAGGAGGGGTTCGAGCGTGTCGGGCAATGTGGTCCACCCTTGCAGGGAAGAATTAATCTATTCGAATAGCCGTGTCCATGGTAACTGGACGCTTGGAGATGTATCCCGATCTTACACAACTTAAACCGGACACTTTCTCATAGGGAGCCGAAGGAGGATCCAAGGGTAGTGCATTGCTGTCATACTTTGTTGGTATCGTACGCTCTTCTCTTCTAAAATGCTACAAGATGCTCATTCTCTTCTATTGCTGCAAGATGCTGGTAGTTAGATATTACATAGAATTTCTCTCTCTACTCTGGCATTTCTGCAGTATAGTCCACTGATATTACCCCTTCCTTTGATACCGATGCATATGTGGCATAGATTTGATGTAAGTCTTGTGAGTACTTCAGATCAGTACTCACCGTTGCTTTACTCCTCTTTTCCTTCAACCCAGTTGCTGCTATCAGATAGTAGCCTCTCGGATGCAGGTATCCCCGACGATGGTTACTACGTGGAGTTCGATGTCGACGAGTAGTTCGGAGGCCCCAGGCAGGAGGCCTGCACCTTTGGGTAGAATTGTCCCTTTTGCTTCCGCATACCTAAGGAACCTTTAGTAAACTCTGTCTGTCGCCAGACCTAACTTGCTTCTGCTATGTTGCAATATTGGGTCTTACGACCCCTATTTGTAATATATTGATTTATGTTTATTCTTGTGTCGTAGAGTTGTGTTGTGGTACTACCGTGGAGTCACCAATCCCGATCGTGCATGTTGCATGTATGGTTAGTGCACGGTTATAGTCGGGGGCGTCACAAGTTGGTACCAGAGCCGATTGCCTGTAGGAACCCCCAAACCCCTTGGCCTATGTTGAGTCTAGTATTGAAAACTATTTTCAAACTACTAGGTGTGTTGTGTGGCTTACGGGCCCATGTCGCATATGGATGGGATTAGGACTCTTTTATTCCGCATCCTTACTCTGGGTTCTGAAACATTCTTACCTCTTCGGGTTATAGTTTTGCTAACTCTAGGTTCTCGTGATGACTTCATTCCGGAGAGCCATTCATTCCAGATGTTCTCTTGATATCTCAAGACATTCTGAAATACTCTCTGATTTCCCGAGGATCCTATATATCCTACTGCTGTTGAAATTCCTTGTCGCCTACTTACACTTGTGGTTAATTCCAGTTGTTCGACAATCTTCGTTGAAATCCTCTGCGATTGTCGTTCTTACCCCATTGATTCCTTCGTTGAAATTCCTTCGTTGAAATTCCAGTTGCTTCTGCTATGTATGCGAATACTCACAATCATCAGTCGATTCCTAGAATTTGTCTTTCCGGTTCAAACATCATTCCGGACATGAGCTGGTTCTCGATCAATCAAGTCTTGATCGATTGTCCATCTAAGCCTATTTAACTTACTCATCCTTTGATCAGAGCGCCTGCTTCTCCTTCCACGACTTTGGAAATCACTATACCTCAGTATTTCTAAACTTTATTCTGATGTATCCATAATCTGATGCTTTTGCATGCGTTTCTCTTCTGGTTGAGTACCGATACTCACATCAGCTCTGTTACGGAACACATGATTCCTTTGGTGGATTATTATCCAACAGATTGCTCCTTATTCTAAAACCTTTACGAGTCCTTCCCCAGATATAATATGCCTTTGATAAGTTGTATCCTTTACTTTTTCCACCTGAACTCTGCTTTCAAACTTGTATCCTCATTTCTGTTGATCGACGTATAGGTTCTTAAAAATTCCTCCGATGAGTTGAATCTATGCTTTCTGCAATCCGTGTGAACCCGAAAGTTTTCACGGGTCATACTCTTCTAGGATTTCACCAGGTAAATTTTCAAACTCAAAACATTTTTAACAAAGAAGTGAATGAAAAGTTGTGCATTGGAGAAGTGGGAGTCGACCTTGAACCTTGTGTTCATGCCCATGGGAACAATGTAAATCTTTATCATGGAAGCTTGTCACAAGAATAACTGTCCCTTTGTATAACCATTCGATATCTCCTCATTTTGATTCCCTTGCGATTATGGTTCTGACCATGTTGTTCTCATATGATATGTCTTAGAGAAACCCATTCCGTAATCTCGTCCATTTCTCGACCAAGGTTAAAGTATTTGCGCTCCGCAGATCAATAAACCAGTCCAACCTCTATTCTGATCTACCTTTGAGTAATAACCTCTGGTATCTCGAGAATATCATGGAACTGCATTACTTATTATGAGTTCTTCATCAAGTATTACTTCTCACCGATTTCAGTCTTTCCAAGGGTTCTGAGTTGGCCGCTACTCGAGAACACCAATAAGTGAAATGAATCCACACCGCCATTCAATACCTCCATTAATTCTTATTGTCTGGAAATCTGAATTTAAAAAATTTCATTGCTAGCCTATTGGCTACCTCATCATCACACCCCTTGATAATTTGTTTTGTCATCGACAACATCCTTGCCTTCCTTCCAACTCAGATTTGGTCATGTTTTGGTTATACCTTAAGTTCCTTGCTATTCTTGAAATTGTTCCTTGTGTATTTCTTGTAATCTTCAAACCCAACCTTTACTTCAACACCATATCATTGCTACGCCGAAGCATGACTGTAGTACTCCGAATATCAACAGGAACAATGGAAGCGCAATGCTAATTGTTTCTTGATCGATTATCCAAACACCGTTATATGGGTAAACATCATGATTTTCCTTGCCCTTTTTATCTAAAGGGTTATGTACCTGCTGTCCTGTCATGTATATCATGCACTACTTGTTCATGGGAAGGATATAGTCCTAATACTTGTGTATAATCACATTTTCCTTTCCATTGGTCTGTTTAACCTTTTTTTTAATTTATATATTCTAAGTAGTAAGATTTCTCTACTTATGTAAACACCCCAATGTACAACCCTGTCAGTATAACCTATTACTATTGTTGTTGACATTTCGGTAACCACCGGTGGACGAGAGCTTTGCCTATTGGTCCGTGCTACTTGTGAGCTGCGTTGGGATTTTCCCCGAAGAGGAAGGGTGGAGCAATATAGTAGCGATAAGTATTTCCCCCAGTGAGAAGCAGGGTTATCGAACCAGTAGGAGAATCACACAAGTACCTCATCAATAGCACCTACACACACAGGAGCAAATACTTGCACCCAACGCGAGCAAGAGGGTTGTCAATCCCCTTGGACTCATTACTTGCAAGGATTAAATCTGATAGTGGTACATAAGTAAATTGCAAAATAAAATAAAAAGAGTAAAATGGCAGCAAGGTAATTAGGGTTTTATTAATATGATAAAAGTAGACCCGGGGGCCATAGTTTTCACTAGAGGCTTCTCTCTCGTAAGAATAGCATACGGTGGGTAAACAAATTACTGTTGGGCAATTGATAGAATAGCGCATAGTTATGATGTTATTCATGGCAATGATCATGTATATAGGTATTACGTCTGTGACAAGTAGACCGAAACGATTCTGCATCTACTACTATTACTCCACTTCGAGAGCGCTTCTATGCTTGCCTCTCTACATATTAAGTTCATGACATACAGAGTAATGCATGAGGTATGATGACATAATGTAGACAAAGTAAACTCAAGCAATATGAATAAACCCCGTCGTTTTACCCTTAGTGGCAGCAATACAAATACATGCCTCGCTACCCCTTCTGTCCCTGGGTGAGGACACCGCAAGATTGAAACCACTACAAAGCACCTCTCCCATTGCAAGATAAATCAATCTAGTTGGCCCAACTAAACGGATAGATCGGAGAGAAATACAAAGCTATAACAATCTTGCATAATAAAGTTCAGAAGTGACTCAATTACTTTCAATGAATAATCTTATCATAAACCCACAATTCATCGGATCCCAACAAACACACCGCAAAGGAAGATTACATCGGAACAATCGGATTGATCTCCGAGGAGAACATTGTATTGACGATCGGAGAGAGAGAAGAAGCCATCTAGCTAATAACTATGGACTCGTAGGTCTGTGATAAACTACTCACACATCATTGGAAGGGCAGCAAGGTTGATGTAGAGGCCCTCTGTGACCGATTCCCCCTCCCGCAGATTACCGGAGAAGGCCACCAGATGGGATCTTGGAAGAACAGAGACTTGCGGCGGCGGAAGAGTGTTTTTGGTTGCTCTCTATTGGTTTGGGGATATTTGGGAATATATAGAAGTGGTATTAGGTCAGACGGAGTTGCGTGGGAGTCACAAGCTCAGGGGGCATGCCTACCCCCCTAGGGCGCGCCCTGTGAGCTCATGCCTCTCCCGTAAGGCTTCTGGTCTCCTCCCGAACTTTCTAGGGTCTCTTCTGGTCCAAAAATAACCCCCGTAAAGTTTCATCTTGTTTGGACTTCGTTTGGTACTGATTTTCTGAAAAGCCAAAAACAGGCAAAAAACAGGAATTGGCACTGGGCACTGAGTTATTAGGTTAGTTCCCAAAATTGATATAAAATTGCATATAATTGCATATAAAGTATCCAAGATTGATAATATAATAGCATGAAACAATCAAAAATTATAGATACGTCGAAGACGTATCAGCATGCCCAAGCTTAATTCTTGCTCGTCCTCGAGTAGGTAAATTATTAAAATAGAATTTTTGATGTGAATGCTACCTAGAATGTTTATTATGTAATGTCTGTTACGGTATAAATATTGAGAAATGATGAAGTAATTGATATCAACATAATAATATCCATGAATACAAGAACATAATCATTACTTTTTCAAAATATACGATGCTCAACGAATGTTATTCCTACTCATTGAATTATGTAAGCATGGCATGACTCCGCCCTCACCGCATAAATATAAAGCATGAGCACCACGGTGTCAAACCAGGCAATTGGATCATACTTTTTAACGCGCTTCAGCATTTTCAACTCCACTCAATACATGAGCGTGAGACATGGACATTAGCACTACGGGTGGAATAGAATGCGGTGGTAGAGATATATAGGAGAAGTCAAAAAGGCAGAAAGGCTCGCATCAATTCGGCGGATCAATAGGCAATGGAGAGGCCCATCAATCGATATCAATGCGAGGAGTAGGGATTGCCATGCAACGGATGCACTAGAGCTATAAGTGTATGAAAGCTCGAATGAAACTAAGTGGGTGTGCATCCAACTTGCTTGCTCACGAAGACCTCGGGCATTTGAGGAAGCCCATCATTGGAATATACAAGCCAAGTTCTATAATGAAAAATTCCCACTAGTATATGAAAGTGATAACTCAGGAGACTCTCTATATGAAGAACACGATGCTACTTTGAAGCACAAGTGTGGTAAAAGGATAGTAGCATTGCCCCTTCTCTCTTTTTCTCTCATTTTTCTCTTTTTTTCTTTTCTTTTTTTCTCTTTTTTTCCATTTTTTTTAGATCAAAATCATGAACCTCATCCCCGCTTTTGCAAGGACTCATTAGTCTCCATCATTCTTTACCTCACTGGGACAATGCTCTAATAATGATGATCATCACACTTTTATTTACTTATAACTCGATATTACAACTCGATAACTGGAACAATATGACTCTGTATGAATGCCTCTGGCAGTGTACCAGGATGTGCAATGATCTAGCGTAACATGTATTACAATGATGAACGGTGGCTTTGCCACAAATATCATGTCAAGTCTATATGATCATGCAAAGCAATATGATGATGAACACACATGTCATAGGACGGAACGGTGGAAGTTGCATGGCAATATATCTCGGAATGGCTATGGAAATGCCATGATAGGTAGGTATGGTGGCTGTTTTGAGGAAGATATAAGGAGGCTTATGTGTGATAGAGCGTATCATATCACGGGGTTTGGATGCACTAGCGAAGTTTGCACCGACTCTCGAGGTGAGAAAGGGCAATGCACGGTACCGAAGAGGCTAGCAATATGCGGAAAGGTGGGAGTGCGTAATTGTCCATGAACTTACATTAGTCATAAAGAACTCATATACTTATTGTGCAAGTTTTATTAGCCCTCGAAGCAAAGTACTATTCGCATGCCTCTAGGGAAGAGGTTGGTAGGAGTTAACCATCGCGCGCCCCCGATTCAAACAACACAAAGGATTTCAATCAGACATAAAAATGCTCACGCATCCCCGTCATGCCATGTTGGACACTTAAATGAGTAGTTAATAACAAGCTTTAATATCGATATTTCTACTAACCAACGATCATGGACCAATACCCTTTCATATTATTACGTCAATATAATCAAATCACACGTTTCATATTTAGTGACCTACATGAAAGTTTTTATTATATCACTCTTAAATACCTATCCTTTTCCGACTAGTCTTATAACCCGTGCTCATTACCACTTCCTATTTAGGACTCTCAAAAAGATTTAAGTGAAGCATGAGAGTGCAATCATTTCTATAAAATATAACCACCGCCGTGCTATAACAAATATAAGTGAAGCACAAGAGCAACTGCCTAGGTCAAAAGATATAAGTGAAGCGCATAGAGTATTCTAACAAATTATGATGATGTGTGTGTTGGGGAACGTTGCATGGGAAACAAAAATTTTCCTACGCACACATAAGATCTATCCATGGTGATGAGCATCTACGAGAGGGAGAGTGAATCTACATACCCTTGTAGATCGCTAAGCGGAAGCGTTAATAAACGCGGTTGATGTAGTCGAACGTCTTCGCGATCCAAATCGCCGAGCGTCCCGCGATCCAATCACGATCCTTCCGATCTAGTGCCGAACGGACGGCACCTCCGCGTTCAACACACGTACGGCTTGATGACGCCTTCACCTCCTCGATCCAGCGAGCGATGGTGAAGTAGTGGTTGAGTTCCAGCAGCACGACGGCGTGGTGATGGTGGTGAGGAACAATCTCTGCAGGGCTTCGCCAAGCACTACGGAGATTATGACGGAGGAACTAGAGGGCTAGGGTTGCCGGCACACGGCTTGGGAAATACTGATGTGTCCCGTGTGCTAGCCCTGCCCCTCTATTTATATGTTGAGCCTTGGGGTCTAAACTTGGAGTAAAAGCCTCCTCCGGGTCGGTTTTGCCCGCACAAGGTCGGTTTGGCCCGCAGGGAAGGAGTCCAACTCGGATCCCTGCCGAACCGTGCACAGCCGCGCACAAGCGGTAGTACCGCTTCACACAAGCGGTAGTACCGCTTGGGCGGTAGTACCGCTTCACACAAGCGGTAGTACCGCTCGGGCGGTAGTACCGCTTCACACAAGCGGTAGTACCGCTCCGGCGGTAGTACCGCTTCACCAAGCGGTAGTACCGCTTACGCGGCAGCAAAACTACTTTTGCACTTTCCAATACCTTGTGGGCTTTATCCCTTTGGCTCATATAAAGTGTTGCTGCACCCGAACACTTCGGTAAACATCCGGAACCCCTTCCGGTGAACTCCGGAACCCTTCCAGAGATCAAAACACTATTATCACATATATCAATCTTTACCTCCGGACTATTCCGGAGATCCTCGTCATGTCCGGGATCTTATCCGGGACTCCGAACAACTTTCGGTCACCAACATAATAACTCAATTATACTAATCGTCACCAAACGTTAAGTGTGTAGACCCTGCGGGTTCGAGAACTATGTAGACATGACCGAGACACCTCTACGGCCAATAACCAATAGCGGGACCTGGATGCCCATATTGGCTCCTACATATTCTACGAAGATCTTTATCGGTCGAACCTCTATGTCAAGGATTCAGTTAATCCCGTATGCTGTTCCCTTTGTTCTTCGGTATGTTACTTGCCCGAGATTCGATCGTCGGTATCTCTATACCTAGTTCAATCTCGTTACCGGCAAGTCTCTTTACTCGTTCCGTAATACAAGATCTCGTGGCTAACACTTTTAGTCACATTGCTTGCAAGGCTCATTGTGATGTTGTATTACCGAGTGGGCCCTGAGATACCTCTCCGTCATACGGAGTAACAAATCCCAGTCTTGATCCACGCCAACCCAACAGACACCCTCGGAGATACCTGTAGAGCACCTTTATAGTCACCCAGTTACGTTGCGACGTTTGATACACACAAGGTATTCCTCCGGTGTCAGTGAGTTGCATGATCTCATGGTCAAAGGAACAGATACTTGACATGCAGAAAACAATAGCAATAAACTGACACGATCAAATGCTACGTTTACAGTTTGGGTCTTGTCCATCACATCATTCTCCTAATGATGTGATCCCGTTATCAAATGACATCTCATGTCCATGGCTAGGAAACCTTAACCATCTTTGATCAACAAGCTAGTCAACTAGAGGCTTACTAGGGACACAGTGTTGTCTATGTACCCACACATGTATTTGAGTTTCCAATCAATACAATTATAGCATGGATAATAAACGATTATCATGAACAAGGAAATATAATAATAACCAATTTATTATTGCCTCTAGGGCATATTTCCAACAGTGTGTCTCTCTCAAAAAGGTGTGTCCAGCAAACAATGATTGTGGCAAACTAACAAGTAAACAAATAAAACTATGGCACGAGAGCCTCCAAGTAAAACTCATATCATGTGATGAATAAAAATATAGCTCCAAGTAACATACCGATGAATTCTAGAAGAAAGAGGGGATGCCATCCGGGGCATCCCCAAGCTTAGATGCTTTGGTCTTCCTTGAGAATTACCTTGGGGTTCCTTGGGCATCCCCAAGCTTAGGGTCTTGCCGCTCCTTATTCCTTTACTCATCGTGATCTCACCCAAAACTTGAAAACTTCAGCACACAAAACTCAACAGAAACCTCGTGAGATCCATTAGTATAATAGACAAATCATAAACTTTAGGTGCTGTTGCAAACTCATTCATAATTATTCTTGCATAATACCTATTGTATTCTAAGTTCTCCATGACTTATACCCCCCGATATAATCCATAGCATCATTAAAATAAGTACACTATGCAATATATAACAGAATCTGTCTAAAACAGAACAGTCTGTAATGATCTGAATAAGAATCATACTTCTGTAACTCTAAAGATTATGAAAAATTAGGACAACGTAGAAAATTTGTAGATCAATCATGTGTAAAAATTTCAGATCAAAATCATGTTCCAGTAATTTATAGCATTTTCTGTACTGGGTGCTAAAGTTTATGTTTTTGCACAGAATCAAGTCAACTATCATCCAAATCATCTCAAAGGCTTTACTTGGCATAAACACTAATTAAAACATAAAAAACACAATCATTACAGTAGCAATAATAAGTCATCACACCAAACAGAAAGTAAAAGAAAAAATTTGAGATAACTATTGGGTTACCTCCCAACAAGCACTACAGTTTTATGCCCCTAGCTAGGCATAATGCATTGTTTCAAGTATTATCATTCTTGGATTCTATCATGCCCTTGTAAATGATGTCATCATAAGTGCTCCTCATGAATTCTCTTTTTTCAGCAAAGTATTTTCTATTAAGAGAACTCAAATAATGGAATGGGCTATCCTTGGTTACTTTAATATCATTCGGATCGAACTTTTGGGGAATAGGATCATCAAGGGACCTTTCATAAGTAACCACGAATTCATCTTCTATGGGGATTCTAATATTTTCAAAACATTCATCATCAAACCCTTTTTGATTACTTCTAACAATCCAAGCATATTGGTGATTGGTGCTATTAAATAATTGCTGGATTAAGGACAAGTTTGGAACTTTCTTTTTAGCATTCTCATCAAAGGCATAAACATCCCGTGACATGTATCTTCGCATAAAATCTTGATCATAAAGAATTTCATCTATTAAAGGGCACTCATAATTCATATTATAATGATCAAAGATTTCCCTAGCTTCCCGAACTATGTAATCAAATTCATTCATGAGGATAAGTGTGGCAATCTTTTTAGCTCTAGGATCATGGATATCGGGAAGTTCAAAAAACAATCTTTGTATAGTGGGACGAGTACGCATGAATCTTCTTTCAAGTTTGATAATAAGTGCAGAGATAGCATGGGCATAACTATTGGTTGTTTTAAGAATAGGTATGTCATTAGATACCAAAGCTCCCGTGCAAGTAAAGAATTCTTGGATAACACTTTTACCAGTAATATTACCACTTCCCGTCACAAAAGTTTTAGTGTCCAAATTTACGGGAGGTTCATTATCATGAAGTTTACTATCCTTACTATCATCTTTAGTGATAACAAATTCCGACATGATAGAAAATTCAAGCAAACAAAGCAAGCTAGCAAAATAAAATATTTTTGTGTTTTTGACTTTTTTTATAACGAGACTAATAAAAGTAAATAAAGGCAAATGCAAGTAAATGATAATTTGTGTGAAGGAACCTCGTAGATATTTGATGATGTCTCCCCGGCAACGGCGCCAGAAATTCTTTCTACTACTTGTGAGCTGCGTTGGGATTTTTCCCGAAGAGGAAGGGTGGAGCAATATAGTGGCGATAAGTATTTCCCTCAGTGAGAACCAAGGTTATCGAACAAGTAAGAGAATCACACAAGTACCTTGTCAACAGCACCTACACACACAAGAGCAAATACTTGCACCCAACGCGAGCAAGAGGGTTGTCAATCCCCTTGGACTCGTTACTTGCAAGGATTAAATCTGATAGTGGTAGATAAGTAAATTGCAAAATAAAATAAAAATATTAAAATGGCAGCAAGGTAATTAGGGTTTTAGTAATATGATAAAAGTAGACCCAGGGGCTATAGTTTTCACCAGAGGCTTCTCTCTCGTAAGAATAGCATACGGTGGGTTAACAAATTACTGTTGGGCAATTGATAGAATAGCGCATAGTTATGATGTTATTCATGGCAATGATCATGTATATAGGCATTACGTCAGTGACAAGTAGACCAAAACGATTCTGCATCTACTACTATTACTTCACTTTGAGAGCGCTTCTATGCTTGCGTCTCTACGTATTAAGTTCATGACAAACAGAGTAATGCATGAGGTATGATGACATAATGTAGACAAAGTAAACTCAAGCAATTTGAATAAACCCCGTTGTTTTACCCTTAGTGGCAGCAATACAAATACATGCCTCGCTACCCCTTCTGTCACTGGGTGAGGACACCGCAAGATTGAACCCACTACAAAGCACCTCTCCCATTGCAAGATAAATCAATCTAGTTGGCCAAACTAAACGGACAGATCGGAGAGAAATACAAAGCTATAACATTCCTGCATAATAAAGTTCAGAAGTGACTCAATTACTTTCAATGAATAATCTGATCATAAACCAACAATTCATCGGATCCCAACAAACATACCGCAAAAGAAGATTACATCGGAACAATCGGATTGATCTCTGAGGAGAACAATGTATTGAAGATCGGAGAGAGAGAAGAAGCCATCTAGCTAATAACTATGGACCCGTAGGTCTGTGGTAAAGTACTCACACATCATCGGAAGGGCAACAAGGTTGATGTAGAGGCCCTCCGTGATTGATTCCCCCTCCGGCAGATTACCGGAGAAGGCCACCAGATGGGATCTTGGAAGAACAGAGACTTGCAGCGGCGGAAGAGTTTTCTGGTTTCTCTCTGTTGGTTTGGGGATATTTGGGAATATATAGAAGTTGGATTAGGTCAGACGGAATTGCGTGGGAGTCACGAGCTCTGGGGCGCACCCTATGAGCTCGTGGCTCTCCCGTAAGGCTTCTGGTCTCCTCCCGAACCTTCTAGGATCTCTTCTGGTCCAAAAATAACCCCCGTAAATTTTCATCTTGTTTGGACTTCATTTGGTACTGATTTTCTAAAAAGCCAAAAACAGGCAAAACACAGGAACTGGCACTGGGCACTGAGTTAATAGGTTATTTCCCAAAATTGATATAAAATTGCATATAATTGCATATAAAGTATCCAAGATTGATAATATAATAGCATGAAATAATCAAAAATTATAGATATTTCGGAGACGTATCAGTCCGCCTCACATTGCAAGCAGGAAAATGGTTCTCGTCGTCCCCCGCCCTTGGTACCGACGCTGTTGCCAACATAGCTGACAGAATGCCCCTTTGACATGTCTTGTTATCATGATCGCACCAGATGACGTCTGCCTTTCCTTATTATTCATGGTGGTATATTGAGGTTCAGTCATAACATCTGAGAGTAGATAGTGCATTCTATATCTACAAGAGAAAGAACTGAATTGAACCAAAGGTTTCTGTCATGTCAGTGAACTTAGGCAATTCAACCAATTGTTAAACACTGCCTTCCAACTACCAAATTGTGTCCATAACCACAAACTTCCCTTCCGACCTAATGATATAGCCCTTTCATTACCCCAGAGAGATTGTCTACTGATTTCAAGTTCCGCGCAAAGAAAATTTGTGAACCTTGTATCGGGAATTATCCTATGCCCTTGGCTTCGTATGAATTTCATAAGCCACCTTCCCCAACATGTTCCATTCTGGTATCAGATGCGACATTTATTCTTCGCTACTCTGATCCCTTTTCACTCTCTGTTTTAGGCATCAAATGATTGCCTACCCGATTGAAACTTATTGTACCTCCTATGTGATGGGGAACGTTGCATGGAAAACTATATTTTTTCCTACGGTTTCACCCAAGGTCTAATCTATGGAGAGGCTAGCAATGATAGGGAGAGGCTACATACCCTTGTAGACCGAAAGCATTAACGATCTAATGATCGTGGTTGGCGTAGTCATACTCCCATCGCGATCCAATCCGATCCAGCACCACATGAACGGCACATCCGAGATGTGCACACGTACGGCTCGGTGACGTCTCCGCCTTCTTGATCCAGCAAGCGAGGGTGGAGAGGTAGATGGGATCTAGGCCAGCACGGCAACGTCGTGGTGGTGGTGGCAGCAGAACTGCAGCAGGGCTTCGCCAAGCACTATGCGGAGGAGGAGATGGAGTAACCGGGAGGGGAGGCGCCTTGGGATGGATGGGCTGCTGCCCCCCTGCGCCTCCCCTCTTTATATAGGCGTGGGGGAGGGCGCTTGGCCCCTCCTCCAAGCCCCTAGGGCCAGCGGCCAAGGGCGGGGGGGACGAAATCCCCTCCTTTCCTTCTCCACCGATCGCGATCCCCCTTTTTTAGGGATCTTGATCTTATCCTGATCTTATCCCTTCGGGATATGATCCTATAACTTCTAGGGGGGATCTTGGTGCACCTGGACCAGGTGTGTCGGGCCTTGTCCCACTACCCACGTCCATGTGGGTCCCTCCATGTAGGTGGGCCCCACTTCGGAACCTTCTAGAACCTTCCCGGTATAATACCGAAAAATCCCAAACTTTTTCAGTAACTCTGAAAATACATTATATATATAAATCTTTACCTCCAGACCATTTCGGAGATCGTCGTAATGCCCCGGATCCCATCCGGGACTCTGAACAATATTCGGTCTCACCATTATGAATATCCCAGAACTACCCTAGCGTTACCGAACGTTAAGTGTGTGACCCTACGGGTTCGAGAACATGCAGACATGACCGAGACACCTCTCCGATCAATAATCAATAGTGGGACCTGGATGCCCATATTGACTCCCACATATTCAACGAAGATCTTTATCGGTTTGAACCACGATGTCAGGGATTCAGTTAATCCCGTATACAATTCCCTTTGTCCAGCGAGATGTTACTTGCCCGAGATTCGATCGTCGGTATCGCCATACCAAGTTCAATCTCGTTAATGGCAAGTCTCTTTACTCGTTCTATAATACAAGATCCCCGTGACTAAACACATTAGTCACATGCTTGCAAGCTATTCGCGATGTTGTATTACCGAGAGGGCCCAGAGATATCTCTCCGCCACACGGAGTGACAAATCCCAGTCTCGATCCATGCAACCCAACAAACACTTTCAGATACCTGTAGAGCACCTTTATGATCACCCAGTGACGAAGTGATGTTTGATTACCCACAAAGTATTCGTCCGGTATTAGGGAGTGGCACGATCTCATGGTCTAAGGAACAGATACATGACCTGAAGAAAGCTGTAGCAATTAAACTATGTGACACGATCAGATGCTAAGCTTACGATTGGGTCTATCCATCGCATCATTCTCCTAATGATGTGATCCCATTATCAAATGACAACTCATGTCTATGGCTAGGAAACCTTAACCATCTTTGATCAACGAGGTAGTCTAGTAGAGGCTTACTAGGGACACGGTATTCGTTTAAGCATCCACACATGTATTTAAGTTTCCGGTCAATACAATTCTAGCATGGATAATAAACATTTATCATGAACAAGGAAATATGATAATAACATTTTTATTATTGCCTCTAGGGCATATTTCCAACAATATGTCACTCTCGATATGCTTCATATGTTTTAAATTCGAGAGATACTTTATGCCTCCTCCCCTGAGTTTACCATCCAATAAGTAACCTTTTAGAGATCCGTTATTCCAGAGTTTTCCCTCTAAACTCTCTCGTAGGTATGATGAACATTCCGAAGGAAGGACGACAACTTCGTTGTGAAGCAATGATGTAGGGAAATGAAGACATCAAACCGATGGGCCAACATCTTTGAGAGGAGCAACAAGGAACGAGAAGACCCGTTAGATCCGTAACCAGACCCTTGTCCCTCTTACTCGACCTCTTAAATCATGGGACGAGATTTCTTTGAGTGGAGGAGAGCTATGACATCCCCAGATCTTAGTCATGTCGTTTACCTAATTAATGTGCCATGTCATCATGATTATCATAATTAAATTGCAATTAAAAATTAATCCAACTCACAAATTCAAATTCAAAATATATAGTCAAAAAAAATTATTTCTCCAAACAGTGGAACAAAAATGTTGACATGGTTCCATAAAATCCCCAAGTAATTGTCATCAAGAAACCAACCTTGTTTAAATTCCCAAAATGCCCCTGGCAACAATTAAAGTGGATCTGGAGCATTCAAATTGGCCATTTAGAAATAAACAAATATTTAAACATTTCCAAAAAATGAGAAAAATTGTTGGGTGGTCTGGTAATATTGCCTAGTATTTATGTGTAAAGTTTCATGTTTAACAAAATTCGTTTTGTGCACTAATTAAATGCAAAACAGTAGCTAAAAGGAATAACAAAAAAAGAAAAAGAAAAACGGAAACGACTTACTGTACCTCTGGGCCTCTAGTGCACAGGAGGAGGCCCAGCCCAGCTTTAGGTCATCTTCCAACTCCCCCTCGTGTCACCACGCCCGTGGTCGATGCACGCCGACGCCGGCGGATGCATGACACCGCGGCACTCCCGTCGCCGTTGTGGGCTAGATAAGGACCTACCCGAGCCTGTGGACAACCCTAGCCCCCTCCGTTCCGTTTCCTCGCGTCGCCACCTTCTCCACAGCAAGCGCAGCCGCAGCCGTCGCCATGGCTCGCCTCGTCGCCGCGGCCATTGTCGTCCCCGGTACCTGAGAGGCTGTCCAGGAGAACGGCCATGCTCTTCTTCGTCGACTACAGCACCGGATCGAGACTGGGGAGCCGCATCGACGTCGTCTACATCATCTTCTTCCCCGTCGGTCGCCGGACTCCACCGCGTCGATTCGCCCTCCTCTGCACTTCTAAGCCATCGCAGAGCCTCCTTGAGCTCCGACGTAAGCTCCTGGCCGTTTCCCACCTCTTCTCCTCTTTGATTCGTTGCTGGAAGCCGTCCGCGCTGCCGTCACCATTGTTGCTGCTGTTGTTGCCGCTCCCGCGCTTGCAGTTGCTGCCGTAGTGCACCTCCGGCTCAGGCGAGCACACCACGGTGCCTCTGGCATCGTGTGGGAGCTGCCTAGGACTTTTGTGCATCGAGAGCAAGCCTGCGGCCTCGATCCCAAGCCCTCCCATACTCCGGCCGCCGCCCAGCTTGTCCCCGCCGTCGCTCTACGCCGTCCCCGCACGAACTAATGGCAACAGTAGATGCGCGCCGATGCACCCGTTCGAACGGTGGTCTCCGCTGCTCATTTGGTCGCCGGAGCGACGATTCCGACCATCGCCGCCGCGTTCTGCCACGCCAGAGTGCGCGCCGGCATTCAAATCCCCATCTAGGTCTCTACCAATGGGCCCCACATGATTAGCCGGTTGTTTAGCCCCTAATCACCCACTGATGTGTGGGGCCCTGTACTATAGCGTTCTAATTAATCTACTGTCTCTGACACTGGGCCCCACTAGCTAATTAACCTAAATTTAACTCACTAAACTGCTGTTAATTGGATGTCCCACTGACAGTTGGGTCCCACCGGCCGAGTTGACCAGCGAACGCTGGCCAGTCAACTACTGACTGGGCAGTTGACCTAGTCCCACTCTCAGCCTCTCTGCTTCTCTGCTGGCTACACTTCTGTGTGCCCATAGCAAATATCCATTTTAATTTCGAAATTAATATTAATTCCAGAAATTCCAGAAAATCATTAAAAAAATTAAAATTCATATAAAATAAACCGTAACTCTGATGAAAACAATTTATATATGAAAAATATAACGAATCCGAATATGTCATCCACATGCATGACAAACCTCTCTAACATAATGAGCCTTGACATTTTGCTACAGGATCAAATTACAAAATCATATTTTGGAGCCGGGAAAATATTCCAAATATTTTTCCTCTTCAATTAAAATATGTAGTAATGCCATATCAACATCACTTTTGCCACGCCATTGCATCTGTGTTGCATTTGTACGCTCTATTATTTATCTGTTTCCGTATTTACTTCTTTTCGGTTGGCCCCGAGGCCGTCGTAGACCCTGAGATCCACTACACCACGGAGGATCCCGCCTTGTCTGCAGAGCAACCAGGAAAGCAAACCCCCTTGATCATTCTGATATCGCGTGTTCTTCCTCTCTACTTCATGCATTAGGTATTGGTTCCGATATGATGTTTCAGTAGATCCTATTCTGATGTATAGCCTGTTTTTTAGCCTCTCATTGAAGCTTTACCTGTTATCCTAGCATGCCTAATTTAGCGATGCGTGTGTTCCATCAGTTGGCCCTACACCCTTGTCCGTTTGCCATGCTATACTACCGTGCCGTGATCCCTCTGGGCGATGATCACGGATATACTTATGCTGTTAAATTATATATGATACTATGGTGGACCCCGGACTTCGGTGGCCTACTACATGGAGCGAGACGGACTGCAACGAGATGCCGACGAAGATGAGGACATTTACTATTACATGTCGTATTTATGTTCCGAGGCGGGCTGGTCGGGCTGGTGGTGCTATCCTGGAAGAGTTGGCACCTGGGACACAACAACCGCCCCAGGATTCACTTGGCGAAACGGGAACCCAGCAGATATCCACAGGATGATGGTGTGACTGGTACCATTCGCGCGTGCTCTCTGTGGCAGAACGCCAGGGCAGGTAGATACCCTCCCATTGAGGTGAGCCTGGGCCCTGGTCGTGTCCCCGAATAATGACTTAGCACGAATAACGAGCTCTCGGTATGTTAATCCGAGTTTCCATTGGCATTGGACTTCAGCCGAACAACCCTTCGCGCTTAGGATTAAACCCGCGGGTGACCTCTCTGGAGAGCTCACGTAGGACTTCAGCGTGTCGTTCTCCTCTGCCGGCACACAACAGGTAGTGTGCTTATTGGCCAGGCTTAAGGAGGGGTTCGAGTGTGTCGGGCAATGTGGTGCGCCCCTGCAGGGAAGAATCAATCTATTCGAATAGCCGTGTCCACGGTTACAGGACGCTTGGAGATGTATCCTGATTTTACACAACTTAAACCGGATACTTAATAAAATTCACCAAGATAATATGTAGGACGCCCGAGGATCGCTTTCTCACAGGGAGCCAAGTGAGGATCCAAGGGTAGTGCATTTCTGTCGTACTTTGTTGGTTTCGTATGCGCTCTTCTCTTCTAAAATGCTGCAAGATGATCATTCTGTTCTATTGCTGCAAGATGCTGGTAGTTAGATGTTACATAGAATTTTCTCTCTACTATGGCATTTCTGCAGTATAGTCCACTAATATTACCCCTTCCTTTGATACCGATGCATATGTACCATAGATCTGATGTAAGTCTTGCGAGTACTTCGGATGAGTACTCACCATTGCTTTACTACTCTTTTCCTTCAACCCGGTTACTACTATCAGATAGTAGCCTCTCAGATGCAGGTATCCCCGACGATGATTACCACGTGGAGTTCGACGTCGCCGAGTAGTTCGGAGGTCCCAGGCAGGAGGCTTGCACCTTTGGGTAGAATTGTCCCTTTTGCTTCCGCCTACATAAGGCACCTTTCGTAAACTCTGTATGTAGCCAGACCTAACTTGCTTCTGCTATGTTGTAATATTGGGTCTTACGACCCCTATTTGTAATATATCGATTTATGTTTATTCTTGTGTCGTAGGGTTGTGTTGTGGTACTACCTTGGAGTCACCGATCGTGATCCTGCATGCTGCGTGTATGGTTAGTGCACGGTTATAGTCGGAGGCGTCACATGTACGGTACTATAGTGCGCCTTTGTGAGTTGGATTTGTCGTGTTCTTTTGTCTCCATGTACACATCACATAGTGCACATTGAACAGTGGCCAATGACCTTTGAGATGATTCGCAGTCACAGATCAGAGTAACCACCCACATCAGTGGTAATGGATTGCATAACAGAGCTTGGACACATGTGATCCCGAGGGATCTCGAGGAGAGTGAACGGCCATAATAGCATGGTACGGATGCGTACGCAGACTCAAATGTTTCTCAGCAGGTGAGAGAGACCGGGTTGCATTGCAATGAAGCACGGACACGGCGGCGGATCCAGTTTTTATTTTGCGAGAAAACTTCCGTTCTATTCATCTTCAATCTTGGCAGTACAACGAACACCAGAAATAATAAAAATTACATCCAGATCCATAGACCACCTAGCGACGACTACAAGCACTGAAGCGAGGCGAATGCGCGACGCCGTCATCGCCCCTCCCTCGCCAGAGTCGGGCAAAACTTGTTGAAGTAGACAGTCGGAAAGTGGTCGTGCTAAGGCCCCATAGGACCAGCGAAGCAGAACAGCAACTGCCGCCAATGAAGAGTAGCGTAGATCGGAAGGATTCAACCTGAAGACACACCAACGTAGACGAACTACGACTAGATTCGAGCAAATCCACCAAGGACAGATCCGCCGGAGACACCCCTCCACACGCCCACCGACGATGCTAGACACACCAGCGGGATAGGGGCTAGGCGGGGAGAACCTTATTCTAACTTCAGGGAGCCGCCGCCGTCTTGTCTTCCTGAGCAGGACACAAACCCTAACAAAACTCGAAAGAACATCTAAAAATAGAGCCCTCCCATCGGCAAGGGCTAGGATCCACCGCTCCGCCATGGCCCTAAGGCCACCGAAAACGGGGCGAACTGGCGGCGGCACTGATGGGACGCAGAGGAGCAAGTTAAGGATCGAGTTGGACATGGGCATGAGCTTACACACGCAGGTAGTGTTGGACATCTCTGTGGCTCTGAGATTTCGCTAGTACAGAACATGCCATCTTTGGCAGTTCAAAACCCCATCTATGATCGCCCCTAGCGGCGGCGCGGGAGTCCCCCCTTGAACGATGGGCCTATGTCCACCGCAAGAGGGCGTCCCGCGTCTGCCACCGTCTGATCCGCAACCCCCGAAGTCCTGTGGTGGCAAAAGCCCAACTTGGAATGGACGGTCCTAAAAAGGGCTAACAAGTCGAAGGCGCTTGCTTACTCCAGCACCAAATTTACTCGCGGGGCGGGGGGGGGGGGTGCTTCGATGACCCCTCGGCGCGTGGCTTAGCGGCCTCCATCGCATGCAACGTTTCTCATAAACATAGGATCTTAACCCTTCTCTGCATACACAGGGAAAATAATGGTCTAGGTTATCCACAACTTTTAGCCTCATTCAAGGCAAGTCGGGAAAACCCACCTTCACGGATGTCGATGCCGGGGGGTGGTGCGATTCCAACCTCCTCAGAGCGGCCATGTACGCGATGCTAGAACTACGACAAGAAAACACATGGCTTCGTTGCATGGCACAAAAGGGCCAAGAGTACCGACTAGGGAGATGGCTCGTTGGACCCACCTATGGAGCTCTTGCTTTTTCCTCTTCGCCCAAGCCGGTGACCGAGGGCGGAACGCCGTGCGGCCTCAACTCCCAGGAGTTTTCACTGAAGAGCCCGGCTAGTTGGTCTTGCATTTTATCGTCCTCCACTGGAAGAAAGTTATCTAAGGGCGGAGTGAGCCAAGAGAAGCTCAAATCAGGGTCGCATGAAAAAGTGAAGCTTACAGTGGCTGTCTTGGTCAAGGTCGAAGCCTACCGCGTTCATCCAAGCTGGGCTCGACCTCATCTTAAGGGGCACGAGTTGGCACCGCTTGAAATCCTCGGCGACGTGCACACCCGTGAGACCACACGCCTTCAAACTGGAAATGGCTACAATTGACGCCCTCACTGGATCGCTTGACCTGGGGCGCACAGACCAATGCGACATCTCCACGACATTGGCATTGTGGAATTCGGGGTCGACCACTCCTTCCATCACGACCGCCCATCGGGAGGTAGGGAGTCCCCATGATGACTTGATTGGAATCTCTAGGAACTTGTCGGGAGCCTTGACCCAAGATGCCAAAGTGCATATACACGGGACATGGGGCCTTTCCCTGTCAAACTGCGAATATAATGGTCATGGAGTGCTACGGTGAATAGTGTTCCACGGAAGGCCTTGCATGGATGGGCGAAGATCGGCAAACGAAGAATCAAGTTGGGTGTCAAGTGGAATGCCTCAATCCCATTGAATTCGATGACTTGGAGTAGGAACAACGACATCAAGAAATTGAACCCACACCGGAAGAAGTCCAAGATGACCGCCATCTCTTCTATGTCAGTCAATGGCACGTTCGCTCCTATCATGGGCTTGAAGGCCAAATTGCTTAGGCGGTGACCGATGATAACATAAACATCCAACATAGCCTGATCGACAGTGGAGGTGGGCCACTAGTTGTTTCCGACGTCATCGATGTGCTATACGGTGGTAACATTGTCAGGGACTGTCACACCGTCGCCACCGGGTGTTCCTCGCCCTGCCAATGTACAGCTCCTCTCGATGGCGCCGGCAGCGGCCACATAGCTTGCCTGGGATGAGCTTCTCGCCATAGTTTTTCTTCCCTTGCCCTCCATTTTCGACGCTCTCTGGTGGAGGGAGCAGCAAGATTACCGCAGAGGATTCAGGAGCTCTCACAGAGGGCAAGTGGGAACGAAGGTTGGAAGAATGATAGGGGATGGGCAACCACCCTCACTTCTCCCCTTTATCCCATCATACGGAGCTGGTTCGTATTACGAGGCTTCTGGGTAGTTAATGCCGTAGCGTTTGCATGAAAATCGAAGAGCTACGGACTGACTACTGCGCCCTAACCCAAGATGATGGCCGCCGTGTTGTCAAATCAGAGCGGTCACAGCACAGGGATTGTATCACCACCATCCAAAATTTTTGCCGATTTGCTTCGCGTTACACGCTAATTTGACGCGTGGCATGGAGTCAAACTTGCTATTTGGAGTCCAGAGGGCCTCCCTTCTGATTCCGACCAACAGGCGCATGGATACTACCATGGTTTGCGCAGAAGTCGTGGACAGCAAGGAACAAGTTGTGTCCTCCGACGTGAAGACTAGCAGAAGGAGTGCGAGTTGGGGGAATCTGTCTTCGCCCAAGTTGCTCACACGACTTGCCTCCTGCCACGAACCTCATTACACATACTGATGGGGGGACTTGACAATGGTTAGTTGTACTACTGTATCCCTACGCTGTGAATACCATATAATAGGCCATACGGTACTAGGTATGCGCATGGCTTGAAGGCCATCACGGAGCACCGCCAACCAAGAGGGTATGCACTCCGGTTACCAAGAAGGAAGTCTTGCGGTTTTACTTGGTAAAAGGGCCACGAGTTCCACTCATATCTGGTCGAGACTCCCACCCATATAATATGAGGACGCCCATGCGGAGGAGAAGGTCACCTCCATACAACGACTATATAAAGACGTCCAAGACCCCGCAAGAGGGACCAAGCAATCCAGAACGAACGGAACCCTAGCGATCTGGCGCATCTCGCCTAGATCTATCTATTGTAGCCGCCAAGTTGCCAACCAACTCGCCGGATCCATACTTTGTAACCCAGATTCTACTCTTTTCCACATTTATATCAATCAAGGCAGGAGTAGGGCTATTAATCGCGACTCAGGGGGCCGAACCTGGGTAAATCGTATCCTGATACCCCTGGTGACCCGAGGTGATGTTCCCGTGACTACATAAATCACGTGTGTCTACCGTACCGTGGCGAGGCACCGACAAAATTACCCTCAACAAAAACAAATCTGTTCTCGGCGATGCTTATAATCTAAAAAAATACTAACCAAAGAGACAAAGTGTATGAGTTCTATATGTGTATGTCATCCGTTTTAACTCCTCTTACTTGTGGCACAATTGACGTGTTTATACCTGAGTAATTATCATATCTTGGGGAGAAAAAGCCAAAGAATTTTCACAAGAAATATACCAATGGAAAATATTGCAATTCAGTTTGCATATATAAGAGAAGCATATATTTATATTGTTTCATTTGCAACGCTCATCATTAAACCATCCCATCCGAGGTGAATTCAAATTCTTTATTTTCAAATTATAGGCTACAATATACGTAATTAAGCAGTCGTGCAACGAGCTTTTCGGCATATAATCAACACCAATACTGGAGGTCATATCAAAATGATTAAGGATCGGCAGTCTTGTCTTTCGCAATTTACTGAACATAAAGCACTTAAAAAATCATGCATTCATACTATCTATCATTATGGTGAATATTTATTTGCATCATTTTCTCTACTTCTCATGCATATTTTTCTTTCTCTGAAGTGTTTGATCACCCAAGGTTGGATAGGCGTGCCACAATGGAAAAGACTGAAGGTTCAAGATGACAACTCCGTGACAAGCTTAAAAAGTTGGCACTCTTCTTCAGAAGAATGAGGGTGGCCGGAATGCTATGGTTTTCATTAATTGAGTGTGCAAGACAAAAGTAGTAATTTCACTTGCATGAAAACATGTATTTCGTTTGATGCATGTTGAAATATATGGCGCATACCATCTTGAATCTTCTTTAGGGTTTAGGCTATCCAATGGGTGTGGACAAGAGCAGGAGGCAAAGACGGTCTTGACAGGAAGTTCCAAAATTTGGAGTTGTGATTCTATCTCAGTTTTCAGTGCATAAGTTCTCTTTCCTCCTTATATTTTGTTCCTAATTTTTGTGTCACGCAATTTTCAAGCACACCGAAAGAACTTGGTGATGGGCGATAATTTTATTTCATCTCACAAAATTATAATAATGCAGGCAGGATCCCAGTTGATCTATTTTTTGCAGTTTTTTGTGGCAACCTGAGGCCCAGCTGGCCGTTGTAATGGGGCAAATTTTTTGCCCCGCCACTATTTCCAGGGTATCAGTCATGAAGCTCTCTATGTTGCTTAATGTATTTTCAATCTTTTTCTGTGTTGTGTTATATATTGTCATGCTTTATTCATTACCTTGTTCTAATCTTTGGCTCCCGCTGCAACGCACGGGCAAGCAAACATATAGTTATATGACATATTGGAGATAATCTATAGATGACAATTATAAGGGACAATCTTCATAGGGGAGTAAAGTTTGGGGAACACCTGGAGATGCTCCAAGGGAGGGCGTCAGGGCGAGGAGTCGGGGGTTTCAGTGAATTACCTTTACAAGATTTGAGTTTCTTTCCAAATTATTTTTATACTGTATCTTTTCAGATTTTTTTAATTTTATGTTTTTGCAGTGATTTATTGCAGGTACACGTCATATTTAAGCGTGCAATGTACATTTTTTTTCCGAACACATCAACTACCACCGATCCATGATATAAAGAATAGAAGGTTGGCAAAAATATAGCTGTAAAAATATAAGGTCGGCAAAAGTATAGCTCGGAGATATTGTGCATATTGATAATCAAACTTAAGTAAGTTTGACTTAAGACAAACCTAATATAACATGTGCGGCAAGGAAAGAAACTCGGCGTGAGTTGATTCCCCATATAGGGAAAGCAAGTATAAGGCGATATTTGTCCCAACGCAGTCATATGCCCATGCACATGCTCGTGAATTACAATGATGTTGTTTGATCAATGTCTCTCTATATATAAGTTTGTTGTTCCATGGCAACGCACGGGCATTCAACTAGTTTGTATTAGAGGAAAGATTATTCCTAACACTCCTGGCCGGCACGTCGGACGTGCGGCAGGTACTCGTCGACGATGAGCCTTCAGTGCTGTTCGTGGAACATGGGGCGGTAGCACCTCCCCGACGTCGACGACGAGTCCTGTTGATCCGGCATCGCGCACCACCACAAGGTGATGCCGCGGAACTCTTTGGTGACCTCCTTGTCATCACAAAGGCTGAGCACGAAGTCGTGGCCCTTGGCGGCGCCCTCGGAGTACCCGCGCCTCCCGGGAGCAGGAGGCGCTGAGGTACGCCACCACCTCCGTGAAGGCATCGCTGGACTTGGCCCGGCAGCCCTCAAACATGGAGTAGTCATCGGGCTTGGCGGCGATGTCAACGGTGACGATGGGTCGAGAAATGGGAGGATCCCACTACTGCAGATTGACCCTGCCAAGAACATAATTATTCATGGGCGTAAGACGGACCGACAGTGGTAACGATACAACTGACGGGAGGTTTACTCGGACCGTCAGTGGTGATTTCAGGTACACTGATTTTGGGTAAAAAAAAATACCACTGACGGGCCTGATGGGCTAGGAAAGTGGCCCGTCAGTAGGAAACCCACCTACTAACCCTAATTCGCTCGCGCAGCGGCTGAGCCATCTCTCTCCCTGATTGATTCATCTCTCCCTGATTGATATGTAATCTTTGCTGCAGGAATATGAGCAATAATATAATCCCTGGTATAATTGGTGATGTTTTTTTGGACATGGAAAGCTTAGTAATGATGTAAGGTTCCCACGTCTTGATTCTTTGGTCACTTTTCAAATGTATATGCATCTTGTGAAATATATGAGTTATTTTTTCAATTCAACTCCGTCTGCTACATCATGTGCATACTTTCATTGCCCAAAAGATCTGTCTTTTAATTGCCACTAAATGAATCGTCGGAAGTAGTTTGCGGCACAGATGTTTAATGTTATTTATGCACATCAAGTTGTTCTAAACTTTTTGTAGTTTACTTTGGTGCAACTATATTTTCTAAAACAATGTTTTGACTAATTTGTATGTGCATAAAATTACACATTTTGATGCTAAATTAATTCCTCTGTAGCCTTCTCGCTCTTATCTTGGGATGGGGTTGTTCCGATTTGTCTACAAGGGCCATCATCATGTCCATTGCTCGGGCTCCCAGGAATTGCCAGGCCTCCGCTCTCCTACACATCGGCCTTGCTAGGTATTATTTCCCACTCTTTCTTCACTGCAGCCCCGTGATGAATATATAATTTTCAAGTTCTAAATCATTGATTTAGTTTGGCGGTAGTAGTACTATTCTGTATGATTTAGCACTGTTTACACTTGGTAGATTATTGTCAGCAAAGATTGGGTGAGTTGGGAGCCAAATCCAAACTGAGATACGCAATACATGTATTTTCTTACCATTTAATGTTTCTTCATTGTGTCTATGCGGATATATATTTCCAATAATTGCAGGTGTGATGTGCCGAACCGTATGTTTATCACACATCTATCCTGGAATAGACACTGTTCCTCCAGAGTTTTTTTTTTGAACACAGTACAGACGCAAGCGCTCATATATACGCGCATACACGCACCCCTATGAACGCACACACGCACACCCTACCCCTATGAGCACCTCCGAGAGACTGAGGCGGCATATCATCTTGAGATTTTACGTAGTCACCGTAGGCGCCTCGTAGTTGACGGGAACATCTCCTCCCACTGAACGCGCATCACCGGAAATCCTGAAATAAATCCAGGATAAATGCGAGCACCAGGAATTGAACCCTGGTGGGCTGGGGATACCACTGTCCTCCTAACCATCTAACCACAGGTTGGTTCGCTGTTCCTCCAGAGTTACCATTCCAACATAAGCCCAGTGGGAGGACGGTGTGCATATCACTGATGTTAGCTTAGCTACTAAACCATAGTGTTTTTCTGCTTACTGATATTGCCAATCATTTCCATGATTGTGTTTCGCTCATGTATCTTGCACAGTTTACCTGCTTTTCCTTGGACAAGATATAGCTATAAATTAAGTTATTTCCTGTTCTAAAAAATCATCCCTTGTGTTATGGTAAATGATCTTATGCCGAACTACTAGAATCTATCTTTGTTTGACATAGCAGAAATTGAAGATGGTTGAAAGAAATTGTTTTTTTTGTCAGTTTGCCCAAAATAAATGTAGTTTTTTTTTTAAATTGTGCTTTTGAGTTATCCATGCACCTAAAATCACGGCTTCATGAAAATAACCTAAAAAGAAATCACAAGATGCAATAATTTTTTTACCTACATTTTCGTCTGCACAACAAAAATGCGAAAAAAGCAAACTCCCCAAGCTTCTTCGTTTCCGCGTCTCCCATCTTTGAGCTAAAACTTACCAAAAACAAAATTTAAACTTGAAGCAAGGAATTCTAGTTACCCTCCGGGCTGCGCTTACCTCCCTGGCAATGGCACCGCAAAAAAGGTCTTTGACCTGTCCCATAAAATGCACTGGATCCTGTAGTATTCCTTCTTCCCAAGAAGACCTAGGTTTATCAAACCAGGAGGTGAAGGTGCTGGAATTGGGTGACGGTAGCGAACGCCAACCATATTGTTGACTTTGCATTGTGACGAAACTTAATTTCCTACAAAATGGTTAGAACCACAGATAATGCTACAATATTATGAGAGAGGCCTAGGGTGGAGGTTCACCTGCAACCTTGGACACGCATGAGGGATCACATAAACAATCAATGAGAATGGTATGAATAATAAATAAAAAGGTACTATGTATGAATACATGGGTGGCACGTCTGAAGGACACCTTGGCCAACAACCGTTGCAACATAGGATACATTGTCCAACCCGGCTCCTACGATGCCTGAGGTAGCCTAGGGTATTAAGGTAAAAACTGAACCAACGCCTTAGCATTTCATGACTATGCCGTGGCTCCCCAATGATTTGCATCGGACACCCTACTTCACCTTACTGTCACCGGCTTTAGGTAATTTTCTTCCACTCCTCCTTGTCAATTATCTCCACCTTGCATCGATCATCGGTGCAACGGGTACCATCGAGTCCTAGATTGAGGGGAGAAAAAGAATAAATTGCAGCACATAGATAATATAAATGAATCATACCATGTATTCCTTCACCCTGAGTCTGTGGGGACTACTCACGCATCGTCGCAATCACCATGAACACAAGAGACATTGCAAAATGATCTTCAAGGCGAATTAGTAAAAACTGTCTTTCAATCTTGCCTATGGCAATCGAATTCGTGGAGTACAAGGACTTGATCTAAATGAAAGTGGTCATGGCAACGATATTGGCAATGGAGACTTTCGATGGAGTGGCAGTTCTGGAGTGGACTAAGTGGCTGGGAATTGTGACAATGGCTAACTCCTTTCCCGGTGTCTCCTCTCCACTTTAAACAGTTCTTCGATCTTCTCGACCAGGGTTTGACGTCAGGGAGGCGTTCCACCTTGTATGGCCACCGGTACGACCAAGTGTGGTCGTACCAATGCTCGACTTGCATTCTGGAAAAGTTGTTGTCGAAGCACCACATATAGAAATGCCCAAATTGAGAGTAGATTATGGAATTGTGTCCATTTCCTCCTTTTCTCCATCAGATCTGAAACAAAATACTAAAACAAGGAGATTTTTCACATCTTGCAATTAATTAGTCATTAGTTAGCGACATAAAGAGATAATACAAGAAAATTCTTGCACACTCATCAATCGCCCAGGACTTCATCAAGCAGTGACTGCACACACTATGCTGTCGAGCCACTCCCACATGGCTAGTGTCAGAGGAAGATTACTCTAGTGAGTCCTTTGGTCTTTCGCAGAATTCTTTCTCCATCGCGTAAACTTTTCAACCTAACGATATTTTCTGATGACTTGAAGAGTGGTCGGATCCTGAGGAACTCCTTTCCCGAGCAAGGGAGCTGACCCACCGGTCTGCTCCCTACTCGGTCTGAGGCGGGTTTCCAGCTACCTTGGTGTAGAGACCAGCACCGGACCACGACGTTGTGCTTTCGGTAAGTCTTCTGACCTCCCTGCATCTCTTGGATTACCCCGCTTCATTATCTTTGGACTAATTCATCACCTCAGACCTCTGAGTGGCCCTTTCTAGGTGGTCCTGATGTCAATGCGTTGTTCACAAGAGAGTGGACCGAAGAGCTCCTCCGCCAAGCCAGCCACTTTGAGATCAACGGGACGAACTCATCGCAGGTAGGCAACGAAGAGGGAGAAGGAACTGAACCGATTTCTATGACCGGCGCTTCTTCGCCTTTCTTTTCTTCCTTCCTCCGGACTGCTCCGAGACCGAGCCAGGGCTAAGAAGGTTTCACCATCCCCCACCACGACAAGGGGTTGCTACCAGCAGGAGATGGCTAAATTCACTAGTAGAAAAAGGACTTTACGTGAGCCCCATTAGTCCCGGTTTGGAATCGGACCGGTACTAGTGTGACCAATAGTCCTGGTTCCAACGGCTAGAGGGGCGGGCATCATTAGTCCCGGTTCGTGTTGAACCTCTAGTACCGGTTCGTGACACGAACCGGGACTAAAGGGGTGGTGGCAGGCTGGTGTCAGGCTGGGGCCCCACGATCACCTTTAGTCCCGGTTCGTGTCACGAACCGGTACTAGAGGCTCACCTTTAGTCCCGGTTTGTGTAACGAACCGGGACTAAAGATGCTCCTATATAAACCCTTCATCCAGCCCTAGCTCTCTGTTCTTCCCCTTTCCTCTCCTCTCTGTTCTTCCCCTCTTCCTCGAGCTCATCCTCCATTTTTGCCAAAATTTGTCAAGATTTGGAGGCACCCCATCCATCCAAGTGTTCACAAAGGTTAGCAACTTTGTCCTTTCATCTCTCATTGCTAGATTAGCTCTTGCAATGCTCTATTAGTATAGTGATTTGTGGGTTTTAGTTTGGGAGTATTTATATGTGGTAGTTTATTTGATTTATATGCAATTTGAGCTCAAATTAACTTCTTAGTTTGGATGTGTAGGTGTGGTTTACTTAGTGCCTTCCCGTCCCCGTCCTAACCACCGTCGATCGCCCGCACCGTCCCATCGCCGGCACCACCTTGGTGAGCCTCTTGTTCTTATCCTTTTTATAAAAAGAAAATCATGTTTGTGTGATTTAGATAGTTACTTGTATAATTTTCTTACCCGTACGTTGTTTGTTATACATAGTGGCATGGTTTTGATATCCGTCCCCGTGGGCCCTCGTCCGGTTTATGATTCGGATGTGGTACATTCTCTTTTATAACTATTTGTTGCATTTCGTGTTTATGACAATTATGCCCATCAAGTTGACATAGATATTTTTATCTAGGAGGTATGTGAACCGGAAATTGCAACCGACCCTCTTGTCGAGAAGTTAAATTTAGTTGAAAAAGAAAACGAGTATTTGAAAGAAAAATTGAAAAGAATTGAAGAAGAGAAGATGAAACTGGAGTTGTATGTTGCCGATGTCGTCGATGATCACACGATCAAGATGGATGCAATGCGCTTGAAGATTAGAAAATTTAAAAAATATGCCATTGATAGTGAGGCTTGGTATCACTATGCTGTTGGATCAATTGTTACCTTAGTTGCGATCTTGATCGCATTTGTTGTTGCATTTAAATGCTTTAGCTAGAGAGTTTGTATGTTGTTTTATGAGAACAAGTGTGTATGAACTTTATGTATGAACTTGTATTAATTTGGTCTTTTCGGTGTTGTGTAATGAAGATGAGCCGGCAATGGATGTACGATGACCGATGCTCTCCCCAGTTCATTAATTGCGTGCGTACTTTTCTGGTTGCGGCTGAGGCAAACAAGTGGGCGGATGGTTTTATGTATTGTCCATGTGCTGGCTGTAAGAATGATCGAAATTACTGTAACTCAAGAACCAATCACGTCCACCTGTTTGAGTCCGTTTTCATGTCCGGCTGTAACTGTTGGACCAAGCACGGAGAAAGAGGGGTCCTAATGGAAGAGAATGAAGAAGAAGAGGATGACGACAGCTATCCTGGCCATGGGTTCCCTGAATACGATGGTACAACAATGGGGGAAGAAGCTGAGCCGGCAATGCGGGAAGAAGCTGAAGAAGAGGCATCAGATGAGCCCGCTGATGATCTTGGTCGGGCCATTGCCGATGCAAAGAGAAACTGCGCAAACGAAAAGGAGAAGCTGAAGTTGCAGCGCATGTTAGAGGATCACAAGAAATTGTTGTACCCAGATTGCGAAGATGACAAGAAAAAGCTGGGTACCACACTGGAATTGCTGCAATGGAAGGCAGAGAATGGTGTATCTGACAAGGGATTTGAAAAGTTGCTGATAATGTTAAAGAAGAAGCTTCCAAAGGACAACGAATTGCCCGACAGTACGTACAAAGCAAAGAAGGCTGTCTGCTATCTAGGATTAGAAGTGTAGAAGATACATGCATGCCCTAATGACTGCATCCTCTACCGCGGTGAGTACGAGGATTTGAATGCATGCCCGGTATGCGGTGCATTGCGCTATAAGATCAGCCACGATGACCCTGGTGATGTTGAGGGCGAGCGCCCCAGGAAGAAGATTTCTGCCAAGGTAATGTGGTATGCTCCTATAATACCACGGTTGAAACATTTGTTCCAAAACATAGAGCATGCCAAGTTGATGCGATGGCACAAAGAAGACCGTAAGAAAGACGGGAAGTTGAGAGTACCCGCTGACGGATCGCAGTGGAGAAAAATCGAGAGAAAGTGGAAGGACTTTGCAGATGATGCAAGGAACGTATGGTTTGGTTTAAGTGCAGATGGCATTAATCCTTTTGGGGAGCAGAGCAACAATCATAGCACATGGCCTGTGACTCTATGTATCTATAACCTTCCTCCTTGGTTGTGCATGAAGTGGAAGTTCATTACGATGCCAGTGCTCATCCAAGGCCCCAAGCAACCCGCAACGACATTGATGTGTACCTAAGGCCATTAGTTGAAGAACTTTTAGAGCTGTGGAGTATAGAAGGTGTACGTGCGTGGGATGAGCACAAACAGTAGGAATTTGACCTGCGAGCGTTGCTGTTTGTAACCATCAATGATTGGCCTGCTCTCAGTAACCATTCAGGACAGACAAACAAGGGATACCATGCATGCACGCACTGTTTAGATGATACCGACAGTATATATTTGGATAAATGTAAGAAGAATGTGTACCTGGGACATCGTCGATTTCTTCCGAGCAGGCATCCCGTAAGAAAGAAAGGCAAGCATTTCAAAGGTGAGGCAGATCACCGGAAGAAGCCTCGCCACCGTACTGGTGATGATATACTTGATATGGTCAAGGATTTAAATGTAATCTTTGGAAAGGGTCCTGGCGGACAATCTGTTCCGAATGACGCTGACGGACGCGTAACCATGTGGAAGAAGAAATCTATATTTTGGGACCTACCCTATTGGAAAGACCTAGAGGTCCGCTCTGCAATTGACGTGATGCACGTGATGAAGAATCTTTTCGTGAACCTGCTAGGCTTCTTGGGTGTGTTTGGGAAGACAAAAGATACACCGGAGGCACGGGAGGACCAGCAACGTATACACGGAAAAGACGGCATGGATCCAAAGCAGTATCAGGGTCATGCCAGCTACGCTCTTACCAAAGAAGAGAAGGAAATCTTCTTCGAATGCCTGCTCAGTATGAAGGTCCCGTCTGGCTTCTCGTCGAATATAAATGGAATAATAAATATGGCAGAGAAAAAGTTCCAGAACCTAAAGTCTCATGACTGCCACGTGATTATGACGCAACTGCTTCCGGTTGCATTGAGGGGGCTTCTACCGGAAAACGTTCGATTAGCCATTGTGAAGCTATGTGCATTCCTCAATGCAATCTCTCAGAAGGTAATCGATCCAGAAATCATACCAAGGTTAGAGAATGATTTGGTGCAATGTCTTGTCAGTTTCGAGTTGGTGTTCCCACCATCCTTCTTCAATATCATGACGGACGTCCTAGTTCACCTAGTCGAAGAGATTGCCATTCTGGGTCCTGTATTTCTACACAATATGTTCCCCTTTGAGAGGTTCATGGGAGTCTAAAAGAAATATGTTCATAACCGTACTAGGCCAGAAGGAAGCATCTCCAAGGGCCATGAAACAGAGGAGGTCATTGAGTTTTGTGTTGACTTTATTCCTGACCTTAAGCCGATTGGTGTTCCTGAATCGCGGCATGAGGGCAGACTGGGTGGAAAAGGCACGCTAGGAAATAATTCAGTGATATGCCATGACGGGCATTCTTGGGCGCAAGCACACTACACAGTTCTACAAAGTTCCGCCTTGGTGGCTCCGTATATCGAGGAACACAAGAATATTCTACGCTCCAAACACCCGGAGCAGTCTGACGACTGGATTACACATGAACAAACGGGGACTTTCGCCGGTTGGTTGCAGACACGTCTCATGCATGACGACACTATTGCAGATGAGTTGTACTTGCTGTCCAAGTTACCATCTTCGACTATATTGACTTTCAAAGGGTACGAGATAAATGGGAATACATTTTACACGATCGCCCAAGATAAAAAGAGCACCAACCAAAACAGTGGTGTCCGCTTTGATGCAGCAAACACCAATAGGCCAAAGGACACATATTATGGTTACATAGAGGAGATATGGGAACTTGACTATGGACGTGGTTTGAAGGTCCCTTTGTTTCGGTGCAAATGGGTCAATCTGACAGGAGGCGGGGTAAAGGAAGACCCGCAGTACGGAATGACAACAGTGGATCTCAACAATCTTGGGTACGGAGACGAACCATTCGTCCTAGCCAATGATGTGGCGCAGGTTTTCTATGTGAAGGACATGTCTACCAAGCCGAGAAAAAGAAAAGATAAGGAAGCGAATACATCATACGATGAGCCAAAACGCCACATTGTTCTTTCAGGGGAAAGAAACATTGTGGGAGTGGAGGACAAGACAGACATGTCAGAAGATTATGAAAAGTTTCATGAAATTGCTCCCTTCACAGTGAATATTGACCCGAGCATCCAGTTAAACGATGAAGATTGTCCATGGTTACGGCGCAAAGGGACACACGCGAAGAAAAAGTTTTATACCCAAAGATCCCACTCTGGGATGTGACCGGCTTCTCTAGTGAGTTTCCGGACTTATATATCTGGAAAGTCCCACTTCGGACAAACCGGAGGGAATCTTTGTAATAGTTAGGGTACTTATGCGTTTTGGCATTTGAAACGCGAAGAAATATTATGTCCAAAGCCACGTCATCAATTTTCAACCCTTTCTGACTTCATTTGCTATTTTTCATGCATTTACTGATTTTTTTGAGCTAAATGACCCTGAAATTGAAAAGCACTACAAATGAACTCTGAAAAGGTTGAAAGTTGGCATGGTATCATCATTTCACCCACATAGCATGTGCTAAAAAGTTGAGAGGGTTACAGCAAAAACTGGATGCACTTCGTGTACAAAATGGACAATCTCTTTCGAAGTATCAGGGTTTCAGACGAAAACTCATCTGTTACAAAGATATTTCATTTTTTTAAACTTATTTCAACTCCAGACTTTTTGTGCGTTCAGTATGCACCATTCGGAGCCACATCATCAATTTTCAACCCTTTCTGACTTCATTTGCTATTTTTCATGCATTTACTGATTTTTTTGAGCTAAATGACCCTGAATTGAAAAGCACTACAAATGAACTATGAAAAGGTTGAAAGTTGGCATGGTATCATCATTTCACCCACCTAGCATGTGCTAAAAAATTGAGAGGGTTACGGCAAAATCTGGATGCACTTCGTGTACAAACTGGACAATCTCTTTCGAAGTATCAGGGTTTCTGACGAAAACTCGTCTGTTACAAAGGCATTTCATTTTTTAAATAACCTAAGAATTACCAAATTGAATATAATGATAAAACATACTAATATTAAACATCAGAAAAAATAATCACTGAAAAATCTATTTTTAAAGTAAAGTTATTCACAAACTAGTGATTCACACAAATTTCAAATAATTCAAATTTAAACTATTCAAATTTGAAAACTACTGGCACTAACAGAAAGTTTATAATTTTTTTTTACCTAAAGCAATAAGATTCACAAAGAAACTCTAAATAAAGCAAAAAACAACTCAGAAACAAAAGAAAATAAATAAAGCAGAAAACAAAAAAAACAAAAAAATAAATAAATTAAAAAAAAGCCCGCCTATTGGGCCGCCACGGCCTGCATACGACTAGAAACCCAACATCTAGTTGGGCCAGGATGCAGGCCCGTACGGCCCAGTAGGCCCCACTGGACGGCACGGGTGAGATAGGCCTAGAAGGCCTGCATTAGAGAGGAGCTCGACACGGTAGCCGCGGCGGGGCTTATAAACCGGTGCGAACTCCTCTCAACTAGCGAGGTGGGACTAAACATCCACCGTGCCCCTCGCCTGGCACACCACCTTTAGTCGCGGTTGGTGGCTCCAACCGCGACTAAAGACCCCCCTTTAGTCGCGGTTGGAGCCACCAACCGCGACTAAAGGCTTGTCTTCCCGCCGCTCTGCCTAGCCAAATTTCACCCTTTAGTCCCGATTGGTGGCTCCAACCGGGACTAAAGGTGCCTCCTATATATACAACACTTACGAATTTTTCCCCAAATCTGCCTTTCTTCTCGACGACGCCGAACGTACCACCACGCCGCCAGGCTGTCGGAGCTCGCCATCACCGTCCGTCCGCGCGCCCCTGCCCCTCGACGTCGCCGTCCGTCCGTCAGCGCGTCCCTACCCCTCGACGTCGCCGTCCGTCCGTCCGCGCGCCCCTGCCCCTCGACGTCGCCGTCCGTCCGTCCACGCCCCTACCGCACCTCGACGCCGCCGTCCGTCCGCGCCTCTGCCGCACCTCGACGTCGTGGCCACCGCGCCCCTGCACCTCGCCGTCGCCGTCGCCGTCCGTCCGCGCCCCTGCACCTCGACGCCGCCGTCCGTCCACTGTGAGCTCGCGCGGCCGCCCCCTCCGGCGATTTTTTTTTCACTAGTTTTTTTATACATGTATGCATGAATGTTTGATGTTTTATTTAGATGTTTTAGTTGTTTTAGATGATTATTTTATCACTAGTATATATGTATGTATGAATGCATGTTAGATGGATATAATTAGTGTCTAATTAGTATAGAATTTTTTTTATATAATGTTGTTTTTCTGTTTTTTAATCGATGCATGTATAGAAGTATGCTTAATTAGTGTTTCTTTTTCTGTTTTTTAATTTTATATAATGTTGTATATCATGTATAGAAAAAATTTGCATATAAAGAAGTTGCATAGGAAAAAGTTGACCATATATATATTTGTTAGAAGGACTATATATAAGTGGGAAAAGTTTCGGAATTTTTTGAGAAAGGAATATTATTAGGGTAGTTATAACCTAGGAATGGGACATTATAATTGAAAAGAGGATATTTTGCTCAAAATTTCCTAATAAAATGACATTGGATATATAGGAATTTTTTTCATAAGAATTTGTTCTCGACGTCAACGATGCCCGGCCCGCATCCTCGTCGTCGACTCGTTCGCGACGACGTCCTGCTTCGGAGGCGCCACATTCGGGACTAGGCTCCACCGGGCTGGCACTGGGAGGTGCTACCTTCAGGGGCGCGCAGCTTGGTGAGGAATCCGGCCCCGGGTCCCGTCTTCGACCCGGAGCTTCTTTGGTGGCGTTCGCGTGGGCCACTTTCCGTGCGGAGGCAGCCGGCCCCGCCGGAGGTGCTACGTCGCCGTGTCAGGGAGGAGGACGAGCACGTCCGTCGCTACATGGATGCGTTGGACGTCAGGTTCACCAATACCTGGCAGGTTCTTCAGGGATCTCACCCGAGCTATGATCCTGTGATGGTTCCTTCTCTTTGGGTGTCCACCGCCCGTGCCTCAGGAACCGCGAGTGAACTAGATTCTTCGATGATATTCGATCTGTATTAGCTAGTGATGTTATATATATGATATTATTCGAGATGTATTAGTGATAATACTCGAGATGTATTCGAGATTATATTCGAGACGATGTATTCGAGATTATATTATTCGATAATATTCGAGACGATGTATTCGAGATTATAGTATTCTATAATATTCGAGACGATGTATTCGAGATTATATTTGATGATGCATATTATCTGGATTATTCGAGATGCATATTATCTACTATGATTCAGTTTTTCCTTATTGATTGCATGCATTCTAATTTGAATACTAAATTGTTTTATCTTTCTTATGGATTAGTTAAATAAAAGCTATGGACAATACCGGCAGAGAAGGAGAAGAGGCTCTGTTCGACATCATACGCTCCCTGAGCCCAGATGATCATGATGACGGCTCGCAATATCTGAACACTACGGGTGAGGGTATGATGTTTGATGAAGACGAACGAATAGATGAATGCGACAACAATGATGACGAAGGAAATGTTCTTCAAATAATAAAGACCGGCGAGGTATATTTATTATATAAGCCATCCGGTGATCATTACATGTATTAATTGATTTGTATATATTAACGAATCGATCTTTCTTCTTTTAGCCCTCCGGATCGAGCAAATCTTCTACAAGCGGCAGGGCAGTTCGAGGCCCGGCCAAAAGGTTGCAGGCTGGCGTAAAGTACAACATCGATGCCATCAAATCAAATGGCGAACCGCTTGAACCTAAGAAGAATGCAACCAAGTTCACTCGTCAATGCGGAGTTATTGTCAGGGACCAAATCCCGATCTCCGTTCAAGAATGGAAAAAGCCAGCAAAGGGAGATCCAGGAGTTACTTTTGTCGACGAAAGAGCAAAAGATCTGCTTTGGGAATCGCTCATGTCACATGTCACCCTACCAGATCATTTGACAGATGCAGATCTGGCGAAAGTCAGGAACAGTGCTCTTAAGAAGATGGCGATAGCATTCAACAACCACAAGAAAAATATATGGGCCGCGTACGTCAGAGCAGGAAAGCAAACTCCAGAATTCAATGGAACACTGGAGAATGCAAGACATTACTGGGACGATTTAATGAAGTTCAAGGAATCGGAACTAGCTCAGGAACGGTCGAGACAAAACAAGATTAATGCTGCGAAAAAGAAGTGGCACCATACTCTGGGGCCAGGTGGCTACTAGGTGGCCCTGCCTAAGTGGGATCTCGCTGAGCAAAAGATGATGGATGCAGGGGTCACTCCAGTTACATTGGACTGGCCCCCCAGGTGCAGGACTTGGTTTTATGCGCATGGGGGGAAGTTGGACCCAGAGACAGGGCTGATTATGGAGCGGGCAAGTCTTAAAAAAGCTGAGGACGATTTACTTGTTGCAATAGAAGAAGCTCGAACGGGGGTGTTCACGCCCAACAGAGAGAACGACGAGCTTACGCGCGCCCTGAAGAATCCTGAACACCCGGGAAGAACACGAGGCAAAGGCGTTGTTCCGTGGTTTGAGGTGTTTGCGGATTGGAACGCCGATTACAGAAGCCGTGCGAGAAAGAAGCAGCAGGAGGAGCAGAAGAGGAAGCTGGAGGAGGAGAAGAGGAAGGAGGAAGCACTCCGCGTTGAAGGCCTATACTCTAGTCAATTGGAGTTGGAACGCGCTTTCAGGCGGCAGCAGGAGCAGATCGACTCACTTAGCCAGGAAAGGGCGTCTCAGCGGCAGCAGGAGCAGATCGATCTAGCATTGGATAGCACCGTCCCATCTATGCCGAGAAGCAGCGTGGGTTCCACCCCGGCCGATGATGCACTGCTAGCTAGATACCTTGTGGATGATATCAAAGATAGGACTACTTGTGAGCTACACATGAAAGTGAAGAACCTATCCATGAAGGTGGCGGACGGCTATGCTTTAACAAATGCCCCTGAAGCAACCTTCCAATGCAATCCGATTCCAGCTGGCTATGCTCGTGTCGGGGTTGATGAAGTGATGTCAGGATATTACGAGCTACAGCTGGACATTCCTGGAGGTGACGAGGAGAGCACACTGGGAGAGGCCATACATCGTATCATTCTATGGAAAAAGGATTGCATCGTCTTTCCAAGGCCACCGACTCCTGCTGCAACAAGTCCGCCACCGCGTCAGTCGACTCCTCCGCCGGCACCGCGTCAGCCGACTCCTCCTCCTCCAAGCCCGGCACCGCGTCAGCCGACTCCTCCTCCTCCAAGTCCGGCACCGCGTCAGCCACCTCCTGCTCCACCAAGTCCGCCGCCGCGTCAGTCGACTCCTCCGCCGGCACCGCGTCAGCCGACTCCTCCTCCTCCACGCCCGGCACCACGTCAGCCGTCTCCGCCGGCACCGCGTCAGCCGACTCCTCCTCCTCCAAGTCCGGCACCGCGTCAGCCGTCTCCGCCGTCTCAGCGGGCTCTGCCGCCTAGGCAACATCGGAAGAGAGGCGCCACAGCTACGGCGGCTAGCGGTACAACAGGCAAGAAATACAAATATGGTCCAAGCCTCAAGCATCTTCCGAAATTGCCTTACCACCTGACTGAGGAGGAAACCAAAGCCGAAGTGGCTGCTCAATTGAAGGCCCATTTTGGACCGAAACCGCCCCCGCCGCCAAAGGAGAAAGTACATGAGGATGTCATACAACACTTTATTGATAATGCTCAACCGGCTGTCAAGCATACGGACTCGGACTATGAGCGCTGTATCAAGAAGTTATATCAGGCACAACAAAAGAAGGAGTCGAGCTCGAGCTCGAGCCAAACAGTTGGCAAAAAAAGCGGGAAAACTGTTCCCCAGCTGGGAGAACAGGCAGTGCAATCGATGCCCCCGCTCATTGTACAAACACATGTGAGTACCGCCCATCAGCTGGTAATAACCGACGATCATAAAAGGCAGGCTAAAGAGGCCGGTCTCACTGTTGAACAACTCCTAGGCACCGAGGAATTCCCCGTGTTTAAAGAGGAGGAACTAAAATGGAAATATGTCCGCGGCCAACCTCTGGTCAAGCCTGAGCAGGTCCCGCTTCTACCAACGAGAATGTACAATTTGCAAAAGTGGTACATGATAGAAGCAGCAAAGACCGATCGAGAGTCCCTCATGGTGAAAGTCAAGGAAGAGCATTACTTCCATGCAAAAGATTTGTGGGTTGAGTTTGAAGAGATGTTTCAGTTATTCAATCAAGACGCACTCGACAAATCTATCGTCAGTTGCTATTGTCTGTAAGTGATTTCTTTCTGTAATTTAAGTCTCTAGCTAGCTGTGCTCGTTCTTTACCTGTAATAATTATCCTCACTATATTCTTTTCTGTGGTATTATGCAGAATGAAGATGTATGAAATGGAAAAAGCTGGACGCTATGGCATTGGGTTCATTGACCCAAATACGAATAATCAAAAGACATGGTCAATTGAATGGTCGAGAGAAGACACAGAGATCAGCTTGCTAGAGTTTTTGAAGCGACTAAACACCCAACCAGAAATACTACTTCCTTACAACTTCGGGTGAGTGTTACTATATCTTGTACTACAAATTCTATTTTTTCTTACTAGATGTTAATAAGTGTAGTTGATGAGTTATGCACATGCCCGCTTAATTATACAAACATGTGCGCATGCAGTTTCCACTGGATCTTGTTAATCATTGAAGTTGACAAGGGAAAATTCAAGTACTGGACTCACTATATAAAGACCCATCCGAATACGAAATCGTTAGGGGGATGGTCGATAGGTAATTTCAATCATTATCGCACTATGTCGGCCTCTTTAGTTCATTTCCTGATATCAACTAATTAATAACTCCTTTATTCATTTTCTTTGCCGGCGGGCAGGGCTTGGCAAAAGTTCATCAAAGAGGTCCCCGGCGAATGGAAACAACAACTGAAATGGGTGCGACCCAAGGTAATTAAGTAGTAGTCCCTCTGTCCGAAAAAGCTTGTCTCTCAAATGGATGTATCTAGCACCAAGTTAGTGCTAGATACATCCATTTGAGGCACAAGCTTGGGACAAGCTTTTTCGGACGGAGCGAGTACTAGCTAGCTACGTCCGTGCATCTCTTTAATTCTAGTTTCAATACCATTATCATGCTTGATTAATTATTATCTGATTGAATTTTATTCTCGTAAAGTGGCTGAGCCAGGCGCCGGGGAATAATTTATGCGCATACTACGTTTGCGAGACCATTCGCATGATGACGTCCGAAATGGAAAAATCTGAAAGACAACTTTGGGTACGTTTGCCAGAACACTATCCACAATTTTTTTATGATGATCTAATATATATACACACAACTAATATATTCATCTTGATCTCCTTCTTTAAAGCTGTCGGAGATGCGGGGCAAGCTCCTACCAACGGATCGCATACGAGCAATTCAAGAGGAAATAGCGGGATTTTTGCTCGACCAGGTCATAGATCCCAAAGGAGAATACCATTACAAGATGTAATGCCTGCATGTAATGATCCGCAAATTGTAGGAGAAATTGTATATACCAAATTGTATATATATATGTGTATGTGAATGGTCGTACGAGAAATTCGATGATATATATATGATCGGTTCTACGAGAAATTCTATTTATATATATATGCATAACGTGTACAGTATGTAGTAGTGTAAAATATGTTTGAAATGAAAAAGAATTAAATGGAAAACACAAAATTAAAAGGAAAAATAAACCATAATTCATAAACCCATAATTAAATGAAATACTTTTAGTCCCGGTTGGTGTTACCAACCGGGACTAAAGGTCCCCCAGCCCCCAGCGCCGGCTCGTGCCACGTGGTATTGTCCCGGGCCGTGTTGAACCGGGACTAAAGGAGGGGTGCCTTTAGTCCCCACCCTTTAGTGCCGGTTCCTGAACCGGGACTAAAGGCCCTTACGAACCGGCACTATAGGCCGATTCTGCACTAGTTATTCCTACCCTAATTTCTAGCAATGACGAAATTTAACTTACTAAAACCCAAATCTAAATCTATAATATGGCTAGCTATTATATAAGATGGACAGAGAAGATGCGCCATCTTGGCATTCTTTCGGTGTGGTCCCCGAAGTCCCCGATGGTCACCACAACCAGGTTTGGAAACCTACTCAAAATCAAATTCGTGACGCCTTGTTAGGCCCGACTTTGTTGGCTGCGTGTAGCACGATGAGTCGGAGGAGTGATATGTCTCAAACATATCGATAATTTTTGTATGATTCATGCTATATTGCTATCAATTACATACACTTTGGGCATACTTTTTATTGAATTTTATTGGACTAACATATTAATCTAGTGCCTAGTGTGAGTTCCTGTTTTTTGCTGTTTTTGTATTTTCAGGAAAATCCCCAGAAAAAATCCGAGGAAAAATAAAACAAAAATGGTTCGGGAAGTTTCAGAACACTAGAAGACCCTGGTGCCTTGGCCCCACACCAGGTGGGCCCCACAGGCCCTAGGCACCCTGTGTAGGCGCCTACAGGGTGCGCCTACAACATGTGGGACCCCCTGGCTGGCCTCCAGTGTCTGATGGTTCATATATACCCCCATTTGCACACCCTAATAATCAAGCATTTTTTCGCCGCCGCCGCATCGCGTTTCCGAGGTGATCATCGTTTTCAGCCCTGATCTGGAACTCTGCCAGAGGGGGAAGCCATCTTCATCACCAACAACATCGATCGTCATGCTCCAAGATGAGTTGTGAGTAGTCCACCCCCTGGACTACATGTTCATGGCAGTAGCCAAGATGTATTCTCTCCATTTGATGTGTTTTGTTGATCAATACAATAGCCATATGATCTACATGGTACTTGTATGGTTAATCCGATGAGTTTGTAGCGGTGATGTAGATCGTGTGATGAATTATCCTATTATGTTCAGATTTGTGAATACAATTATGTTTGATCCATAGATGCATATTTCTTTCCGGTTACTTGTTTAATCTTGGCTAGTTTAGATGGGTAATCAGTAGTGGGAGTGGTGTGCATTAGTTTGGTTCAATTTTGCAAGTAATCTACCGCAGTGACAGAAAGTGGTAAAGTCTGGTATTGAATTGTTGTCACTACGGGTTAAGGTTTAGTTCAGGATTAATAGTCCCCTAAACAAAACAATATGTCATCATGATTAAAGTAATTCCCCGTGTTTACACTTAATGTTTAGATGGTGCAGACGGATCTCGGCGTATGAACGGGATATTTTGCTATAGATGTAGTTGGATTTCGGTCTATAGTATTTGGACGTATTGCCTATACAGAAATCAATATTTTCATATGTCTGACATAAGTACAAAATATTTCATCATGCACTTTGTCACATGATCATGTTACTTACCACATTTTTATGTATTGGAGAGATGCACTTGGTGAACCTATGAACCCCGGTCCAGTTTTTAGCATAAGGATCACCTTCCAACAACTTTTACACGCTATTTTATTTTCAATTTTATTTATTTCGAAAATACAAACAAAAATTGCATCCCACATTATCTTTTAATTGCCTTGCGCAACTAGCAAGACTAGCAAGGTTGACACCCTTGTTAGAACTATTGGGGACACAAGCGAAGTTTTATTTGTGTTGCAGGGCATTCAACTGGTGCAGGATACCATTACCTCCGCGGATTGATACCTTCGTTCCCCACTAAGGGAAAATTTACTGTGTACTACAAACTCCTAAAGTGGGAAGCCCAACAAAGCTAGGATCTTACTAGCAGCAGCTCTTTTTCCGGCGCCGTTGCCGGGGAGGTACAATTCTTGCAATAGGTTCTGTAGCACTTTATTATATTCGTTGTTTTATATCTTGTCTAGTTGTAGTTTTTTTATTTTTGTCAGTGTGTTTAGTTTTGCAAAGTTATCAAAAACTCGAAAAAGTTTTGCAATTTCAACAAGTAGTTACTTTTTTTGTAGCTATAATAGAACCTTTGCCTAGTCTAAAGAGGTTCATGGTTGGTAGTGGTAATATTATGGGAGAAGAGAATCTTGATTGTTTCCTAACTTTTGCTAGTAAAATAGAGGAACCACCTAGAGGTTCAATTGCTAGAACTACATGATCTTATTGGGATGCAATGGTTCAGATTGTATGAGATTTACAACACACTTTCTTGTATCTTCGCCCTACTTTGCAAATAATGTTTTTGGAACTAAAAACTATGGAAGGAGGTGAGAATAATTTTTTTGATCTAGAGACCATGCTTAGGGTCTTTGCACCTACTATAAGGGAAGTTAAGGAAGAGTTTTGGTGTTATAAAGTTCCCTTAGGAAACCCTCAAGTTAGTGACATTATGGGAGAGGAAGATACTTTTTGGGAATGGTATGATGAGATCAATGAAGAGGATTTTTACAAGATTCCAGTAGCTAAGGCCACAACCAAAGATAAATTAAAATACATAGGTAAAACCATAGAGGAAAATTTCAATTGGATATCTTTGGGGAAGCTCTATGGGAAGATAAAGAGGCCTTCAAGCAAGGATGGGGATGCAGTTTCTTATTTCATTATAAATGTTGATATGCCTTATGAAGAGCAAGAGAGAGTTTCACGTTTGTGTGACCCTCCACCTTTCAACAAAATAAAAGATGAAAAGAGTTGCCCTCGTTGCATAGGAAGTGGAGAAGATAAAACTTGAAATCTCCAAAAACTAGCATGCCTAGCTCAAAGGCATAAAAGAAAGTGCTTCTGGGAGGTAGCCCACAATTAGATTTTAGTTTGTTTTGAATAAAGTAGGACTTGATATCTTACTGTAGCAAAGTCATTTTCATGTTTTATTTCAATAAAGTGCCAAGTTTTGCAATTAGTTTGAATGCTTAGACTTCATGGCAGTTGTTGTTCTGTTTTCTGCTGTTTGCTGTTCTTGTAAAGGTTGGTACAACTTACTAGAGTATGATTTTGAGCTGAACGTTTTACATAGACAAGCCACGTATGTCTAGTATTCTTTCTAATTTTTTGGGAATTTTATGAGTTATATAAGTGCCATTTTAAGTTACGTTTTTACCTGCTGATCTGATTTGGCAGATTATTTTGCAACTGTTGTATTTGCTATAGGATTGCATAATTTTATGTGTTATATAAGCTTGGGGATGTTGATATGTCTCAAAGGTATGGATAATTTTTGTATGATTCATGCTATATTGCTATCAATTACATACACTCTGGGCATACTTTTTATTGAATCTTATTGGACTCCTCTAGCGAACCCAACAGCTTCATGACTCTTGGATAAAAGGCGGTCCCTGCAAAGGACAACACATCCCTTAGGCAGGAGAACGCCCCCTCCCTTAGGTCCGGCTCCTTGCGAAGTACCTCTTGATGATTGGTGACTTCGGTGCGAAATCGACCAGCGTCTTCCTCCGCCTTCAAAGCAGAGGACTGAAGGGACTCCAGCTTCTCCTTCGCAACACAGGTGCGGTGGGCGAACTCCTCTGCGTCCTTAACCACAGCGGCGGCTTCAAAACCCATGGCGTCAGCAAGACCAACGGCCTTGCGACACTCCTCATGCGCCTCCGATAGGCCCTGAAGGGCCATCACTTTCTCCGTTGAGGCTGCGGTCAGCAACTACATGTGAGCACCCTTGGTGCTTTGAAAACAGATGAGTAGCGTTCACATGACCATGAAAAGTAACAGAGCGTATGGAAGAAGTAGGTAGTGTATCAAACTAGCATCTGTCAACTATAGCCTCCATGCTCCATGGATGGTGACTCCACTAAAGCCGATGGATTGGGACCCAGGTTTCGGTCCTGGAAGGCTCCTCCCGCACCGGGGGAGAAGGCTTTAAGCCAGCAACACCCTCAGAGGTAGGCGCTATGGGCGACCTCACCGTCTCAGGGGCCGCCGCAGTCCCCGCGTTCGACGGGTCGCCCTTGTGCCAACCCACCACAAGAACCTGCTGATCAGGAGAAGCTCCTGAAGCACTAATAAAATATCCCTGACAAAATCAGAGAAAAAGCTACATGATGAAGCCACAAGAGAAGCACGCTAGGACGATACTTGGGCTGAGTGACCAACCTACACTTGGCCTCCGAAGGGTTCGCGAGGCCACCCGCCTTCGACAAGGAGCACATGCAGACAACATTCCGGGTATGCGAAGACACGGCACCTGCATGCCATGTTGACAGGTATGCCATGCGGGGTCGGCCCCTTCCTATAAACAGAAGGTCAAGACGGATGAGTATGCAAAAAACGAAAGGTGCACCACCGGGTAGAAATAAGACCATACTCACCGAACTGGAATCGGACATGGCCAGCTGAGGATAATCAGAAGGAGGTGCCCCTGGCGGCTCTTAAAGCCGCGGAAGCGCTTTTGTGAAGAGGAACTGTAATCAAGGCACAAACACCCAAGAGAAAAAAGAGTAAGAAGCCGACATAGATTAAATCACCGAGAGAATCACGGCCTTCTCCGCTTCTTCCATGTCAACCAGCGCGGAGGGAGTGCCGAGAAATCTACCTTGCCATCCCTCCTTCGAGTAGACCAGCTCTTCCACACGAACGATGACGACGCCCTCAGGCACCTCCTCGAAGGGCACTAATGAAAATGGAGGATCATTAATAAAGCACAGGAGTAAGAAATCAAAAGGAAGGAAGGACAAAAAAAAAGCTTACTTACCTCCATCTTGGTTGGCCGCACATCAATGAACTCCGAGGCCCCGGTTGCACCAGAGGCAATGATCCACCAATTCGTTGAGCCGGCCTTGTCATGACTCCAGGAGTCACGGGTGTCGATGAACTTCGCCACTTTGTTGGGATGCGAAGAAAATCAGCTGGAGCATGGGACCTCGTTGGGATCCCCGGAGTAGAACACTAGTAGAAAACAGGGCATTGGTTTTTGCCAGATCAGAGCAACAGTCCCGGTCGACTTACGAACCGGGACTAATGCGTGCACCAGTCCCGGTTCAAGCGGCCAGGACGCCGGCCGGGCCTCGGCAGGCACCAGTCCTGGTTCGGTTGGGACCTTTAGTCCCGGTTCCAGCCACCAACCGGGACTAAAGGGCCTCGCTCCTGGTGCAACCCCTTTAGTCCCGGTTGGTGTCTGGAACCGGGACTAAAGGTCAGTCTTCAGTCCCGGTTCTAGACACCAACCGGGACTAAAAAGATGCCTATATATATGCTCGCCCCTGCGCGCTCACTCCTCTGTTTTTTGGTCGGCCGGCGTGTGGGAGGTGTGTGCTACTCTGTTCTCACCTCCTATGCACATGAGGTGTTTGATGAAATGCCCGAGCCACACTTAAGCTTTCTCCTCTCTAAGCTCGACCTCCAAGCTCCATTTTCACCAAGATTTGTCTAGGTTTGGCGGTGCACCAACTATCCAAGTGTTCTAAAAAGGTTAGCAACTTCATCCTTTCATCTCTCACTGCTAGTTTAGCTCATTTCAAATGCTCTAGAAGTAGTGTGGTTTGTGGGTTTTAGTGGAGGAGTGTATGTGTGAGTTTATTTGATTTAGATGCACAATTTGAGCTCAAATTAACTTCTTAGTTTGCACATGTGTAGGGTGACGTCCCGTCCCCGTCCCCGTCCTCACCGCCGTCGATCGCCCGCGCCGATCTTGTCGCCGGCACCACCGTAGTGAGCCTCTTGTTCTTATCTTTTTTTTAAAGAAAAAATTCTTACTTGTATGATTTATATAGCTACTTGTATAATATTCTTACTTGTATTATTGTTTGTTGTTATATAGTGCCATGGTTTTGGTATCCGCCCCCGTCGGCTCTCATCCGGTCTATGATTCGGATGTGGTATATTATCTTTTATAACTATTTGTTTAATTTAGTGTTTATGACAATTATGCCGACCAACTTGACATAGATGTCTTTATCTAGGAGGTATGTGAACCGGAAATTCCAACCGACCCTCTTGTCGAGAGGTTAAATTTAGTTGAAAAAGAAAACAATTATTTGAAAGAAGCGAAGATGAAATTGGAGTTGCATGTTGCCGATGTCGTCGATCTACACAAGATCCAGATGGATGCAATGCACTTGAAGATTAGAAAGATTAGAAAATATGCCATTGATAATGAGGCTTGGTATCATTATGCTGTTGGATCAATTGTTACCTTAGTTGCGATTTTGATGGCATTTGTTGTTGCATTTAAATGTTTTACATAGTTGTATGTTAGTTTCAATGTATGTTTTAATTAGATGCTCTAGGGAGATGTATGTTGTTCTATGAGAACTATGTATGAATTTTATGTATTTATTTTTTCAGTAATAACATTTGATCACTACTGTACTTTGGTTTTAATGTGATGATAAACTTGTATTAATTTGGTCATTTCTCTATTCATGATGTTCTGTAATGGTTTTTGATATACTTAATTATATAATGCACGCAGATGAAACGGCAATGGACGTACGGTGACCGACGCACCTCCGACTACATTACGGGCCTGCATAATTTTCTCTATGTGGCTGAGGCAAACAAGCAGAATGGTTTTATGTATTGTCCATGTACTGTCTGTGAGAATACGAAGGATTACTCTGACTCGAAAACCCTTCACTTCCACCTGCTTAAGAACGGTTTCATGCCACACTATAATGTTTGGACCAAGCACGGAGAAAGAGGGGTTATGATGGAAGACAACGAAGAAGAAGAGGATGATGACAACTATCCTATGTTTGGACCAAGCACGGAGAAAGAGGTGATACTGCAACGGGGGAAGCTGAAGATCAAGAGGCACCAGATGTGCCCGATGATGATCTTCGTCGGGTCATTGTTGATGCACAGAGAGGATGCAAAAGTGAAAGGGAGAAGTTGAAGTTCGATCGCATGTTAGAGGATCACAAAAAAGGGTTGTACCCAAATTGTGAAGATGGCAAAACAAAGCTCGGTACCGCACTAGAATTGCTGCAATGGAAGGCAGAGAATGGTGTATCTGACAAGGGATTTGGGAAGCTACTGAAAATAATGAAGAAGAAGCTTCCAAAGGATAACGAATTACCTGATAGTATGTACGAAGCAAAGAAGGTTCTCTGCCCTCTAGGATTAGAGGTGCAGAAGATACATGCATGCCCTAATGACTGCATCCTCTACCGCGGTGAGGAGTGCGAGAATTTGAATGCATGCCCGGTATGTGGTGCATTGCGGTATAAGATCAGACGAGATGACCCTGGTGATGTTGAGGGCGAGCGCCCCAGGAAGAGGGTTCCTGCCAAGGTGATGTGGTATGCTCCTATAATACCACGGTTGAAACGTTGGTTCAGAAACAAAGAGCATGCCAAGTTGTTGCGATGGCACAAAGAAGACCGTAAGAAAGACGGGAAGTTGAGAGTACCCGCTGATGGGTCACAGTGGAGAAAAATCGAGAGAAAGTGGCCAGACTTTGAAGGTGACGCAAGGAACTTATGGTTTGGTTTAAGTGCAGATGGCATTAATCCTTTTGAGGAGCAGAGTAGCAATCATAGCACCTGGCCTATGACTCTATGTCTCTATAACCTTCCTCCTTGGTTGTGCATGAAGCGGAAGTTCATTATGATGTCAGTGCTCATCCAAGGCCCTAAGCAACCCGTCAACGACATTGATGTGTACCTAAGGCCATGAGTTGAAGAACTTTTACAGCTGTGGGACATAAAAGGTGTACGTGAGTGGGATGAGCACAAATAGCAGGAATTTGACCTACGAGCGTTGTTGTTTGTAACCATCAATGATTGGCCTGCTCTTAGTAACCTTTAAGGACAGACAAACAAGGGATACCACGCATGCACGCACTGTTTAGATGAGACCAAAAGTATATATTTGGATAAATGTAAGAAGAATGTGTACCTGGGACATCGTCGATTTCTTCCGGCCAAGCATGCCTTAAGAAAGAAAGGCAAGCATTTCAAAGGTGAGGCAGATCACCGGAAGAAGCCTGTCCTCCGTACTGGTGATGATATACTTGATATGGTCAAGGATTTACAAGTAATCTTTGGAAAGGGTCCTGGCGGACAATCTGTTCCGAATGACGCTGACGGACACGCACCCATGTGGAAGAAGAAATCCATATTTTGGGACCTACCCTATTGGAAAGACCTAGAGGTCTGCTCTGCAATTGACGTGATGCACGTGACGAAGAATCTTTGCGTGAACCTGCTAGGCTTCTTGGGCGTGTATGGGAAGACCAAAGATACACCGGAGGCACGGGAGGACCAGCAACGTATGAACGAAAAAGACGGCATGCATCCAAAGCAGTATCAAGGTCCTGCCAGCTACGCTCTTACCAAAGCAGAGAAGGAAATCTTTTTTGAATGCCTGCTCACTACCAAGGTCCCGTTTGGCTTCTCGTCGAATATAAAGGGAATAATAAATATGCAGAGAAAAAATTCCAGAACCTAAAGTCTCATGACTGCCAAGTGATTATGACGCAACTGCTTCCGGTTGCATTGAGGGGGCTTCTACCAGAAAATGTTCGATTAGCCATTGTGAAGCTATGTGCATTCCTCAATGCAATTTCTCAGAAGGTAATCGATCCAGAAATCCTACCAAGGTTGCAGAATGATTTGGTCCAATGTCTTATCAGTTTCGAGTTGGTGTTCCCACCATCCTTCTTCAATATTATGACGCACGTCCTAGTTCACCTAGTCGACGAGATTGCAATTCTGGGTCACGTATTTCTACACAATATGTTCCCCTTTGAGAGGTTCAAGGGAGTCTTAAAGAAATATGTTCATAACCGTGCTAGGCCAGAAGGAAGCATCTCCACGGGCCATCAAATAGAGGAGGTCATTGAGTTTTGTGTTGACTTTATTCCTGACCTTAAGCCGATTGGTGTTCCTGAATCGCGGCATGAGGGGAGACTGGGTGGAAAAGGCACGCTAGGACCGAACTCAATAATATGTAGGGACGGGCATTCTTGGGCGCAAGCACACTACACAGTTCTACAGAATTCTACCTTGGTGGCCCCGTATATCAATGAACACAAGAATATTCTACGCTCCAAACACCCGGAGCAGTCTGACGACTGGATTACACGTGAACACATGGGGACTTTCGGCGGTTGGTTGCAAACACATCTCATGGGTAACACCACTGTTGGAGATGAGCTGTACTTGTTGGCCAGGACACCATCTTTGACTGTATTGACTTTCCAAGGGTACGAGATAAATGGGAATACATTTTACACGATCGCCCAAGATAAAAAGAGCACCAACCAAAACAGTGGTGTCCGCTTTGATGCAGCAAACACCAATAGGGCAAAGGCACATATTATGGTTACATAGAGGACATATGGGAACTTGACTATGGACGTGATTTTAAGGTCCCTTTGTTTCGGTGCGAATGGGTCAATCTGTCAGGAGGTGGGGTACATGTAGACCCGCAGTACGGAATGACAACAGTGGATCTCAACAATCTTGGGTACACAGACGAACCATTCGTCCTAGCCAATGATGTGGCGCAGGTTTTCTATGTGAAGGACATGTCTACCAAACCGAGAAAAAGAGAAGATAAGGAAGCGAATACATCATACGATGAGCCAAAGCGCCACATAGTTCTTTCAGGGAAAAGAAACATCGTGGGAGTGGAGGACAAGACAGACATGTCAGAAGATTATGAAAAGTTTCATGAAATTTCTCTCTTCAGAGTGAAGACTGACCCAAGCATCCTGTTAAATGATGAAGATTATCCATGGTTACGGCGGAATAAGCAAGGGACAGACGCGAAGAAATAGTTTTATACCCCAAGATCCCACTCTGGGATGTGACCGGCTTCACCGCCATCACTTTCTCTCTAGTGTGAGTTTCCGGACTTATAGCTGGAAAGTGCCACTTCGGACAAACCGGAGGTAATATTTGTAAGAGCTAGCTAGGGCATTTTGGCATTTGAAACATGATTTTATAATAATTATTTATTAAGTTATGAAATTTCAATTATTCCTATCCTTTTAGTATTTTAATTATACAGAGGAGTTAATCAATGCAATTATGTCCAAACAAAATATGAATGTCTTCTGAGCACCGGTTGGTTGCTCAATTTTTTCAAAAACATATTGACAAACCACCACCTGATGTGTCAAAGAATAAAGTTATATAAAATTCTAGTTATGATCAACTAAAAAAACTATAATATTATTCAATAGCAAAAAGAATCAACTAAAAAGCTTTTATAAAACTCTAGTTATGATCAAAATAATATTAACTTAAAATTATATAAAAATGAGGTACATACCTCCGAATTTACCTCAAGCCCGCTCCTCTCTATAAAATTGACATAACATATGCAAAAAATAACATAAAAAATAAAAAATAAAATTGACATAACATATGCAAAAAATAATAAAAAAAATAAAAAAGCATAACATATGCAAAAAATTAAAATTGCCATAACATAAAAAAAACATAAAAAATAAAAAGACATAACATATGCAAAAAATTAAAATTGCCATAACATAAAAAATAACATAAAAAATAAAAAGACATAACATGTGCCATATATTTTATAGTGGATGTGAAAGAATATTAAAATTGACATAACATATGCAAAAACATAACATAAAAAATAAAAAAACATAACATATGCAAAAAATTAAAATTGCCATAACACAAAAAATAACATAAAAAATAAAAAAGACATAACATGTGCCATATATTTTATAGTGGTTATGAAAGAATATTAAAATTGACATAACATATGCAAAAAATAACATAAAAATAAAAAAACAAAACATATGCAAAAAATAAAAAAAATACCTGCCTACTAGCAGACACCACGGCCAGCATACGACTAGAAACCCATCTATATATGGGCCAAGATGCAGGCCCGCGGGGCTAGTAGGCCCAACAAGGCAGAGGTTAGGCAATTAACTGCCTGCTTTAGAGAGGAGCTCAGGAGAGAGATCGCAGCCGCGTATATAAACCGCTGCGAGCGCCTCTCGCTTGGCGAGGTGGGACTAAACTCCCACCGCCCCTCGGCTGTGCCAGGAACAACCCTTTAGTCCTGGTTGGTGGCCCCAACCGGGACTAAAGGCCCCCATTTAGTCCCGGTCCGAGCCACCAACCGGGACTAAAGGAGAATTTCACTTCGCGCCCTTTGGACTGGTGAAATTCACCTTTAGTCCTGGTTGGTGGCTCGGACCGGGACTAAAGGGGGGCCTTTAGTCCCGGTTGGAGCCACCAACCGGGACTAAAGGGTTGGGTATATAATCAACACTTAAAAAAAATTCTCCCATTCTCTCCCCCGACGCCGAACCACAGCACGACGCCGCCAGGCTGCTGCGCCGGAGATCGCCGTCGCCTCTGAGCCGTCCCCCCACCCCTTGCCGACGCCCTCGCCGTGCCCTGCCTCGACGTCGCCGTCGCCGATCCCTGCCCCGATGCCGCCATCGCATAGCCGTGCCCCGACGCCGTCCCCCGCTCCCCTGCAACACACTGTGAGCTGCCGCGCCGTTCCCCTCCTCCTCCTTCCCCCCCCCCCCACGCCCCGACGCCGCCGCCCGCCCCGATGCCGACGCCGCCCGCGCTCTCTGAATCTTCTGCATTTCTTGATTTTTCGACAGGGTGAACAGTGTGCACACCACATGTATGATGAAATGCCAGAGGGTCCTAGGGATTTTAGGAATTCTTGGGAATTTTCGTGGTGAGGTGTTGAAGCATATAAGAGGGTCTGGCAAAGTTTCAGAATTATTGGAGCAATTAAAAATAGATTTTGGTCATGGAGTTTGAATCTGGACCAAATTTGAACTGGATGGAATTTGAAAATTTTGAACTGTGGAACTCAAAGTTTTTGGTGAAATGGGTTGTGGGTACTGCCTAGTTGCTAGGATAATTTTTGTGGGTGCAGAAGAATTATAGAAAATATGGTTCCTTTGTAAATCAAAGAAACTAGGATAAATATAAATTCCATCCTGGGAATTTATTTAATATAAGAGAAATATTTTTGTGGAGTGGAAAAGTATTGGACACTGTCCTAGAAGGTGAGAATGACTTAGGGATAATTTAGAGGTGACAGAAAAATTATTGGAAGAATTTAGAAGTGCTTGAAAGGAGTGAAATGGCCATTTTCACAGAATAATTTTATTTATTCCAAAACTTTTCTAAATAAAAATCTGTTTGCTGCCACTAAGTCTGAAAATTTGTTAATACTTGTCAACTTGATCATGATGATTGCCATTGATCTAGGGGTCATCTGAATTAGTTCAGTAAGCATGTTTTGCCATGTGTTGCATCTCCGTGGAATTACAGGTTGTGGCCGGTGTTGCATCTCCGTGGAGTTGGTCCCTGATCGTCCCTCCGCTATTCAACAAAAGGTGTCCATTTGTTGTATGTTGAGTTTTGTTCATAGGATGATGGTTGGTTCATTTGTTGAGTTGTGTATTCATCTTGTGTATAAATCTTGTATTCATCTTGTATTCCTTTTGTATTCATCTTGTGTATAAATCTTGTATTCATCTTGTACAAATATCGTCGTAACTTCGACATGAGGGGGGGGTCGTTAAAACATAACCCCGATAACTTTGATTTTGAGGCATATGAAAACCTGATTTGCACGTCGGACAGGCATGAGAGAGGCGGTCCGCAAAGTATCCTCTCCCGAAAGATTGGACGACTCATCAGATATGATTCTAGATAATGTCCAATGCGTCATATCGCGAACATAGTTATATTGGATAATTGATCTAATCCATTGCTTTGACATGAGGGGGGAGGGGGTCGTTAAAACATAACCCCGATAATCCACTAATCCATTGCTCATATGCATATGATTCCTTGTTGTGATTAGGTCTATGTTTGCCACTAATCCATCTCTCATGGTTCTATATTGCCATGTTGTAATATTTGCAGAAACTATGGAACACGACAGAGACTTAGAACAAGAAAAGGCATTGGAGGAAATAATCCGCGAGGGAGATGATGATATCATGACCTCACAGTTTCTCAACGACTCCGATGGTGAGGGAAGAGAAGATGACGGCTCCGCCAGTGTTGGAGCCTTAACTGTTGCAAAGTCCGGCGAGATATATATATTAATTAAGCCTCTGCTGACTAGATGCATTAATTGTTTTGTATGTACATATATTAACACATCTTTCTTCTTTTAGCCCTCCGAATCGAGCCAAACTTCTATAAGGAGACGAGGCCCGAAGAAAAGGTTGGGCGAGAATGAAAGGTTCACGATCGAAGAAGTCGATCCAGATGGCAAACCGACTATTCCCAAGCGGACCCAAGACCGATTTATACATCAGTGCAGAGTTGTTGTTAGGTACAGCGTCCCGATCAGCATCCAAGAATGGAATAAGAAGGACGATTTTGTTTCTTATGTCGACGATAGATGCAAAGATCAGCTTTGGAACTCGCTCATGATA